>CM060845.1:77320000-77920000 GCA_030762175.1 Metallyticus violacea | reverse complement strand
ATGATGAAAATATGCTCCAGTGGAAGGGAAAAAAGGAGAGAGAGAGAGAAAGTTTATATGAAAAGCTCCAGGAATGTGAAGGAACTGCTCAAAAAGAATGATTTTGTAATAATATCTCGATATTTAAATGCCAAGATTGGCAAAAATAAAATACCAAACATCATAGATACACACATACAGAAAACACTAAATTACAGAGTAATCCAGTAAACTTTGAACCAACATTCATAGGTAAGACCAGCACTCGTTGGTGTCTATAAGTATAGCAGTATAGCAGAATGGTGTTGAACAACCATATAGCTGTATTATTTTAAAAGGTTTTACTTACCAACTTTATGAACGGAGGTGCTGAAACTGGCCACTGTCGTCCATACATTTTTGGCACCTCTCTAAACAGCTATCTATCCATCACTCACTATAATTCACATTGAATAATGTTATTTGCTGGTAGATATTTTGTTTTGTCCCTTCCAGAGTAGGTGTATTTATTTTATATAAAGCATTTTATAATTTACCCCAGAGATAAAGTTACAATGGGCTATTTCAGGAGCCAAGACTTATTAGTAAGTCTTAGAGTATTAACATTAGTCTAATAAACTTCTCCATTTGTATTTATTTATTTAAAAGAGCACTAATTTCACAAATATTACAATATGGCCTAGTTGTAACCCAGGTTTGACTCCATTAATAATGGTGAATTAAACAGAAGTTGTGGACAGTGGAGCAATGTGTCATTTGATAATAGCAGCCAGCATTAATAACTTATTATGCCTCACTTATTTTAAAAGTAGGACATGTTTCAAAAGCATTCACTCCCATAATCAGCTGTAGACCGCGGACTAGTGAGCAGGAGGTCTGGGGTTCAAATCCCACCGGGACCATCCTCCCTGACTGCGGTTTTTTCCAGGTTTTCCTCAATCCTCATAACTGGGAAATGCCAGGGAGGTACCCTAAACTTAGGCCTGGAACATTTCCTTCCTTAAAAAATATCTTTTCTCAATATATCATTTCATTCCATGTATCATCAGTGTCCACCGCCTGGCCTAAGTAGTAAAAACAGGTGTTAAACACTACTCAAAAAAAAGCTGTACACCAACTGATGTCATTTGGCAGTGGCAGAATAAATTTTTTTTCAAAAAACCCATTGATGAAATCTTAGACTTCATCATAAACTTTGAGCTTCCATTGTTTAGAAATGCTTATTCTGCTGTTGCCAGATGATGTCATCTAGTCTAGTCTTTGTTAAAGTGGCAAATGAAATAGTTGCTTATATATATAGTGTTTAAATGCCCATTTTAACTACTGAGGCATCATAGGTGGTGGACACTGATACATGAGATAAAATAAAAAATTGTTTTTTATACATATAGGAAGTGTTCCAGGCCTAAGATTAGAACTGAGGAAAACCTGAAAAAAACCTCAGGTGGAGAGCATGCTCCTGGTGGGAATCGAATCCCAGACCTGCCTTAATGACCTCGCCATATTCCAATAGTTTTTAGTTATTTCTCCCAAAACAAAATCCTATATACACTCTTGGTCTGTTATTGTTACCTCATAAATTAAGAAATCAAGGAATGTATACATCATAAGTACAGCTATGTCTGTGAACTAAAGTACTTGTATATGTATAGAGTAATAATAATTAAAAATGTGTGTACATTTAACCTAGTTTATGTCCACAGTTTCAAGAAGTTAACCAGCATAATTACAATTTTGGAAAATATACCACTCACAGTTGCAGCTATACAGAAGGTAAAGCACTTATTTTGAGTTTCTGTTATATTGTGAAAAGGTATCTTCTTATATGACTATAATAAATATTTAGAATAAATTTATGACCAGATTGTATAAAGCTGAAATTGATAGTTTGGTAAACTGTCAAAATGCAAATGTTAATTAATTGAAACATCAATTATCCAATGCAGCTTTCCAAAAATGTAATGAAACTAAAGCCAATATAGTCAGACATGAGTGGAAGACTTTGCTTTAGCTGCTAAAATAAAGCACCTATAGAGGATAGTAGTTTGGAATTTCGTGGAAGAATTGCAGCAGTGATAATGGCCAAGATGTGCGTGTGCAAAGGATATACTTTAATGTAAGGGACAAACAAAATGATATTAAACGTGCTTTGGCAACACAAGTGTTCAGCTCCTAAGGAAGTTGAAGCATGTGGAAGAGCTATATTATAACTCTTTCCAATGTGAATGTAGTTATTCTGCTGTTATGAGACATGCAAAAACTTTTACTATGTCAAAGTATGAAATAAAATGTTTGTTAAATAAGAAGGGAAAAGCTTACCCATCTGGAATTAATCCACAGGTTAATAGACCAGCCAAATCATCCCTGTGACTAATCAAACTCCAGACATTGTGAGAAAAGTCAGATCTTGGTTTGACAGAAACCTGGCCATACACATAGCTTAGAATCTTTAAAGAAAACTCTTAACATATTATGAATTGGAATTAGAAGTTGGAAAAATGTCAATAATTATGTTTGTCGAAATTGTATCTCATTACATTTCAAAACATTTCACAAACAGTTGAAAGCTATATGAGAATCACCCGGAAGTTGAAAAATTTTTTTTTTAATAGTGTTTAACGCCTATTTTTACTACTGAGGCACCACGGGTGGTGAACACTGATGATACATGAGATGAAATGATATATTGGGAAAGGATTTTTTTTTTTTTTTTAAGGAAGGAAACATTCCAGGCCTAAGTTTAGGGTACCTACCCGGCATTTGCCATTTATGAGGACTGAGGAAAACCTGGAAAAAAAACTCAATCAAGGATGACGGTCCTGGCGAGATTTGAACCCCAGACCTCCCGCTCACGAGTCCGCTCCTTAACGACCTCGGACACCCGTTGTGGTAAGTTGAAAGATGGAAATTTATAGTCAACAAATGAAACATATATCCTAATGACTGTGTTGAACCCCTAATTTCTTATTGTCCAAGGGGTTAAATAGTTTTTTTTCAAAATGGTATTGTGAATGAAAAGAAAATTTTCCAAGGCATTCATAATCATCACAGGATACAATTATTAGGAGAAGCTAACTATTTGCCATGTTATTAAAAATTCTAAAGTCAACCTTCTGTAATATCATACTGAAATTCTGACTCAAGTTTATTAATCTAAATGACCTATAGAAAGTCTGTAAGCTGAATAGAAGAAATAATGGCATAGGTATACTACATAAAACCAGTGAAAACTGAGATGCAGAACCGTAATTCACATAAATACTTCAAATAGAGCATGAACAGTGATAAAGACATAAATTTTCTTAAGATAGGTAATTGAAATTTGTCCCTAGAGATTGGAAACAGCTCTCTGTAAACCTCACAATATACTGACTAGAAACAAATTATGCAGCCCAGTAGTGAATTCCCCCTGTATCTCTTTCTGTTCTCTTTTTTCCTTATTTTTCACCTTATGTTAGCTTATTTTACTTCTAGAAATGTGCAGAGAAGATATATTTATTACTTTACTTGCTGCTTTATGGACTCCAGCTACGATTATCAGCTTTACTTTTATGCTTTCTACAACAAATGTTTTCAAAACAATAACTACTGGAACTCTAATTCTAACTAACATTATAAAATTATTGCTTACATTTTTGGGAAAACAGGGAAAAAGGAAAAACAGTAGCTTGGAAAGAATAAAGGTAGCGAAGTCCTGCTTAAGCACCCTCGTTAGTAATTGGAACTTAACATGCTGCCAGCCAATGGCCGGGGCGGGTAAAGGTAGTGCCAGGACTCTATGTGCAGCCAGTTGTTCAAGGGCATAGGTGTGGAGGAGTAGGACATATCTTTAATCATCTGTTTATTCAATGCAGGCATGCAGAATGCCAGTTGTAGTAATCAACTATTTGGACTAGGTGGTAGTGCTCTCTCTGGACCCTTGTGAGGGCATTGGTGGTTGGTTCCAAAGGTTGCGGCAGTTAATGGTTGCTTAGATGGTGGATGTCACTTGAATATCTGCCAAGGTTGCCAAGGTGGTGTTGGTGTTAATTAAAATATTATTGAAAACCATACAAGCCCCTTAAACCATGCTAATAATGTTTACATTTTGTTCTGGCTTTTCAATCTTTACCAATGAATTTGTGTAGGTCATAACGTTGTAGTGGTTGTGCTTAGAGAAATATTTCTTTTTTATTCCAGAAAGAAAACGAAAGTCCTCAGCTGGAGAAGTTGAAGCAGTAAATAATAAGAAAGATAAGAAGAAAAAGCCTATGGATAAGAAGAAAGACCAGACAAAACCAAAGGACACAAAACCAGATACAGCAGCAGTAGCAGATAATGATCAGGTTGTCACAGGAAAGCAGAGTGCCATTAGTGAAGTTAAAAAATCTCAGGGTGCCATGATTGATGCAAGGAAAACTAGAAAGTCAACTGATGATTTGCTTAAAGAGCCTACTCTTGCAGTGGTTAATAAGGGAAAGGTTCAAGAAAGACCTGTAGTAGAAATGAAATCAGCAAAAACCAGGCAGAAGATAGTTCTAATGCAAAGTGATGAAGATGATGATGATGACTTCATTAACATCAAGGCAGATGCAGAAGCAGGTAAGTCAGAAAGATGGTGAAGAGTGTATAGTCTGACTAGAAGAGAAAGTGCAGTCTATTGCAAATGCTTTGCATTGATTGTTGTTGGTACTGCAGCAAGATGATAGATTATAGCTTGTGAGGTTCTGTAAGAATATAGATTATAGCTTGTGAGTTTCTGTAAGGATATAAGTTTATTTATAAAATTTAATGGTTTATTAGTTAAAGAGTATGGCTGGGCACATTATAAATGTACATTATACCTATGGATCAGATTTTCATACAGTAGTATATTTTTCCCCTGGGCTTAAATCTATATGCAATGCATTAGCTATTTGAACTATCACTTTTTGAATTGATTACACCTGGCTTTAAGCTGCATATAATTACATATTTTGCCCAATTTAATGTACGATGTATGTATGCATAATATTTTCAATACTTTATTGCCCATGCAGCACTTTTAAGGTTTGCAAAGCATCCTATTTTAATTTACTTCTTCTCTCCAACATATTATTGCTTGAAAGCAAACTATAAGGCAACTGTATGGCAGTTATAAAAATCTCCCTCTCAAAGGTGAATGGGCATTAATATTTATGCAAAGCTGATGCTGAGGAATCCCTGAAATTGTACCATGAAGTGCTACATTACAGTTTTGATCAGTCCAAACACTCCTTTCTTATTAGCAAATTCATGTGTCTCAGTTTATTCAAGTTGTGATTATGTCCAGTAAAATGGAGATCCCAGAAATTGCATTTTACTGGATCAGCATTGGCTGTGAAAATATGTAGATATATTGCAATTATGTGATCTGATTGGTACCTTATTCAGTTTATTTCACTGTTGTCATGCCAAAGTAAAACATCAAAATTAAAACAGGAGTTTGCTGTAGATTTGATAACAATGGACAAACATGTTGTTTTTTATAAAGCCTATGAAAAAACAGTTAAAAGTGAAAAAAATTTTCTAATGATTCAACATTTGAATATGACTGAACACAAAGAAAACACTAAGATTAAATTGACACAAAGTGGTCCCATTCAGCAATTGTTTCATGAGTAATAGTTTTTCACAGATTTAATTTGATTTATGTGAAACTTTTTAGCAACAAATATCCCATTATGGAATCTCACTAATTTCAGTCTACAAACATTTATTGGGAAATATGCAAAGCATTAGAATTCTACTTGCCGGATGAATCAACTATTCATAAAAATGATATCACACAGTTTTATCCTAAAATTGACAAAAATAGAAATGAAAATTGAAAATTATTAATTTGAATTTCTATCATTGAAATACAAGAATGTGAGGGATGATTTGCAGTACATATCATAGTCAGATCCCTTATAAGAATGAACAAACTGTTTATTTGATTTATTTATGCATGCTCTTTAACAGCTGAGATCATCAGCGTGACAAACTGTCCCATATCTTATTGTGATAGAGCACTTTCAAGCCACAAACATTTCAACATTTTCCAAGTTTTTATTGATCACATGAGCTTACTGGGACTAATGTCATTCAGTATCAACTTGTATTGATATTCATAACCAATGCTGCTAGTTACCTGATTAAACTGGTAAAGCGCTTGAGGTTATATTTCCAAATTTGGTACATTTGACTTGCTCATGGGTTGCACCATATAGCAGAAACTTCATTGCAAATTTCCCATTAGTAGACAAATTGATAGCTTCAGTAAAAACAGTGCATTCCTCTTCCATCAAAAACAAGTTTGGCACACTGGAATATGTTCAGCACAGTATTTATTATTCAAAACACATAGATAATTAAAGAGTGTTTGAGTAATTTTGGCAAAAAAGATTCAGCATCAATTAAAATTGCATACAAGGTATTAGAAATCCAGAATTAGAAGGCAGCATATCATATATCTGCATATTTCTCATATCTTCCATCTGTTATTGCTCACTGGAAATGCATATCAAATGTATTCAAAACCATTGTTTCTAAGAAGTGTCAGTGAAACAAATGTAGACAGTGTTATTTAAAAAAAATGCAGGATATGGACAAATATGTGAAATAGCAATCATTTTAGCAAGCACACATGCTGAGTTGCCAGGTAAAAAGTATCAAAAGGAAAACAAGGTACAGCATTTGTGTATGTTTCCTTAAGTTCGTGTGAAGTAAAAAGGAACTTTTCTTGGTATAAAAATAAGTTTAAAAACAATAGAAGGCCTCTCATTTTGAAAATTTTGAAAGGTATTGCAATTTAAAGGAAGATAATAGCTATGGAAGACTAAGCTGTTCCTGGTGGTGTAGTGGTAATCATATTTGCCAGTAGATTCTGGCCAGGGTTAATCAAAAAGCCGAGGTATGGCTTCCTTTGGAGTAAAGCCATGGGTCCTGTGTCATAGATTTCAGCATGTAAAAGTGCCTCAAGCCTGAAAGAAGAGACCACTGAACAAAATTTATCAGCCATTTCACGCCCTGAATTGAATGGGATGCTGATAATGACCTGAGATGTTGAAGAGCATCCTTAAATAAAACAAATCAACAAAATTGGAAAATTAAGTATAATTATTAATAATTGTTAACAATTTTCTTAAATTTGTAATATGAATGAATAAAATAATGAATTTATTTCTTCCAATTTACATGCAGATATATTTTTAACTTATAAATAGAATCAATTTCATACAATTTTAACAAACAAGTAAACATGTTAAATCAAAGTAAACAATTTATATTTCCATATTCTCAATACACTAACTTGCTATTATTAAAACATGTAAATTTCCCACAGTAACCCTCAATTTATGGAGTTGTGTTTCTTCCATATCCCATTACAATTAGCTCCAGGTTGTGTGTAATGGGGATATATATTCACTCCTAAATATTGCTATATCAACATTATTATTCCCATTTGTCCTGACCATCTTCCATAACCACCTTCCCAATGTATTTTCCAAGTTCTTTTTATATTTTTATCTGATTTTAAATTTAAAATTTTTCTGTCTCTTATTTCATTTGGTAAATTTTCCCACTTTCTTAGTAGAACTGCTCCCTCCAAAACTTGATTTGATTAATGCCAATCTGCTTCTTCATACATTTGACATATTTTCTTAATATACCCATTTCTTATTCCTTTTAAACATATTACTCTTGTTCTAAACCATGCCAGTTCTTCCCTCCTTGCCGTATCAGAGGTTTCAATGTATCTTTCTCTTTCCCAATCATTTATTGTGTGCTATATAATACAGATTATTTTTTCATTAAGACTAGCCCATATTTCCTGTTTTTCAATATCCTCAAATCTTGTTATCTCTTTCCAAAATCCTTTGCCCATTCTTTCCCCCTTATATCATATTGATTCCATACAACTTGCAGAATATTTCAGATTTTATATATCTAAGTTTCTTTCCCCCTTAATTCTTTCTTGTGTCACCAAACCCTTTTTGATAACATTCCCCTCTTCTAGTCTCCCTATTCTATACCAATATTACCTTGCTTTTATAATCCAATATTCCTAGTTTCATTAGAGGAACTTCATTAGGAAGATCTAGACAAGTCTAGAACAATCGAAAAAGAAAATGGCGGTGAGTGGTGTCATAACGTTAAATATGGCTCTAAATTTATATAAAACTCGTGGTAATTCAATGAGTGAGGCGAGAAAGAAGAACTGCAAACAAAGTAGTAGCAATGAGGAAACTGGATGAAATAAAGGTAGTTTTGAATTAAATACAGAAATCGAAGAAAGGAGAGAAACAATCGGTAGCTGGTAGGATGCACGAGGCGGAAGTGATAGCATCCCTTCAGATGATAATCAGGATGTTAAACAAATATAAAAAAAAGTGCTTAAACAGAAATTCAATCATTAAAGACAGAAAACAAAGATTTAAAGACCAAATTAAGAGCACAAGAAGAGAATGCAATGCAGTGAAAGGAAAATCTGAGAGAAGAAAACATACAACATCCATGCGAGGTGAACAAGATGTAAATTTGATCAATCCAATACATCATAACAGATTTGAGATATTGCAGGGTGTGGTAAATGAAAACACATTTAACTACGAAAATTCCGGTGCCTCAGGAAGACACAAAAAAGTGATGGTGATTGGGGATTCTATGTTCAAGTTCTCCAGAAATCTGTGCCGAGAGAGAGGTTATGATGTGCACTGCCTGCCAGGGATAAAAGTAAACAAGTTGAAACACAGGTTAGAGAAAATAAACGTTAAGCAATGTAAGCCAAAAGTGGTGGTGATCCACACAGAAACGAATGATATAAGTCGAAGAATAATAGCTGAAGAAATTATGGGGGACACAATGGATCTGGCAGACACTATTACAAAGACAGTACCGGATGTGAAAATTTGTGGTGTGCTAAGAAGATATGACATGAGTGAGAGAAAGACTGCAAGAATAAACAGTGAATTACACTGGCTCTGTAATGTGAGAAAGTGGGTGATGATGGTTGGAAACTTTTGGCTGCACAGTAATGATTTTGGAAGGGATGGTGTGCACCTCAACCGCAGAGGATCACACAAATTTGGCAGATTGCTGTGTGAAGTTATTCAATTGCAGTTAAAGGGAAACTACCTAAAGTCAAGGTGGATGGAGAAGACAATGAACAACAAAATGTAGAATCAAAGGTATGTAATAGTGGAAAGGAAACAATAGTTAACAAATTATGCATACTACATCAAAATGTACAGAGTATAACAAATAAAATAACCAACTAGATGTATTATTAAATGTAAATTTGTTACATGTAGATGTTCTATGTATAACTGAACATTGGTTAAAGTTAGAGCAGTTAATAGTTACTAACCTCAAACAGTTTAGGCTAGTAGATTCCTTTTGTAGGAAAGCCTATAAACATGGGGGGTCGTGTATATATGTTAGATCAGATATAAACACTAGAAATATAGACCTGTTTAAGGATCTCAAGGAAGATAGGAACTTTGAGCTATTGTTGATAGAGATTAGTGATCAGAACGTAGTTATCATGTGCATTTATAGGGCACCAAATACTAAACTTGATAAATTTTTAACTAAATTAGATGCAGTTCTATTCCGCCTAACTAGAAAATATAAAAATATGATAATTATTGGAGATTGGAATGTAGATTTTTTGGAGGAGGATAATAAGGTAAACAAAATAAAAGATTTGCTCTCTCTCTTGTATACAATTTAGTTAATACTGTAATGGTACCGACAAGAATAACACATACAAAAAAATCATTATTGGATGTAATGATCACCAACAAATCTAAAGTTCAAAAACAATCATTAGTTGAGGATATGGCTCTGTCTGATCATTGTGGACAAATATTAGAAGTCGGTGTACTAGTACCTAAACAAACAGGGAAAACAGGATCATGTATGAAAAGGACGTTCAATCCAGAAAGCATAAATTTATTTAACTTCTTATTAAAAGGGGAAATATGGGAGAAGATCCTTCAGTAAAGCAATATAAATGTAAAATTTAACACCTTCTTAAACTATTTCTCTACTGGTTTAACATTGCCTTCCCACAAAAATGTGTATATATAAATATTGAAACCCAAAATGGGTGGATAACAAAAGGAATAAAAATCTCAAGTAATAAGCTGAAGCTGCTGTGTAGACTAAAGAAACAGGGTTATATAAATAATGATTTTAAGGGTTATGTACAAAAATATAAAAGTATCTATCGCAAAGTAATTCTGGAAGCAAAAAGACAAGAAAATGAAAGAATCATATTAAATGCAAATAATAAAACAAAGGCACTGTAGAAAACAATAAACCAGGAAACTGGGAAAAATAACTCTAAACAGTGTGTAACAGAACTAATTAATGATGGTAACAAAATTAGAAGACCTCAGCATATAGAGAGTCTTTCAATATATATTTCTCAGAAAGAGCAGACAAACTCCTTAGTTCATATCACTCCCAACATTTTCACTGTAAAACCATAACAGAGATAAAATATAGTAATAATTCTATTTTTATAAATCCAATTACAGAAAGTGGGATACAAAAAGTAGTCAATGAAATGAGAGGCAAATATTCATCTGGAATAGATGAAATACCAGACTATGTGATTAAACAATGTATAGAATAGGTGAAAGTCCCTTTGGTTAACATATATAACTCTTCGCTTGTCTCAGGAATCTTCCCTGATAAGCTTAAAATTGCAAAAGTTATCCCACTATACAAGAAAGGAGAAAGACAAAGAAAGAAAACTATAGACCAATAAGTGTACTATCAGTTTTTTCAAAATTTTTTGAAAAATTAGTGTACAATAGATTAATATTGTTCTTGGAAAAATATAACATCCTTTCTGATGTTCAATTTGTTTGCAGAAAAAACAGGTCTATAGAAACAGCCATAGCTAAGTTACTGAATCAAATTCAGCATGCAGTGGACAAAAATATACCAACAATAGGAATTTTTTTAGACCTTACTAAAGCATATGATTTATTAGACCACAAAATCCTAATATCTGCATGCAGTGGACAAAAATATACCAACAATAGGAATTTTTTTAGACCTTACTAAAGCATATGATTTATTAGACCACAAAATCCTAATATCTAAGTTGTACAAATATGGATTTAGAGAAAACATGAATAGGTGGATTGAATCCTATCTCACCAATAGGAAACAAATAGTGGATCTACAATATGAAAAACAACTGAGAATAAGTAATTATCGATCAAATACAAAGGAAATTATGAGAAGTGTTCCTCAAGGTTCAGTACTAGAGCCTCTGTTGTTTTCAGTGTATATAAATGACTTGCCTAATAATATTCAAAATGCTGATATGGTTCTTTTTGCTGATGATACAAACATTCTTGTAAAAGGAAATAATGATACCTATATTGCAAAATAAAACAGACACGATCATGAATAGCCTCAATAACTGGTTTAAAATAAATAAACTAATCATAAACAATGAAAAAACTATTGCAATGAAATTTCATAGATGGCAATGTAAAAACAGTATTAAACCTCAAATTATATATGATGGAAACATTATTGAGTACAAGGGAGAAACAAAAGTCTTAGGTATACATGTGAATGAAAACCTTAAATGGGATACTCACACTCATCATTTAGCGACTAAACTTAGTTCTGTGTGTTATGTGCTTAAAAGTCTATAAAGGACACTGAATTTATTAGGATTGAAAAATGTATATTTTACTCATTTTCATAATTCATTAAAATATGGAATAAAATTTTGGGGAGAAAGATGTGAAAGAGTATTTAAAATCCAGAAGAGAGCAATAAGAATTATAAGTGGAATAGATAGTATGACATCGTGTAGACCCTATTTTAGGAAACATAATATACTACCATTAGTCTGCCTGTTTATAACAGAGGTCGTAAACCACATTAAGAGACATCAGAGAGAATTATGTACAAATATAGATATTCATTCTCATAATACAAGAAGGAAAAATGACCTTCATGTTCAGATATGCAGGACAAATATTTTAAAAAATAATCTCACAAATGTAGGCATTAAAATATATAACAAACTACCAATAAATATTAAAGAAATAACGAATATAAAACGATTTAATAAAGAAGTCAAAGCCTTTGTACTACAACATACCTTTTATTCAGTAAGTGAATATATGAACTTTAAATAAGGCACATTGTAAAAGTAGTATAATTACTAAACTTGTATATTGCTTACATTACATTCTGTACGAAGCCCATATCATGTAAATGATCCAAATGGTGAATAAAGTATTATTATTTTTATTATTAATTCTACAAAATAATCTATTTATCACTTTTCATTCTCCATCTGGCCCCCAAACCACCACGGGTGGCCGAGGTCGTTAAGGTGCGGACTCTGGGTCTGGGTTTGAATACCGCCAGGACTGTCCTCCCTGACTGAGGTTTTTTCCAGGTTTTCCTCAGTCCTCATAAATGGCAAATGCTGGGGAGTTACCCTAAGCTTAGGCCTGGAACGATTCCTTCCTTAAAAATAAATCCTATCCCAATATATCATTTCATCTCATGTATCATCACTGTCCATCGCCTGTGGTGCCTCTGTAGCAAAAATGGGCGTTAAACACTATTCATTCATTCATTCATCTGGCCCCCAAATTTTTATTCCATGTATCATTCTATTCTTCACTAATAAACCAAATACTCTCTGTAACCGTTTTACTTGCATATTAGTATTTTATTTACACAGTAGCAATTTTTCCTTTTTATTTGATTGTTCCATTTTCCATTACTAGACAAGTCGAACTCCCAGGTAATCAATTTTCTTAACAACTTCAATTTCTGTGCTTTCCCACTATCATTTCACTTGGTTTTTTTTAGTTTGAAACCATTTTTCATCAACATAATCTTAGAAAATTTGTAATGTTGCAACCATATCCTAAAATTTAATTGCATGGATTTATCAAAATAAAAGTCTGCCATGCAGGAGCTAAGCAAATTCCTCAGCAACTTTAAAAAAGTATAAAATCCAAATTATGACTTTTTAATTAATGAAATAAGTTTTGGCATTACTGTCGTTAAGTAGCATGATAAACTCTAATGCTAACTAATAAAAGATAAACTGAATTATAATACATTACTTAACTAGCTAGGTTGGTTGTTTTTCCCTTCAAATCACTTGAAAATAATTGTCTATAGTGAAATTACTTCAATTTTCAAAAGTAAGGGGAACAAAATTAGAATTCTTGCAATCTGTAAGTACTGCAAAAGAGAAATCACATATTTTAATTATTCTGATGATGATTATTATTGTTGTTGTTGAGCTGAAACCACAAAAGTATACTATTAATTAAATTAAATATATGAAGACTGACAGAAAAAGCTATACTGCATGGGGTATTTTTAAACATACCATGTTTTTTGAAGTGAGCCCTCTGTATCATCTTACATTCACTAAAACAAAGAGAAATAACAAAGTTTCCACTTACCTTGTGTATTTAAGAGGAAGAACTTAATGTGTGATAATAAAGCAAAACCTGTTACTATTTAAAAACAATTACAAAGTACAAAGCAAACATATAATCAAAAGTTCCATCAGTTTTCATTGACTTTGAAATTTAATTAAAATTTGGTTATAGTAAAAACAGTAACACAAATGTTTTCTGAAAATTATTACAGAGTGCTCTTGCATATAAATATAGTTCTCACAAACACATATTAGATTAATATTTCACAGTGGTATCTTCAGGACAGTGCTTTTGTTATATATAAAGTGTATGCATCATAAATACGGTTTTATGCTGAGTTAATTTGTCCTTTTATCTTGAAACAATTAAGAGAAAATTAAAAACTAGAGCGCTTTTTAAATTTTTATTTTCAAATATACTCCTAATGTTCAGATTACCCTAATTTTCAGAAACTATTTTTCTTGTTTTATTTAAATGGTATATATCAAGTTTTGTGGTGAAAAAATAAATATTGCTGCTAGAGTAATTTTTAAATGTTGAGTTTCAGGTAAACCCCCATTCATAATAGTTTAATTGTGCTGATTTTTGGAAACTATTTGCATTAATTTATTTCAATGGCATATACCAAATTTTGTGGAGAAAAAATAAAAATTGTGGTCACTAAAGTAATTTTTACATTTTTGCTATAGGTTAACTCCCACACCCAATGATCCAATTTTGTTTGTTAATGAACTCAATGAATTGTTTGTTAATTGATTGATATATGCCAAATTTCTGTGAGAAAAAATAAAAAAACAAAATTTGCGGCCACTAGACACACATTATTTTTCTATTAAACAAAAGTTGCATCTGCTATAGCATTAAAAGACGTATGCAAATATATAAAAATATATACATTGCTTTAGGTTAACCCTCCTCCTAACGGTCCAATTTGGCTGGTTTTTGAATTCAGTGAATCGTTTGTTAATTAATGGTTATATGCCAAGTTTTGTTGATAAGCAAAATTGTGGCACAATAGCATTAACACACACGCACCTCTCTCTCTCTCTCTCTCTCTCTCTTTTCATTTTCATTTTCTGTGCTTAGTAGGTAGGATCAATGGAGAATGTGAAGAATTTTTTCAAACATCTCTTCATGGGTACAACAGCAATGGCTGCATTCCTTTGAAATTTGCCAAAAACCAATTTGTTCTTTGGATATATGAATACTATGTTTATATCTTATGTTTGTATTTTGGAACTTTTTTAAATATATATATATATATATAGATTAAGATAAAAGTCTGGTTCTTATGTATAACATCCACATTCTATAACACTTCTATCAGTTCATATGTCTACTGTTCCATGAAAATGAACCCATTTATTATTCAGCATACTAAAACCGGATTCATAAAATCATAAGAATGCAATGATTCATACATTTACTGCCACAGGTGGCTGAGGTTGTTAAGGCACAGACTCGTGAGCAGGAGGGCTGGGGTTTGATTCTCATCAGGACTGACCAGGACTCATTAATGGCATATGCCAGGGAGGTACCCTAGACTGGAACACTTCCTTCCTTTAAAAAAAATATTTCTTTACCAATTTATAATTTCATTTATGTATCATCAGTGTCCACCACCTGTGTGTCTCAGTATTAAAAATGGGCATTAAACACTATTAAAAAAAATCATACATTTATTTGGGTTGCTAACAGTGCAACTTTATATTAATTTGTTACTGAAAGAATATCACGATATTCAACAAATTGACTAGAACCAACTTGGAATCGTGCAACCAGTAGACAACTAGCAAATCTATAAAGTTAAAAGCTGTCTGTGTATATTTCAGTGCAAATATCCAGAATGGTGTACAAAATGGCAAAAGAGACCTTCTTCATGGAGGTTCTGGAGCTAAGATACCTGCTACTTCCAATTTTCAGCTCTAAGAAGGAAAAGGAAAGAGATTGATCAGGAGTATGGAACATATCATGAGACTGACAGGAAATAGATGCAAACTTCAGAATGAGGTCTTATATCTAACTCTGCAAACATGTTCAGAGAAAAGCTGGAACAAGCTATGCATTAAGTTCATGTGTGTAAGTTGTGTGGAAATATTTGTCAGAAGTACCATTTTGAAATCTATACCAAAATGATCAGATCTTTAATGGATTTTTTTACTTATCTATCTGGAAAGTACACTTTTAAGAACTTTTTCTTTATTTTTTCTCATTTTTTCTTTCTTCTTTTTTCTTTTTTTTTTAAGTTGGACTTTCCAATATGAATAATGAATAAACATAATTCATTTTCCAGTTCCCAGAGCAACATTAACACATTGATGTCATATTTCAACCTTATTAACACATGGCGAACTATGATGAAAATGTTTACTAGCAATAATATTAGACAATGAACAACTCATTATTTCAATCTGATGTAAATAAGAAACTAAATATTACAAATTAATAAATCTAATACTATTCTGTAGATTAAAAGTACATTATAATTATCCAATCTAGCAGCTCTTATTTCATTAGAACAATCAATCCGACATAACATACAGTTTTTTTGAGCATTAAACAGCTCTGCCTATATTAAATCTTACTACCTGGAAGGAAGAAATCTGACATGCATTTCCATTTCCATCATCCTCGTTACTTGAACCAGATGATACCTCTGTACAACTTTTTTTTTTTTTTAAATTTTCTAGCTACCAATGTATACATTGCCAACTATAAAGACAGTGTAGCAGTGGAACTCATAGTGCTCTGCTCTAAGCAAGCCTTGGTACCAAAGCTAATAGTGCAGCATTAAATAAGCTCATTTCACTAATTTATGTTTAAAAGAAAAAAATCCTAGCTGAGTTCTACACTCTTTAGTCACAAAATAAGTGTCAAAGTAGGATACGGAAGAACCACATCAATAGTGTCAGTATCAGAAATCTTGAGCATTAATTCAGTCTGATCAATATTACATATTTGATAGAGCTTTACAATATTTTCTTTCAGCAGGTTTTCAAATTTTACAACAAATTCCTTTGCAACAGTTGTCTGAAAGTTTTCTCCCTAAACAAATACAATGGTAGTTTCCACCAATGTATCCAACCCTCACTTATAAACGTTTCCTCTTTCCCCTCCAGTTTCTTATGCAAAATATTTTTCTTTAATTATGGCATCAAATAAAAGGGTATTTTTTTGACAAAACCATACTCATAATGTAGTGGCAAAGATAAAGAGAAGTAATGGCTAACTCTTTGTTTGTTTATGGTTTATTAATAATCTTCACAATATTTAATTAGTATTATATTATGTTTAGAATGGACTGTTGTATTTTAATATCAGGATTTCAGTAATTTATGTTTAATATACTACCCGAGAAAATAAAAATGAAATTTAAGTGTTTTTTTTCCTGATAAGATGCCAAATTAATGATATATTGAATGCGCTACAAAGGTCATTTGCTTAAATTATGTAATTTTATATGTCACTGAACATTGGCTTAGTCCTTTGCTGCATTTAGCAGACTGTGGAGAGGTCAGGTTTTAGTTTCAAAGATTCTTTAATTAGGTATGGTACAAATAAGTAGAGGGTTAGATAAGGGAGTGAGCATTAACTTTAGTTTTAAGTATCAGGTCATCCATCTATCTGATGCCCATGTGGTCAAAGGGTACAGCATCAGCCAATAATCTATTGCTCAAGGCCAGCCAAGCTACATGAACCTGGGCAGAATTTATCAAAGTGCTATGTTGGCCTTGAATCTCATACCTGTCAGTGTTGTTTGAACAATGAAAAAAACTACATTTACATAATCCTAAAATAAAAGGAGCAACTCTAATCTTCATTTCCACATTTTCTATTATTTTATATATAAATACTAAATGTTAAATGCTACATAATAATTATTCTATTCTGCAACAAGTGTTAATTTATGATTTGTTTTCTGACTGAGTCATTATGATAAATAAATACCATTCATGTATCATAAAAGCAGTCAGAATAACCTGATGATTCCCCAGTAGCTTATGAAGTCAGTAAGAAGAACTTTGGGGTATTCGGGAACTGCATTGCTTATTCTTCCATAATTGTTTATTTCAGAGGAACTATTGGATGCTGAGCTGCCTAAGGAAGCTCCAGAACAAATGAAGAGCAGTAGTAAGGCAACAATAACCATCACAACTAATGCTGAGGAACCATTAGTAAGAACTGTTCAGCCTGTAGTGGAAGAACAGAAATCTTTGCCAATGAGTAGCACTTCAGAGAAAAGTGGTGTTAGAGAGAGTATAGAAGATAAGGCAATTTCATCATCTGTGACAGAAAGAGTGCCATTGAGAAGGGTGATTTCATTAAAGCCCGAAGCAAAGGAAACAACTACAAAAGATAAAGAACGAAGTAATAATGTTGTCTCAAGACTTGGAGGCCGGTTAGGTATACGAAAAAATGTATCAGTGGCAGAAGTTGCTCCAACAAGGACAATCAATATCACAAAAACAGTGAAATTAGATGCGAAACAATTAGAATCTCCACCCACCGTGAAGAGAGCTAATGAAACTGATGTTAACAAGGTTAGTAGGTTTTCAATTTCGCTGACATTAGTTGGATCATATCAATTTTTTTTAAACTGTATATATAGAACCAATTTATATATGTAAACAATTAGTTAATAATTTCATTTATTAAGTTTGAAATTAAATGGCTGAATAAAATTGCTATATATGGGGGATGTTTTAAAAGTTCTTGGCCTGATGTCATGAAAATGGTCAAATTACTACATTTGTTAAGTATTAGCCTTTAGATGGCAAGCTGTATGTTTCAGATGCATATATGTAGTCACTTGTTTGTGATGATTGTGTAAACAGACTATCTACAAAATGGATAAAACTGAAATATAAGCTCAGGTAAAGTACTTTGTTTTGAGGGACAATCCTAACAGAAATATAAAATAAGTTAGATTCCACATTTAAGGATTTTTCCTCATTCGTTTTTGACAGTTAAAAAGTGGGCTGCTGAATTTAATGTGGTCATATATCCATTCAAGATGATGAGCACCTAGGGCATCCCAAAACTGCTATGACCAACAAGATTGTGACAAAAATTCACAATGCCATACTCATTGACCTCAGATTAAGGATGCGAGATTGCTGACATTGCAAAGACCTCTATAGGTCTGTGCACTACATTTTATATGAAATTTTGGGTATGAGAATGCTTTCCATTCGATGAGTGCCACATTTATTAACAATGAACCAAAAATGCATTTGAATGAACATTTCACAAGAATGTTTAGACTTGTTTCAACCATACATATCTGAGTCAGTTTCACCAATGTTTCAATACAGTGGATGAAACATGAATTCATTGGTGCACAAGCCAGGGACGAAGGAGCAATCCAAACATTGAGTAGCAACAAGTGAAAGTGCACCAAAGAAGGCAAAAACAATTCCATCTGCAGGAAAAGTCATGGCTATGGTTATCTAGGATTCTCAGTTTGGTGCTCATAGACTACCTTCAGAAGAGCAGAACCAGCACCAGGGAGTATTATACTTTACTACTGGACCAACTGAAGAATGCTATTAGATAATAGACGTCCACACCTTGCAAAAAAAAAAGTTCTCTTTCATCATGTTAATGTGCCTTCACACTTGTCTGGATTGTTGCCGCAAAACTGCATAACCTTCACTTCCAAGTGCTTCCTATCTGCCATATTCACCAGATTTGACTCCCAGAAATTACTTTTTGGTTCCCAAATTTGAAATGGCTGGACAAAGATTCACATCATATGATGAAGTTGAAGCTGAGACAGGTACTTTTATTTTTCAATTGGACAAATCTTATTTTACTTAGAGTACTGAACGTTAGAAAGTTATTGGTCTAAATGTACAGTGACTATTTTGAAAATTAAAAAGAAACCATTTATCTTAAATCTTGTGTTTGGTTTGTCAGGCCAAAAACTTTTATAATGTCCCTCGTAACTAACTATTCTTAATGTCAGCTGATTTAATTATACAGTAAAGACTCTCAGTAGCCTGCCTCTAACCATACATTCTGATTTCTGCAACAAAATTCCTTCAAAGTCTGTGGAATATATTACATTCTAAATGACAGCTAATTTTATATATGAATGAATTTATTTCACTAATTTCTTTACATAAACAAATTTACAATTTCTTTAACTTTACCTAACTAGAATTTTCTAGAATTTAATACAAAGAATATTTAAAGGTTCACTTCATTCTACAAGTTCTTTGATTTTCATAACGAATTATCTGCTTTACCCTTTCCTTCAGCTCATAAGCAGTTTCCTACTGGAATCTAGAAGACTTGGGTTAGCATACCTAAATAATATTAAACTAAATCATAGCCATACAGGTATAAAATTATCTAGCATTTAATACAAAGAATATATTGCAAATTAAACTAATTGGTAATATATTTTTTTAACATTCATTGTGCATGGCCTTCAAAATTTATGTATGCAATTTATAACATATTCTTGTCTTAGAGTTACCTGCATAAAATAGTTTATAGGTCTGAATACACTATAACCCTCAATTGTTCATGTATTGGTGACCCACCCATATTACATTTCTTTATACCTCATATTTATGTTATTATTAAGTTTTCTATTCCTCTATTAAATTCTCTTCTTTATTACACCTTCTAATTTTTCTCTGCCATTTCTCTTTAACCTTACGTAAATAGAATCCCATTGATTTTATGTTTTTATCTCATTTTATTCCCAGAATATTCCTAATAATATTTCCTCTACTAAATTTTTCAATTTTCCTTGCCATACTTGTTTTCTCCATTTTTTGGTATGCTCACAATGTTATATACAACAGAAGCCATTATCTAATTCACCACACAGTTGACAATGATCAGTTTTTCTTATACTCCTTAATTCTTTTAAATTTCTAACTACTGTTTTAGCCCAAGCAAAATCTTTAGCTCAAATGTATCTCTACCTACCAAACTCTTCAACTCTCTACAAATTTCAATGAACTTGTATCTCTCATAATTGAAAAAACTTCTTGTCTCTCAATATCTTCAATTCTGAGTCTTACTTCATTCCAAAAACCTATTTTTATAATATTTACTTATCCAAAAATCACCCATACATATATTCCCCAAAATCTCTTGTATCATAAGTACCCAAGATCCTTTCTATTTAAGCTTTTCCTGTTCAGTAAAACACACAATTTCACTTTCTTCAAACATATGTATTCTATATAAATATTTTGTAATTGCTTTTACCGTCTTGCCCTTACTAGTAAACTTATTCATTTCTGCCAAGGCAACATTAATAGGAGGTACTGTTGGTAAAACTAATACTTGTTTACAAAAAGCTCTATTAAGTATGTCTACATCTTTCCAACTACCTTCGTATCCCCATACTTCAACTCCATGTAACATTTTAGCCTCTGCTATGGTATTATGTATTCTTTCAAGTCATTTAATACTAATTTCAGCCCTATATTTACTCCAAATTTTTCCTTTAGCCAATATTTACTCCAAATTTTTCCTTTAGCCAATGACATCTTTCTTTGATCAGTCGAATCATTGCTCCAAATGCTAGTTTTCCTTTAGCTAACAAAATCTTTCTTTCATCAGTCCAATGCCATTTTTCCTTTAGCCAATGACATCTTTCTTTGACCAGTCGAATCATTGCTCCAAATGCTAGTTTTCCTTTAGCTAACAAAATCTTTCTTTCATCAGTCCAGCCGCCATTAGAAATCATTCTCACATCCAAGTAATCCACTTTTTTTACTACTTCTATCTCATGTCCCTCCAACCACTATTTCTCATCCTTTCTCAATTTAAAACCCTTCTTGAAAACTACAATTTTTTACTTTTTATCATCCATTTTTAAAACCCATTCTTTACAATAATTATATACCACCTCTATCATTCTTCTTAAACCTCCACTCAATGTAGAGCAAACAACCAAATCATCTGCAAACATAATGCTAATATTTTTTTTATTATTGATTACTAGTGTATGTAAATTTTCTCTATATAATATCATTAAAAAGATTATATAATACTGAACTCAGTTTGCATCCTGCCTCATCCCAGTTAAACTTCTGGTGCATTCATTTATTTCATCACTTGAACATTTAATACAAAATTGATTATTCATATAAATTTTTTGCAATACTTTTATAAATGTCTTACTTGCCCCTTTCTTCTTAATTTAATCCATAATGCTTGCCTTCTATTGTATATAAATCTTTCTCCGAATCTATAAATCATACAAATTCTATCTCTTTTAATACTGACTTAATAACAAAAAATTAACCAAAGTTCTTTTTCCTTTCCTAAGCCCCGCTTGGAACTCAGATAATTTCTTCTCCTTTTCTACCCATTCCTGTAAATCAATTAGCCAAAATCCGAATAAAGAATTATTACTGATAACTTATACCTTTATCAGGATTATTTACATCTTTCTTGCCTTTAAATATGGGTATAACCATATTTATGCTCCATTTTTTAGGAATTTCCCCACCATCAATAATGTTATTGAACATCTTAACTAATAATTGTAAACTATTACATATCCCTTACCTTTAAATATACAACCATACTTATTGTTCATTTTTGGGAATCTCCCCACTTTTCGTAATGTTATTGAACAACTTAACTAATAATTGCAACCTATTACTATCCTTCCAGCATATCTTCCAGAATTCCCCAGGGATTCCATCAAAGCCACTAGCTTTATTCCTCTTTAATTTCCTAGTTTGTTCTCTAGCTTCTGTAGCATTCATTTCCCTATCAACATTTTTAATATACTGCAAATTCTCATCCCAATATGTCTATTGCCCCTAATTATGTTACAACCCAGCAGTCCTTTGAAATACTTACCAATCATTTGGTGAAATATGACTTTCTTTTCTTGTTTTCTTATACATATTTTTCACTATTGTCCAAGTCTTACTACTATCATGTACTTTATCAGCCTCATATATTATTGAGCCCATTATCTTACTCCATTCTTTCTTCTTTACTTCCATATTCCTTCTATAACTCCATCTCAATATTAGAAAAATGTTCGTTTCTTCTTCATCTGCTGTGTGCCTCCATTTTTTCATTTCTGTTCAACTCTTTTCTTTGCCATCATCAATCCATATGAAACTAATGCCCTTTAATATCCTTCTCAGCAACCTAATTACTCAGTCCTGGTGGTGTAGTAGTAACCATATGTGCCTCCTAACCCAAGATCGTGGGTTCAATCCCGGCCAGGATCGGTGGATTTTTTCCGACTTAAAAATCCTAAGAATGTCTTCCTTCAGAAGGGAAGTGAAGCCATGGGTATCATATCATAAATATATAGCATGTAAAAGAACCTCAAACCTGAAAAAAAAGGCCTCTGAACAAATTTATAGGCCGTTTCACGCCCTGAATTGAGTGGGGCATTGATGACCTGAGTGTCTGTAAATAATCCAAATCAACAAAAGCAACCTAATTTTCATATTACTTCTACTCCTAGCTCATTTAATTCTTTCCTCCAATAATTCCAACCCCTGCTCAACCTTACCCCCATCTATATTTTGCTGTATAATTTCCCAAATCCTGGATTCTTGAGTCCTAATTTTGTAGAAAATTACTCATATTCATCTTGCCGACATTTGTAGACTTCAGTTTTCCTTTTACTTCCTGTATATTTTACCTCTTTATTCCCATTTATAACTCCAAATATAACTCTCAGCAGAAAATGACATTTCATTGTTACCAAATAAATCACCTCAAATTTTATATATACAGCATAAGCAGATGAGATCAGTATCTACTTCTTTTAATAGCCTTATGTTTTTCTTTTAAATAATACCTCTACCTCTAATCTCTATTACCTATAAAGTATTCATGTATTTTGCTTTTTAAAGACTATTCTGGAATTATTCTGTTTCAACTTTTCCTTGAAAATTTACATGGGTTAAATAGGATGCTATCATTGTCTGCATTTTCACAGTTGAACATGAATAGATTCCTTTAGCTGTCACATATCCAGCATTAATTAGTTTGTTTTGATTAAACAGCAGCTTTTATTATTTATTTGATAACCATAAGAAACTTTTCTTTTCTTCTTTATGTTTGGTTTATTGAGATATTCTTAAATGCAGAATAGCTCTAGTTTTACATGACCTTGATTTAGTGTAAACCTGCATTTAATGCAAGTGAGTCCCAAACATTCCATAAAAGTAATGTAATTTTATATTGAATTTAGCATAATTTGCATTTAGTGTAAGAAGTTAGGTATTGAACTACTCCAAACTTAGTTGAATGTGGCCATTGCAGTTACAAATGTTCTTGAATGGCATCTGTTGTGCACTAAGGAAAAACAAAGACTGAAATTGTTATACTGCTCAAATCAACACTGCTTTTGCTTTCAAGTATATTCTATGCAGGCATCATTTGCACCATAGCATCATAGATTCAGTTAGTGTTGGTGTATGGTGATCTATCATAATGTTTAAAATAAATATTAACTTAAGTGGTACATTGTTTCAATTAAGCCAGAGGTGGCTATGATTAACTTATTATGATGGCAAAAAAAAAACAATTTTCCCTCTCTTAGAAAGTGAATTTAATTTGCAAAGTGGAGTGAAATGCAATTGTGTTTGTTAGTGAAATGGCTCAATGTCTGGAAGTGGCAAATTGTTCATTATCAGAAATACAATGAAGATTCTCGATGAGGAAGCTTGTTGTGATTCCTAAACAAAAAAGAGAAAAAAGTGTTAAAACACTCACCCTATGAGAAAATGGAATTGACACTAATGGAATAGTTCAATTGAGCTCATACTAAGAACATATCACTTGACAGGGCACTGTTAAAAAATGAAGGTATCCGTGCATGATATCAAGGAAACTTAGGCTTACAGATTTCACAGCATCGAATGGTTGACTGGGTAGGATATCAAGAAATTATATGGAATCATTTGAAGAGCATTTTTTTTTTTTTTTTTTTTTTTGAATTGCGGGAATTTTCACAGTGAAATATAGTATAACTTAACAAATTATTATTGAGGAAATCACTCAAATTTCACTAATTTAGTTCCACTTACTTGGACATGTTTCAAAGGCGCTTGCCTTCATCGTCAGCATGATCCCAATGTCCGCTTCCCCGCGTGGTATTCAGATGTTGCTCCGTAGATTTTATGAACTTTGTGATAAGGTTGCTATTGTTTGGAAGATCAAAATTAACCAAATTTTCTTTGTTTTTATTTATGAATATATTTTCCCACACTGTCAATTCTATTGGTTTTTGAAGAGCTTTTAGGAGTTTTGGTACCTTTTGGAATTCGTGGTTTTTTTGCCAGAAATGGTCTGCCACTGCTGATTTTTCCATGTGTTTATATTTTACATGCCTCATGTGTTCCTTAAACCGTATGGAGATATTTCTTTTTGTTTTGCCTATATATTTCATATTGCAATCTTTGCAAGCAATTTCATAAATGCCTGATTGTTTTTCTGGAGGAATTTTGTCTTTTGTGTTCGTTTTTAGGAGGTTTTTTAAACTACATTTGTTTACTGGAGCCAAAATGATGTTTGCCTGTTTAAAAATTTTTTGGAATTTTTGGTGTGCCCATGGGTGGAATGTGAATTTTTTATATATCTGATCCCCTTTGTAGCCTTTTAGTGTGGTGATATCTTTTATTCGTTTTTTCTTTTTGAATTTTTCTATTTTCTTGTTGACCAGATCTGTTGTGTAACCATTTTTTTGTGCTATCTCTATGATTTTTTGGTACTCCAATTTGTATTCTGTCTTGCTTATTGGAAGGTTTGTTAATCTGAATGTGAGGCTATTGATTATGGCATGTTTATGTTGTATTGGGTTGAGGCTGTTGTTTTTTATGTAATTATCTGTGTGGCTATCTTTTCTGAATATGCCAAATTCCAGTATATTGCCATTTTTTATAATTTTTATGTCCAAAAAAGGAAGAACCGTGTTGTTCTCCAATTCCATTGTAAATTTAACACTGCTGTCTTGCAGGTTGAGCAGTTTTATTGCATCCTCTTTCCAATTTTCATTTACTATTGCAAAGACGTCATCAACATAACGGTACCAACATTTGTATATATATGGAAAAGCCTCAATTATTTTTATTTCTAAAAAACTCATGTAGATATCTGCTAAGAATGGTGATAATGGGTTTCCCATTGCTAGACCCTTATTTTGTGTGTAACTGTTGCCTCCGAATGTGAAGTAGGTTTGGTTGATGCAAATTTTGGTGAGGTTCACATATTGTTCTATTGCTTCTCTAGGTAGGTTTATTGAGGTAAGCCATTTCTGTATGACCACTATCAGATTTTCTTTGGGGATGCTAGGAAACATAGAGACCACATCATACGAAACTAGTAGATCCCTATTTTCCAATTTCACATGTCTAATTTTATCTATTAGTTCTGATGAGTTCTTTATGCTTTGGCTTTTGTATTTCGGCAAGGCATTAAATTTTTTTAAAAGGCAATTGGCTAAATTGTATGTGGGTGAATTTATTGTATCTACAATAGGTCTCATTTTGTTTCCCGGTTTATGTATTTTTGGTAGGCCATAGATTCTAGGTGTTGTAGGGTTGTCTGGTATGATCTTCTTTTTTTCTTCTTCACTCAGAATTGTTACTTCTATTAATTGTTTTTTTACTGCACTGATATATTTTTGCGTAGGATCTGTTTGCATTTTTTCATAATCTTGGCTGGTTAGTAAATTGTACATACTGTTTTCATAATCTGTCTGATTCATTATCACAATTTTGTTTCCTTTGTCAGCCCTACTGTAAATGACGCCCTTTTCTTTTAAAGACCTGAGTATCCTGTGATATGTCACTTTTTGGTTATTTTCTTTTTTTATTATTTGCTTTAGTACTTTTGCACATTGTGATCTTATGATGCTTTTTTCTTCTTCAGGTTTGTTAAAAATCGCTATTTCTATATCTGCTACATATTCTTCTGTATTTCTGGAGTAATCTATACAAGAATTTAATCCTACGTTTAATAGTTGCAATTCTTTTTCCGAAAAGTTTTGGTTTGACTTGTTTATGACATTTTCTATTTTGTTGCTTTTAATTTCTTTCCTAGTTTTAATATTTCGCTGTTTCTCTCGAAGTTTGTCCAGTTTTTTATTTATAGCCTGCCATTTTTGTTTTACTCGGGCGTTTCTAACCTCAAAAAAATTTTCTTCGAGATTTTTCCAAAAGATTCTGCCTAATTGAGGTACCAGTTTTAAATGTAGCTCATAAGTTTTTAAGTCCAAATCGCTTATGGCTTTGTAATGATTCATTTTTTCAACTTGCAACACTTTCCTTTCGGCAGCTATTTGTATTTTGCTGTAATTGTTTTGTTTTACTATTCTCCTTACGAATGTAGGCGTTAAATTTTCTTTTAGGCAAATATTGATGAAATGTATATCTACGGATCTTAATTTTTTCTTAATTCTATATTTTAGAAATTGTTTTATTTTGGGTTTTAGTTCACTAAGCATGTTATTGGAATGGATGTTCATTAACGGTAGCGGCATATTCTCCATACTGCTGTTTTTACCACGTGGTTTTGGCTTAATTGAAATCTTATTTTTCCCAGATAAACTGACGTTTCGTAAATAGTTTTTGAATTGCGGGAATTTTCACAGTGAAATATAGTATAACTTAACAAATTATTATTGAGGAAATCACTCAAATTTCACTAATTTAGTTCCACTTACTTGGACATGTTTCAAAGGCGCTTGCCTTCATCGTCAGCATGATCCCAATGTCCGCTTCCCCGCGTGGTATTCAGATGTTGCTCCGTAGATTTTATGAACTTTGTGATAAGGTTGCTATTGTTTGGAAGATCAAAATTAACCAAATTTTCTTTGTTTTTATTTATGAATATATTTTCCCACACTGTCAATTCTATTGGTTTTTGAAGAGCTTTTAGGAGTTTTGGTACCTTTTGGAATTCGTGGTTTTTTTGCCAGAAATGGTCTGCCACTGCTGATTTTTCCATGTGTTTATATTTTACATGCCTCATGTGTTCCTTAAACCGTATGGAGATATTTCTTTTTGTTTTGCCTATATATTTCATATTGCAATCTTTGCAAGCAATTTCATAAATGCCTGATTGTTTTTCTGGAGGAATTTTGTCTTTTGTGTTCGTTTTTAGGAGGTTTTTTAAACTACATTTGTTTACTGGAGCCAAAATGATGTTTGCCTGTTTAAAAATTTTTTGGAATTTTTGGTGTGCCCATGGGTGGAATGTGAATTTTTTATATATCTGATCCCCTTTGTAGCCTTTTAGTGTGGTGATATCTTTTATTCGTTTTTTCTTTTTGAATTTTTCTATTTTCTTGTTGACCAGATCTGTTGTGTAACCATTTTTTTGTGCTATCTCTATGATTTTTTGGTACTCCAATTTGTATTCTGTCTTGCTTATTGGAAGGTTTGTTAATCTGAATGTGAGGCTATTGATTATGGCATGTTTATGTTGTATTGGGTTGAGGCTGTTGTTTTTTATGTAATTATCTGTGTGGCTATCTTTTCTGAATATGCCAAATTCCAGTATATTGCCATTTTTTATAATTTTTATGTCCAAAAAAGGAAGAACCGTGTTGTTCTCCAATTCCATTGTAAATTTAACACTGCTGTCTTGCAGGTTGAGCAGTTTTATTGCATCCTCTTTCCAATTTTCATTTACTATTGCAAAGACGTCATCAACATAACGGTACCAACATTTGTATATATATGGAAGAGCCTCAATTATTTTTATTTCTAAAAAACTCATGTAGATATCTGCTAAGAATGGTGATAATGGGTTTCCCATTGCTAGACCCTTATTTTGTGTGTAACTGTTGCCTCCGAATGTGAAGTAGGTTTGGTTGATGCAAATTTTGGTGAGGTTCACATATTGTTCTATTGCTTCTCTAGGTAGGTTTATTGAGGTAAGCCATTTCTGTATGACCACTATCAGATTTTCTTTGGGGATGCTAGGAAACATAGAGACCACATCATACGAAACTAGTAGATCCCTATTTTCCAATTTCACATGTCTAATTTTATCTATTAGTTCTGATGAGTTCTTTATGCTTTGGCTTTTGTATTTCGGCAAGGCATTAAATTTTTTTTAAAAGGCAATTGGCTAAATTGTATGTGGGTGAATTTATTGTATCTACAATAGGTCTCATTTTGTTTCCCGGTTTATGTATTTTTGGTAGGCCATAGATTCTAGGTGTTGTAGGGTTGTCTGGTATGATCTTCTTTTTTTCTTCTTCACTCAGAATTGTTACTTCTATTAATTGTTTTTTTACTGCACTGATATATTTTTGCGTAGGATCTGTTTGCATTTTTTCATAATCTTGGCTGGTTAGTAAATTGTACATACTGTTTTCATAATCTGTCTGATTCATTATCACAATTTTGTTTCCTTTGTCAGCCCTACTGTAAATGACGCCCTTTTCTTTTAAAGACCTGAGTATCCTGTGATATGTCACTTTTTGGTTATTTTCTTTTTTTATTATTTGCTTTAGTACTTTTGCACATTGTGATCTTATGATGCTTTTTTCTTCTTCAGGTTTGTTAAAAATCGCTATTTCTATATCTGCTACATATTCTTCTGTATTTCTGGAGTAATCTATACAAGAATTTAATCCTACGTTTAATAGTTGCAATTCTTTTTCCGAAAAGTTTTGGTTTGACTTGTTTATGACATTTTCTATTTTGTTGCTTTTAATTTCTTTCCTAGTTTTAATATTTCGCTGTTTCTCTCGAAGTTTGTCCAGTTTTTTATTTATAGCCTGCCATTTTTGTTTTACTCGGGCGTTTCTAACCTCAAAAAAATTTTCTTCGAGATTTTTCCAAAAGATTCTGCCTAATTGAGGTACCAGTTTTAAATGTAGCTCATAAGTTTTTAAGTCCAAATCGCTTATGGCTTTGTAATGATTCATTTTTTCAACTTGCAACACTTTCCTTTCGGCAGCTATTTGTATTTTGCTGTAATTGTTTTGTTTTACTATTCTCCTTACGAATGTAGGCGTTAAATTTTCTTTTAGGCAAATATTGATGAAATGTATATCTACGGATCTTAATTTTTTCTTAATTCTATATTTTAGAAATTGTTTTATTTTGGGTTTTAGTTCACTAAGCATGTTATTGGAATGGATGTTCATTAACGGTAGCGGCATATTCTCCATACTGCTGTTTTTACCACGTGGTTTTGGCTTAATTGAAATCTTATTTTTCCCAGATAAACTGACGTTTCGTAAATAGTTTTTGAATTGCGGGAATTTTCACAGTGAAATATAGTATAACTTAACAAATTATTATTGAGGAAATCACTCAAATTTCACTAATTTAGTTCCACTTACTTGGACATGTTTCAAAGGCGCTTGCCTTCATCGTCAGCATGATCCCAATGTCCGCTTCCCCGCGTGGTATTCAGATGTTGCTCCGTAGATTTTATGAACTTTGTGATAAGGTTGCTATTGTTTGGAAGATCAAAATTAACCAAATTTTCTTTGTTTTTATTTATGAATATATTTTCCCACACTGTCAATTCTATTGGTTTTTGAAGAGCTTTTAGGAGTTTTGGTACCTTTTGGAATTCGTGGTTTTTTTGCCAGAAATGGTCTGCCACTGCTGATTTTTCCATGTGTTTATATTTTACATGCCTCATGTGTTCCTTAAACCGTATGGAGATATTTCTTTTTGTTTTGCCTATATATTTCATATTGCAATCTTTGCAAGCAATTTCATAAATGCCTGATTGTTTTTCTGGAGGAATTTTGTCTTTTGTGTTCGTTTTTAGGAGGTTTTTTAAACTACATTTGTTTACTGGAGCCAAAATGATGTTTGCCTGTTTAAAAATTTTTTGGAATTTTTGGTGTGCCCATGGGTGGAATGTGAATTTTTTATATATCTGATCCCCTTTGTAGCCTTTTAGTGTGGTGATATCTTTTATTCGTTTTTTCTTTTTGAATTTTTCTATTTTCTTGTTGACCAGATCTGTTGTGTAACCATTTTTTTGTGCTATCTCTATGATTTTTTGGTACTCCAATTTGTATTCTGTCTTGCTTATTGGAAGGTTTGTTAATCTGAATGTGAGGCTATTGATTATGGCATGTTTATGTTGTATTGGGTTGAGGCTGTTGTTTTTTATGTAATTATCTGTGTGGCTATCTTTTCTGAATATGCCAAATTCCAGTATATTGCCATTTTTTATAATTTTTATGTCCAAAAAAGGAAGAACCGTGTTGTTCTCCAATTCCATTGTAAATTTAACACTGCTGTCTTGCAGGTTGAGCAGTTTTATTGCATCCTCTTTCCAATTTTCATTTACTATTGCAAAGACGTCATCAACATAACGGTACCAACATTTGTATATATATGGAAAAGCCTCAATTATTTTTATTTCTAAAAAACTCATGTAGATATCTGCTAAGAATGGTGATAATGGGTTTCCCATTGCTAGACCCTTATTTTGTGTGTAACTGTTGCCTCCGAATGTGAAGTAGGTTTGGTTGATGCAAATTTTGGTGAGGTTCACATATTGTTCTATTGCTTCTCTAGGTAGGTTTATTGAGGTAAGCCATTTCTGTATGACCACTATCAGATTTTCTTTGGGGATGCTAGGAAACATAGAGACCACATCATACGAAACTAGTAGATCCCTATTTTCCAATTTCACATGTCTAATTTTATCTATTAGTTCTGATGAGTTCTTTATGCTTTGGCTTTTGTATTTCGGCAAGGCATTAAATTTTTTTAAAAGGCAATTGGCTAAATTGTATGTGGGTGAATTTATTGTATCTACAATAGGTCTCATTTTGTTTCCCGGTTTATGTATTTTTGGTAGGCCATAGATTCTAGGTGTTGTAGGGTTGTCTGGTATGATCTTCTTTTTTTCTTCTTCACTCAGAATTGTTACTTCTATTAATTGTTTTTTTACTGCACTGATATATTTTTGCGTAGGATCTGTTTGCATTTTTTCATAATCTTGGCTGGTTAGTAAATTGTACATACTGTTTTCATAATCTGTCTGATTCATTATCACAATTTTGTTTCCTTTGTCAGCCCTACTGTAAATGACGCCCTTTTCTTTTAAAGACCTGAGTATCCTGTGATATGTCACTTTTTGGTTATTTTCTTTTTTTATTATTTGCTTTAGTACTTTTGCACATTGTGATCTTATGATGCTTTTTTCTTCTTCAGGTTTGTTAAAAATCGCTATTTCTATATCTGCTACATATTCTTCTGTATTTCTGGAGTAATCTATACAAGAATTTAATCCTACGTTTAATAGTTGCAATTCTTTTTCCGAAAAGTTTTGGTTTGACTTGTTTATGACATTTTCTATTTTGTTGCTTTTAATTTCTTTCCTAGTTTTAATATTTCGCTGTTTCTCTCGAAGTTTGTCCAGTTTTTTATTTATAGCCTGCCATTTTTGTTTTACTCGGGCGTTTCTAACCTCAAAAAAATTTTCTTCGAGATTTTTCCAAAAGATTCTGCCTAATTGAGGTACCAGTTTTAAATGTAGCTCATAAGTTTTTAAGTCCAAATCGCTTATGGCTTTGTAATGATTCATTTTTTCAACTTGCAACACTTTCCTTTCGGCAGCTATTTGTATTTTGCTGTAATTGTTTTGTTTTACTATTCTCCTTACGAATGTAGGCGTTAAATTTTCTTTTAGGCAAATATTGATGAAATGTATATCTACGGATCTTAATTTTTTCTTAATTCTATATTTTAGAAATTGTTTTATTTTGGGTTTTAGTTCACTAAGCATGTTATTGGAATGGATGTTCATTAACGGTAGCGGCATATTCTCCATACTGCTGTTTTTACCACGTGGTTTTGGCTTAATTGAAATCTTATTTTTCCCAGATAAACTGACGTTTCGTAAATAGTTTTTGAATTGCGGGAATTTTCACAGTGAAATATAGTATAACTTAACAAATTATTATTGAGGAAATCACTCAAATTTCACTAATTTAGTTCCACTTACTTGGACATGTTTCAAAGGCGCTTGCCTTCATCGTCAGCATGATCCCAATGTCCGCTTCCCCGCGTGGTATTCAGATGTTGCTCCGTAGATTTTATGAACTTTGTGATAAGGTTGCTATTGTTTGGAAGATCAAAATTAACCAAATTTTCTTTGTTTTTATTTATGAATATATTTTCCCACACTGTCAATTCTATTGGTTTTTGAAGAGCTTTTAGGAGTTTTGGTACCTTTTGGAATTCGTGGTTTTTTTGCCAGAAATGGTCTGCCACTGCTGATTTTTCCATGTGTTTATATTTTACATGCCTCATGTGTTCCTTAAACCGTATGGAGATATTTCTTTTTGTTTTGCCTATATATTTCATATTGCAATCTTTGCAAGCAATTTCATAAATGCCTGATTGTTTTTCTGGAGGAATTTTGTCTTTTGTGTTCGTTTTTAGGAGGTTTTTTAAACTACATTTGTTTACTGGAGCCAAAATGATGTTTGCCTGTTTAAAAATTTTTTGGAATTTTTGGTGTGCCCATGGGTGGAATGTGAATTTTTTATATATCTGATCCCCTTTGTAGCCTTTTAGTGTGGTGATATCTTTTATTCGTTTTTTCTTTTTGAATTTTTCTATTTTCTTGTTGACCAGATCTGTTGTGTAACCATTTTTTTGTGCTATCTCTATGATTTTTTGGTACTCCAATTTGTATTCTGTCTTGCTTATTGGAAGGTTTGTTAATCTGAATGTGAGGCTATTGATTATGGCATGTTTATGTTGTATTGGGTTGAGGCTGTTGTTTTTTATGTAATTATCTGTGTGGCTATCTTTTCTGAATATGCCAAATTCCAGTATATTGCCATTTTTTATAATTTTTATGTCCAAAAAAGGAAGAACCGTGTTGTTCTCCAATTCCATTGTAAATTTAACACTGCTGTCTTGCAGGTTGAGCAGTTTTATTGCATCCTCTTTCCAATTTTCATTTACTATTGCAAAGACGTCATCAACATAACGGTACCAACATTTGTATATATATGGAAAAGCCTCAATTATTTTTATTTCTAAAAAACTCATGTAGATATCTGCTAAGAATGGTGATAATGGGTTTCCCATTGCTAGACCCTTATTTTGTGTGTAACTGTTGCCTCCGAATGTGAAGTAGGTTTGGTTGATGCAAATTTTGGTGAGGTTCACATATTGTTCTATTGCTTCTCTAGGTAGGTTTATTGAGGTAAGCCATTTCTGTATGACCACTATCAGATTTTCTTTGGGGATGCTAGGAAACATAGAGACCACATCATACGAAACTAGTAGATCCCTATTTTCCAATTTCACATGTCTAATTTTATCTATTAGTTCTGATGAGTTCTTTATGCTTTGGCTTTTGTATTTCGGCAAGGCATTAAATTTTTTTAAAAGGCAATTGGCTAAATTGTATGTGGGTGAATTTATTGTATCTACAATAGGTCTCATTTTGTTTCCCGGTTTATGTATTTTTGGTAGGCCATAGATTCTAGGTGTTGTAGGGTTGTCTGGTATGATCTTCTTTTTTTCTTCTTCACTCAGAATTGTTACTTCTATTAATTGTTTTTTTACTGCACTGATATATTTTTGCGTAGGATCTGTTTGCATTTTTTCATAATCTTGGCTGGTTAGTAAATTGTACATACTGTTTTCATAATCTGTCTGATTCATTATCACAATTTTGTTTCCTTTGTCAGCCCTACTGTAAATGACGCCCTTTTCTTTTAAAGACCTGAGTATCCTGTGATATGTCACTTTTTGGTTATTTTCTTTTTTTATTATTTGCTTTAGTACTTTTGCACATTGTGATCTTATGATGCTTTTTTCTTCTTCAGGTTTGTTAAAAATCGCTATTTCTATATCTGCTACATATTCTTCTGTATTTCTGGAGTAATCTATACAAGAATTTAATCCTACGTTTAATAGTTGCAATTCTTTTTCCGAAAAGTTTTGGTTTGACTTGTTTATGACATTTTCTATTTTGTTGCTTTTAATTTCTTTCCTAGTTTTAATATTTCGCTGTTTCTCTCGAAGTTTGTCCAGTTTTTTATTTATAGCCTGCCATTTTTGTTTTACTCGGGCGTTTCTAACCTCAAAAAAATTTTCTTCGAGATTTTTCCAAAAGATTCTGCCTAATTGAGGTACCAGTTTTAAATGTAGCTCATAAGTTTTTAAGTCCAAATCGCTTATGGCTTTGTAATGATTCATTTTTTCAACTTGCAACACTTTCCTTTCGGCAGCTATTTGTATTTTGCTGTAATTGTTTTGTTTTACTATTCTCCTTACGAATGTAGGCGTTAAATTTTCTTTTAGGCAAATATTGATGAAATGTATATCTACGGATCTTAATTTTTTCTTAATTCTATATTTTAGAAATTGTTTTATTTTGGGTTTTAGTTCACTAAGCATGTTATTGGAATGGATGTTCATTAACGGTAGCGGCATATTCTCCATACTGCTGTTTTTACCACGTGGTTTTGGCTTAATTGAAATCTTATTTTTCCCAGATAAACTGACGTTTCGTAAATAGTTTTTGAATTGCGGGAATTTTCACAGTGAAATATAGTATAACTTAACAAATTATTATTGAGGAAATCACTCAAATTTCACTAATTTAGTTCCACTTACTTGGACATGTTTCAAAGGCGCTTGCCTTCATCGTCAGCATGATCCCAATGTCCGCTTCCCCGCGTGGTATTCAGATGTTGCTCCGTAGATTTTATGAACTTTGTGATAAGGTTGCTATTGTTTGGAAGATCAAAATTAACCAAATTTTCTTTGTTTTTATTTATGAATATATTTTCCCACACTGTCAATTCTATTGGTTTTTGAAGAGCTTTTAGGAGTTTTGGTACCTTTTGGAATTCGTGGTTTTTTTGCCAGAAATGGTCTGCCACTGCTGATTTTTCCATGTGTTTATATTTTACATGCCTCATGTGTTCCTTAAACCGTATGGAGATATTTCTTTTTGTTTTGCCTATATATTTCATATTGCAATCTTTGCAAGCAATTTCATAAATGCCTGATTGTTTTTCTGGAGGAATTTTGTCTTTTGTGTTCGTTTTTAGGAGGTTTTTTAAACTACATTTGTTTACTGGAGCCAAAATGATGTTTGCCTGTTTAAAAATTTTTTGGAATTTTTGGTGTGCCCATGGGTGGAATGTGAATTTTTTATATATCTGATCCCCTTTGTAGCCTTTTAGTGTGGTGATATCTTTTATTCGTTTTTTCTTTTTGAATTTTTCTATTTTCTTGTTGACCAGATCTGTTGTGTAACCATTTTTTTGTGCTATCTCTATGATTTTTTGGTACTCCAATTTGTATTCTGTCTTGCTTATTGGAAGGTTTGTTAATCTGAATGTGAGGCTATTGATTATGGCATGTTTATGTTGTATTGGGTTGAGGCTGTTGTTTTTTATGTAATTATCTGTGTGGCTATCTTTTCTGAATATGCCAAATTCCAGTATATTGCCATTTTTTATAATTTTTATGTCCAAAAAAGGAAGAACCGTGTTGTTCTCCAATTCCATTGTAAATTTAACACTGCTGTCTTGCAGGTTGAGCAGTTTTATTGCATCCTCTTTCCAATTTTCATTTACTATTGCAAAGACGTCATCAACATAACGGTACCAACATTTGTATATATATGGAAAAGCCTCAATTATTTTTATTTCTAAAAAACTCATGTAGATATCTGCTAAGAATGGTGATAATGGGTTTCCCATTGCTAGACCCTTATTTTGTGTGTAACTGTTGCCTCCGAATGTGAAGTAGGTTTGGTTGATGCAAATTTTGGTGAGGTTCACATATTGTTCTATTGCTTCTCTAGGTAGGTTTATTGAGGTAAGCCATTTCTGTATGACCACTATCAGATTTTCTTTGGGGATGCTAGGAAACATAGAGACCACATCATACGAAACTAGTAGATCCCTATTTTCCAATTTCACATGTCTAATTTTATCTATTAGTTCTGATGAGTTCTTTATGCTTTGGCTTTTGTATTTCGGCAAGGCATTAAATTTTTTTAAAAGGCAATTGGCTAAATTGTATGTGGGTGAATTTATTGTATCTACAATAGGTCTCATTTTGTTTCCCGGTTTATGTATTTTTGGTAGGCCATAGATTCTAGGTGTTGTAGGGTTGTCTGGTATGATCTTCTTTTTTTCTTCTTCACTCAGAATTGTTACTTCTATTAATTGTTTTTTTACTGCACTGATATATTTTTGCGTAGGATCTGTTTGCATTTTTTCATAATCTTGGCTGGTTAGTAAATTGTACATACTGTTTTCATAATCTGTCTGATTCATTATCACAATTTTGTTTCCTTTGTCAGCCCTACTGTAAATGACGCCCTTTTCTTTTAAAGACCTGAGTATCCTGTGATATGTCACTTTTTGGTTATTTTCTTTTTTTATTATTTGCTTTAGTACTTTTGCACATTGTGATCTTATGATGCTTTTTTCTTCTTCAGGTTTGTTAAAAATCGCTATTTCTATATCTGCTACATATTCTTCTGTATTTCTGGAGTAATCTATACAAGAATTTAATCCTACGTTTAATAGTTGCAATTCTTTTTCCGAAAAGTTTTGGTTTGACTTGTTTATGACATTTTCTATTTTGTTGCTTTTAATTTCTTTCCTAGTTTTAATATTTCGCTGTTTCTCTCGAAGTTTGTCCAGTTTTTTATTTATAGCCTGCCATTTTTGTTTTACTCGGGCGTTTCTAACCTCAAAAAAATTTTCTTCGAGATTTTTCCAAAAGATTCTGCCTAATTGAGGTACCAGTTTTAAATGTAGCTCATAAGTTTTTAAGTCCAAATCGCTTATGGCTTTGTAATGATTCATTTTTTCAACTTGCAACACTTTCCTTTCGGCAGCTATTTGTATTTTGCTGTAATTGTTTTGTTTTACTATTCTCCTTACGAATGTAGGCGTTAAATTTTCTTTTAGGCAAATATTGATGAAATGTATATCTACGGATCTTAATTTTTTCTTAATTCTATATTTTAGAAATTGTTTTATTTTGGGTTTTAGTTCACTAAGCATGTTATTGGAATGGATGTTCATTAACGGTAGCGGCATATTCTCCATACTGCTGTTTTTACCACGTGGTTTTGGCTTAATTGAAATCTTATTTTTCCCAGATAAACTGACGTTTCGTAAATAGTTTTTGAATTGCGGGAATTTTCACAGTGAAATATAGTATAACTTAACAAATTATTATTGAGGAAATCACTCAAATTTCACTAATTTAGTTCCACTTACTTGGACATGTTTCAAAGGCGCTTGCCTTCATCGTCAGCATGATCCCAATGTCCGCTTCCCCGCGTGGTATTCAGATGTTGCTCCGTAGATTTTATGAACTTTGTGATAAGGTTGCTATTGTTTGGAAGATCAAAATTAACCAAATTTTCTTTGTTTTTATTTATGAATATATTTTCCCACACTGTCAATTCTATTGGTTTTTGAAGAGCTTTTAGGAGTTTTGGTACCTTTTGGAATTCGTGGTTTTTTTGCCAGAAATGGTCTGCCACTGCTGATTTTTCCATGTGTTTATATTTTACATGCCTCATGTGTTCCTTAAACCGTATGGAGATATTTCTTTTTGTTTTGCCTATATATTTCATATTGCAATCTTTGCAAGCAATTTCATAAATGCCTGATTGTTTTTCTGGAGGAATTTTGTCTTTTGTGTTCGTTTTTAGGAGGTTTTTTAAACTACATTTGTTTACTGGAGCCAAAATGATGTTTGCCTGTTTAAAAATTTTTTGGAATTTTTGGTGTGCCCATGGGTGGAATGTGAATTTTTTATATATCTGATCCCCTTTGTAGCCTTTTAGTGTGGTGATATCTTTTATTCGTTTTTTCTTTTTGAATTTTTCTATTTTCTTGTTGACCAGATCTGTTGTGTAACCATTTTTTTGTGCTATCTCTATGATTTTTTGGTACTCCAATTTGTATTCTGTCTTGCTTATTGGAAGGTTTGTTAATCTGAATGTGAGGCTATTGATTATGGCATGTTTATGTTGTATTGGGTTGAGGCTGTTGTTTTTTATGTAATTATCTGTGTGGCTATCTTTTCTGAATATGCCAAATTCCAGTATATTGCCATTTTTTATAATTTTTATGTCCAAAAAAGGAAGAACCGTGTTGTTCTCCAATTCCATTGTAAATTTAACACTGCTGTCTTGCAGGTTGAGCAGTTTTATTGCATCCTCTTTCCAATTTTCATTTACTATTGCAAAGACGTCATCAACATAACGGTACCAACATTTGTATATATATGGAAAAGCCTCAATTATTTTTATTTCTAAAAAACTCATGTAGATATCTGCTAAGAATGGTGATAATGGGTTTCCCATTGCTAGACCCTTATTTTGTGTGTAACTGTTGCCTCCGAATGTGAAGTAGGTTTGGTTGATGCAAATTTTGGTGAGGTTCACATATTGTTCTATTGCTTCTCTAGGTAGGTTTATTGAGGTAAGCCATTTCTGTATGACCACTATCAGATTTTCTTTGGGGATGCTAGGAAACATAGAGACCACATCATACGAAACTAGTAGATCCCTATTTTCCAATTTCACATGTCTAATTTTATCTATTAGTTCTGATGAGTTCTTTATGCTTTGGCTTTTGTATTTCGGCAAGGCATTAAATTTTTTTAAAAGGCAATTGGCTAAATTGTATGTGGGTGAATTTATTGTATCTACAATAGGTCTCATTTTGTTTCCCGGTTTATGTATTTTTGGTAGGCCATAGATTCTAGGTGTTGTAGGGTTGTCTGGTATGATCTTCTTTTTTTCTTCTTCACTCAGAATTGTTACTTCTATTAATTGTTTTTTTACTGCACTGATATATTTTTGCGTAGGATCTGTTTGCATTTTTTCATAATCTTGGCTGGTTAGTAAATTGTACATACTGTTTTCATATGGTTACACAACAGATCTGGTCAACAAGAAAATAGAAAAATTCAAAAAGAAAAAACGAATAAAAGATATCACCACACTAAAAGGCTACAAAGGGGATCAGATATATAAAAAATTCACATTCCACCCATGGGCACACCAAAAATTCCAAAAAATTTTTAAACAGGCAAACATCATTTTGGCTCCAGTAAACAAATGTAGTTTAAAAAACCTCCTAAAAACGAACACAAAAGACAAAATTCCTCCAGAAAAACAATCAGGCATTTATGAAATTGCTTGCAAAGATTGCAATATGAAATATATAGGCAAAACAAAAAGAAATATCTCCATACGGTTTAAGGAACACATGAGGCATGTAAAATATAAACACATGGAAAAATCAGCAGTGGCAGACCATTTCTGGCAAAAAAACCACGAATTCCAAAAGGTACCAAAACTCCTAAAAGCTCTTCAAAAACCAATAGAATTGACAGTGTGGGAAAATATATTCATAAATAAAAACAAAGAAAATTTGGTTAATTTTGATCTTCCAAACAATAGCAACCTTATCACAAAGTTCATAAAATCTACGGAGCAACATCTGAATACCACGCGGGGAAGCGGACATTGGGATCATGCTGACGATGAAGGCAAGCGCCTTTGAAACATGTCCAAGTAAGTGGAACTAAATTAGTGAAATTTGAGTGATTTCCTCAATAATAATTTGTTAAATTTGAAGAGCAGTTTGTTAATAGAGTTCATCAGTTAATGATATAACTGCTACACATTGGAAAGAAGAGGTGCTGCCATTATTCTTGCAAGGATTAGAACCAAATAACATCTATAATGCCCTGTTTTGTCAGCTTAAGCCCTCTAAAATGTTGAGCATTAAAGGAGAATCTTATCAAGGAGGGTAAATAAGCAAACAGAGAATTAATGTTCTCTCATACAATAACACAGATAAATTGGATCTGGTCATATCAGTAAATTCCAGAAGTTAGAATGCTTTAAGAACAGTGCTATGCTCTGATGCCAGATCCTCGCTGTCCAGTGAGAGTATCTGAGGCTCTCCTATGTCTACATGTTATAGGTCCATACATAGGGAACTACATGTTCGATGGTCATTGCTCATTGGTCACTCTCTACGCACTCTCTGAGGAGGGGTGTCATGTATTGATGTTGTTCTTTTTGGTTGGTCAGTAGTTTTTTCAAAGACTGATATCCAAATGTATTCTGGAGATTGCTCCTTTCTGAGAGAAATTGGATAGAGCATGAGCATGACTCCCCACCAACAATGTAGGAAGCTATAATATATAAGGCAGATATTGGAAAGCATCAGATACTTTCACTGGATCAGTCAGGGACAGTCCTGTGATGATGCCCAAAGAAGCAGTGGGCGAAATGTTAGGTGAGATGTTTTCATTCGTTAGACAGTGACCAAAAACCTGAAATCTTCATTATATTGGATGAAAGCCGAAGAACATATATGTATATGCTCCCAGGATCTTGGAAGACAGTAACCAGGGAAAAATCTCACATTGCTTTGGTAATTGATGACTGTGCAAAAGTGGAAGGAGTACACTTGTGCACTTGGGCTTAAGTATCTAGTTATGAAACTATCTCTTTTGATGAATTTCTGGCTTATAATGACCATATGATTACTACATGCATACAACATGTTTAGGAAATTTGCAAAGATCAAATTAAGCATCCTGGTGATGGTGGTGATGGTGGTGAAGAAATGAAACCACTAACATTCAGTTAAACTTTGCCAGTGTAGACATTGTTTGGAGTTTTATCACATTTAAAGTGGACAATTCTGTTATAGAGAGAGTAAACAAGCTAGAGATGGACATTAAATTTAAAATTCTGAAGTGCTAAAAAATTAACTACCATCTTTGATTATTTTAAAAAATGAGACAGAGTGGAAATTGTGTAAATATGTAAGTAGCCAAAGTAGGTCACTTTTTATGTTGCTTTCATTGTGTAAATATTTATTTTATGGATGTTTTCAAACTGTAGTGTAAATGCTAGGACTACAGTACATAGGGCAAAGAAAAAGTTATGTATCTGTACATATTTGCTTGTACTATTGTTATCATGTAAATAATGTATGTTGGTACTATTTATATTAATGCAAACAAAGATGTATAGAAAATGTGTGCATTTTGCTGAAACCTTAATTTAAGTTAAATCCCCATTTAATGTGAAAATTTCAGGCCCCTATAAAAACACTACATAGGGGTTATACTGTATTACTTTTACTCATTGTGATCATTGTTATTATGAACAATACGTTTATCCATTTATTAAGCCTTATGCATGCATAGTTTGGAGCTCCTGAATTTTTTCTTGTTTACCAAGTAAAAGCAAGTTATACATATGTCTGTTTTTGCTGTAACAATTTTTGGTGATACATTTTCTGTTTTCAGAACATTTTCTCATAATTCAGAAAGCAGCAGAAGCAGCATTGCCAAGTGGGGATAGATAAAGGTGCAAAAATCTGCTGTTTTGGACAAACAAATAAAATAGTGCTGCGACCATATCTATATTCTTAGATACTCTCACTTAAATTTTATTTTTCCAAAACAGCCTCCATGGAAAAAATATGCTTATCAAGTTTAAGCCCCAAGTATTCAAAATATGTGAAGGTATCTACAAGCATTTCATATATCACATCCTATATCATGTAGAAATGATTCAAGAAAATAAACAATGGAAGAATGATTATAAAAATAATACAGTCACAATTAAAAAACATGTATCCTAAGTTTTAAATAATTTAAAAGCTCTACCAAACAAAAAACACAATCAAATTAACATTGTTCATTAAATACAGGTGTATTTTGCAAAATACTTATAGCTAACAAATATAATTAAGAATAACTTTAAGGCATTAAAAGCCATGAAGCTAAGTCAAAAAGTAAGTTTCTTCATTTTATTAATTGAAAACAAAAGAATGGAGCTCACGGCAACTTAGTATCCACTGTTTTTGCGGTCCTGCCAATAACCAGAATATAGTTGCACAAGTTAGTGAAACAAAAACCTTGGTGCAGTAACAGTTGCAAATGGAGATGGTACTAACAAGTGATCATAGGAGGAGATGCACACAGTGTTCCATTTTCTGTGGGCAACATTTATAGGAGGATATTGTCCATATATAAAAAAGAAATGATGTCTGTCCAATAAGTGAAAATTGTTACTTGGCAAAAGGTCAAATTACTGAGAGATGAAGAGAATAGTGGCTGTTAAATATCAGATCATTCATTAATATAAAGTGATCATTTATCCATAATTTTTAGGGACAGTCCTTGAAATAAATTATCCTGGGCTGTATTTGTACCTGATTTCAGTAATAAATTAATACACACCAAAATGCAGTCAAAGTTCAAATTAAATAATATTCATTTATTGTTCAGTTGGAATTGTTAGAAAGTAGCTGCTTTGAATCACACCATGTGCAATGAACAGAAAGCGAGGTGGAAGCAATAAGCAGTTCCTCCCTGTAGCCAGCCAACAAAAATCATTTGAGGCTGCAGATTAATTAGTTTTAATTTGAGTGTGAAAGTGTGAATGAGTCAAAAAAGAAGAATACTGTACCATTCAATCATGTTTTCTAAAAAAAAAAGTGTTGTTTCAGGAACTCATTGAAAGCAGAATTTCCATTTATATTGAAGTTAATTTAGACGATGCAATGCTCGTGAAATGTACCATTATGTACTTTAAATTTTTCAATAGCAGTGGTGGGAGGACATGAATAATTGATCATTTACAAGGGAAAAACACAAGAATGTGTTGCTTTCTAAGTATCAGTTGGGATGTATGACAAATTACATTCATAAACTGGAACATAAAAAAAAAAGAATACAGCTTGTCTGTTGATCAAAGAAACAATATATTTATCAACAAATCAAGAGTACAAAACACCATAGTTTTTACAGTATGAACTATATGATAAATGTACATATTACTTATGAAAAAAATTATTATGTGTAAAAATAAAGGAGTGGTGCCAAAATATAAGTGTTGTTAATATGTGATGAGTGAAATTAACTTCACTAATTTACTTTTCATTAGAACATGTTTTACGGACTTTTGTGCATGTCACCAGCTGTTTGTCAGCGGTCAGAAGGATTGTCATGATCCTTGGAAGACATAGCATAAGGCTCTGGTGGGCATCTGATGAAACTGAAATTAATGTTTTCTTCCCCTGTGATATTAAAAGTTCATTAGCCAGTTCTTGAATTTATGATATAAATTTTTTCCCAAAATTTAAGTTCTGTATCCTCTTCTACTTGCAATAGCAAATGAAAAGCAAATTAATGATGCCATTAAAATGCTCAACATACAAGAGCCAAGCTTAGTATTTACATAAAAAAAGAATAATGTGTTATATAAACAATGTAATACAGTTTTTTTCACACTAACTCCATTCACTTACACAAAAATCTGGACATATGTTTCGGGAGTGATCCCTCCCATCTTCAGCCTGTAGATAAACTGTTGTTATACGTGGCGGTTGGGTCTCTTGATGTTCTTGTGGCGGCATCTGGCGGCAACAATAGAACCTAAAGATGTAGGCAACCTACTGATCACATGCTCCCCTGTAATATGTTCTGTATCAATGAAGTTGTGAGATAGAGGTAGAGGAAACAGAGGTCACCCCAACAGGCCAAGGCTCTCCCCAGGCTGTACTGCCAAACGAAAAGAAGAAGTAATGTGTAATTTGTAGAGTAATTTGAACTTTCTATCTTATGTTTTCTTGATTAAGCTCAAGATGAAATATTATTATGTGTAAATGAATCTAAGTCTTCTGGATATTCCAGTTTGAAACTGCTGATGAGCTAATGATAAGGATTTGCAGTTTGAACTAAAATTGAAGAAAATGTAACCTATTTATGTAAAGATATTAATGGATAAATGCCATTCATGTAAGGATATAAATTTGACTTGTATTATGTTTTATCCTAAGCAGGTTCCCCGGAAACGCCCATTACTATCACGAGTAGTGGCCATGCGCAAGGATGCAGTAACAAATGAGCAGAAAGAGGAGGAGGAGGAGGAGGAGGAGTATGATCCTTCAAATCCCAGTGTGGGCTCTCTTGCATCAGTAGTAAGAGTAAAACCTCGTCCTAAAATCCCTGCTGCACTTCAGGCCAACAAAAACCTCATTCTGAAGGCAGTGGCTGAGGCTCATAAGTCAGTTGCTAATGCCCCCAAGAGAGTTGACCCCAGTGAGGTACGTTCTCATTTCATAAATAATACATTCATTGGTATTAAGGTTTCAGTGGAGTCTGGTGTTTATTGGATAGTACATAGTTGCTCCAACTTATTGGTTTCTAATTATATTATTGAAAGTTTTGATGTTCCTAATTATAGGACTTGTCAAAAAACCATTATCATTATGAACTATTCTAGCTTGCTGCCTTATGGCCATGTAAAGGTCATTTATCAGTTGCATGCACTTGGTGGAATGTATCAATGATCATTAACCTTAAGTTTGGAAATATAGATTTTGTTATCTTCTTCACCTTCATTGTACCTATGCATGTCTAGCATAGTTTCACAGAGTAATATTTAGTTTTATTTTATAAATGTTACAGTTTCATGGCTAGGTTCCAGCTCTGGCTTTATCCCATGTTATATACAAATTACTAATTATATTCACTAACATAATAAGCAAATATAACAAAAAGAAATCGAGATATACAAACAAAATAAATTGGTCCACCACAAATTTACTTTCCCTCTCCTTCAAGATGATCTATGTCTTGTTTTTGTAACTATTTACAAGGATTTGCTTGAAGCACAAATAGGAATCCTAAAGCCTGTTTTGTGTAGGCTTAATCATTGCACACAGTGTGTATATGAATATGAATTTTACTTTTCATACATCAAAATATAAAACTTTTTAATAAAATGAACACAAATAAAGGGGGAAAAAAAGCATTAGTTTTCCAATATATTCCAATTTGATTGGCTCAAGTTCCTGGTTTGTCAGCAATTACTTACTGGAATATCCAGGGACCAGGCTGCAATCCAACCAAAGAACACATACTATAAATAATTTATACAATAATATAACATTAAATTACATTTCATGTAATAATGAACTTTCCTCCTTTTCCAATTAAACCCATTCAGCTAAATTTCTACCCTTGAGGGTTGCTTATTCCTTTAAACCTTATATACAAACAAACAAGTAAACATATTAAAATCAAAGTAACCTTTCCGTCTTCTCAGTTCATGTAAATTACTACTGTTAATAAACTTTTAAATTCCCCACTTGCTTATCCTGACTTCATGGAGTTGCATTCCTTCCAAACAATTACCTTGCACACATGTATGAGCCCTGACCATAGCTGCAAAATCCTTAGCAATACCTTTCCATATAAAATATTGTTTTTTTTTTTCTTTTTTTCTTTCTTTCTTTTCTTTCTTTCTTTCTCTCTCTCTTTCTTTCTTTCATTCTATGTTTTAAAAATCCTCAAATGCACATCAATAACTAAATCATGATAATAGTTGAAAACTGTTCTGTAAATTATGACGATCATTTGAAATGTTCTCAGAATAAAGCCCAAAATTACAGCATAGAATTTTAAATTATTCCTATAGTCACATATTATCCCTTGTCCAGCTGTGCTCCAAAACTTTTATCCTCTCATGAAAGCCATATTCCTCCAGGCCTCCAAAATATGCCTTAACTGATGGGTTAAGCTCTTCATAGGACGAAAATTTTCCACCAAGAAATTTTCCCACTTTAGGAAGATGGAATTTCAATGAAAGCAAATCATGGGAATAAGGTGTTAGCAAATCCTACAGCTGTTCATTGATTTTTGCCATTGCAACAACACATGTATGAGGGCAAGCGTTATCTTGATACAAAATAACTTTCTTTGATAACCTGGCCTTTTCTTGCATATTTTTGTCTTCTGTAGGTCCAAAAGGTTACCATAATATGCTCCAGCAATAGATATTCCAGTGGGAAGATAATCAATGAGCAGTACACCCTTGGCATCCCAAAAATCTGATGTCATGATCTTCCTTGCTGATTTCATAAACATGGCCTTCTTTGGTGGTGGAAAATCGTGATGCTTCCATTGTTTAAACAGTTATATTGTTTTAAGTGTGTAGTAGTGTTTCATCATTGGTCACAAATTGACACATAAAGATGGAGGGATCTCTCTGAAAATGAGCCAAACTTTATTGAGAGTTTTGCAGTCTGATTTGCTTTTGATCTCCAGTCAGCAGTCATGGCACCTATTTGGCCGATAGTTTTTTTAAGTACAATTCTTTGCTCAAAATATAAAATATGTGTTCTCAAGATATGCCCAGAACTTCAGCAGTTTTAGACACCTTTAACTGGCAATCCTCCATAACCACGTCATGCATCTTATCCATAATACCGTATGTCATGATGGATTTTTTAACATCCACTGTGTGGATCATCTTTCATGGTCACAGTTAAACTTTGTGGTCCACTTGGAAATGATTGAAAATTATGATGCAGAGTCCCCTAGAGTGTTTGTAATATCTGCATGGATTTCTGCTTCATTCTAACCTTCTTTACCAAGTACTTAATAATGCATGATCTTCAATATTTGCCATTTTTTCCATATACATATGTCTGTACTACAACAAACAGCCATAGTTACTATAATTTTTTATCAATTCATGTAATATTGCACAAATATTTCTATGGAAGATGGCGGGTTTTGATAACAAAATTACAATGGAACTGCTGCTGCAATCTGGGTCATTCTAAGAACTTTTTAAATGACCCTTATATTTATTTTTAGTTCAATTATGTTGGGTTTGTTGATGATGAAGACATCTACACATCTTCTCATTTGGAGCTGCAGCCCAGAGTGAGCCTTGGATGGGAACCTCTGCATCCTGTACCTTAGTCCTATGACTTCATTGTTGCAGGGGGGCAACATTTGATAAATAAATAATAGTTGAAAGCCATAGGAATAAAATGCAAGAACAATTTTCACACCCTTATCATGGGGTTTAGGGAAAATTAGGCATGACCTGTGTAGATAGTCCCAGATAATGTCTTGTCTTGCTCTACTTCAGAATCAGGGTGGTAGCATTGATGTTGCATAATAATGAAAGCCTGGATAAATCAATGAATATTGCTCCAACAAGGGATTTCTATACAGATTAAATAAAATTGATAAGTTGCAGATAAGCCTCAACATGTGTAATATAGCATTGCAACAAAATTAATAATGCCTCTAATGTAGATGGGTCTAACTTAAATGTTGATAAGCAGATGGCCCATCGGGCCAACCTACTAGTCTTATGTTGAGTGGCCAGCACTCAAGTAAATGCCTGATTCTTGCATTCAAAGGAGTTATAGGCAAAATTTTTTCAAACTAAATTGAGGCTTTCAATTCAAAAATGAACTTTCTCTCCTGGAGAGTTTAAGATGTGAGAAACAAGCCAATGGCCTACAGGTCTTGGGAAAATCCTAGAGCAAACCCACAGGGAATCTATGAGGATTCATCAGTCAAAAGATTTACTAAAATTTGCCATTTCTTAAACAGGATGGCTCATTACCACAAGTCTTCAACATGTGAATCTTTCATCTCCCCATACAGAAGAAATGCTGTAGTATCAATCAGGTTTCCTGTCCTCATCTCTCACATAGGATTTTGCATTTTGGCCACGGCCAGCTCCCCTCCCCCACTCACGGCCGCCTACCTGCTTGTGAGCAGTTCCCAGTTTACATTGATTTGTGAAAAGACTTTATAACAATGTAGTTTTATGAGTGAATGTTACTATAAATACAAATCATTCCGCATTCATGAGGAATTTATTCAGAAGTTCTTTGAGCAATCCTCCTTCCAGAATTACAATTCACCATCTTGTGAATAAATTTGACACTACTAGTTCAGTGTAAAACAAGAAACACCCGTGAAGACATACAATTTTAAGAAGACAAATTAGACAAAATATATACTTATCTTGAAATTTTGCCTTCAAAATCATTACCAAAATTAGCATAAGTTGGGATTTCAATGTCTTCTGAATATACAGCAACAAATTGTTAAAACTCAAACCTTACAAGTATATGTGTCCATTGACTACAACAGTGATCCTATAGCATGTGTGCATTGTTGTGAGTGGTTTCTTTCATCAGTAACTGAAGGGTTAACAACCCACAGCTTGAGTTCTTTTCAGAAGAGGCATGGTTCCACAAAAATGATCAAATGAACCCTCACAACACTTCCTATTGATGTCTTGTGAGAAACCCCTCTTTATGTAGGAAAATTAGGGAAGTGTTTGAAGATAGAGTGATTAGTGCTAGTTTATGGCCCTCTTGTTCCTCAGATCTAACAGTCTGTGATTTTTATTTGTGGGGCAGTCAGAAGGACAAACAAATCCTGACACATTGTAAGAACATGCAAAATAAAATCAGAAGCTAATGAAATTAAATTAAATCAATGGTTGAACTAAATTGTGTCACTCAAAATGTATTTACCTGGTGCAATCCATTATTTAACTGAGGGAGGATGACATTTTCAGTATTTGCTATAAGTTACGATTTTATACACAATTTTAAGAAGTGAAGTCAAGAATACAGGCTCAGCTGGCTGCTGCATGTCCAGCTGCCGAGATGCAATAACGTGTGTGAGCAGTAAGGACATATTCTGGAACTTCTGTATAAGCGTTTCCCTCCATTAGGCAAAATTAGGGATAAACTTGGAAAAGATATTTACCATCGCCACTTGCTTCACACATATTTGCATCAATTTTCTGTTGAATTGTACATGAAACTCTTTACTTATGATGCTTGATTTTGATTTAGTTTATTTATGCGCGCTCTTTAACATCTCAGCTCATCAGCGTCCCATTCAAATCAGGGCATGAAACGGCCAAAAATTATGCTCAGAGGCCTCTTTATTCAGGCTTGAGGCTCTATATCATGCCGTAAATGTACGACATGGGACCCACAGCTTCACTTCCCTTCCGAAGGAAGCCATACTTATCTGTCAGTCCTGGCCAGGACCAAACCCATGATCTGGGTTTAGGAGGCAAGTGTGGTTACCACTACACCACCAGAACCGACTATGATACTTGAATAAGAAAATAGGTTAAAATATTTAAGTGAAAGGGGAGTGGTACAAACTTGCACTGCAACACATTAGATATAAGCTTTGAATACACATTGGCATTAGAGTGAAAGAACTAATTTGAATAGTCTTCTCCTTGTCTGTTTGTACATGCTTACTTGAATGTGAAAAAAAATGTTTACATTAAAATGTTCCAAAAATTATCCAACTTGATGATATTACTGGCTTATATAGAAAAGTTCAGGTCATTTTGTTTGCATGTGATTTTTTTTCCATCTAAGAAATATATCAATGTATTTTTGAGCAAGCAGATATAAAGAGGGTGTTCTTTTATATGTATAAGGGTGAACCATTAATTGTTGCATTTATTTTTATAATCCATTAGAACATGTGTACAATTACATAATTTTTCAACCTAGCTGTTAAACTTTTCAATGGAGTTCCAGCATTGCACAAACTTGGATAATTCATCAGAAAATATGTTTTAGCTATGCACTACAGCCATGGCACTGTCCCATTCTGTGGGAATTGAACTAACTTAAGTCACCTTTAATTTAAAAAAAACAAATGGTAATCAGAGAGAGCAAAAGCTGGGCTATATTTACAATTCTCTAATACCGCAAAATCCAATTGCTGAATTGTTTGCACAATACTAACAGCTGAGCAGAGGTGTGCATTTTCATGCAGCAACAAAACATTTTTAACAATAGGTCTCAGCATTTAGTTGCAAGTTGCAGACTTCAAAGCATCTCATTGTAATGTGCACTGTTTACTGTTGACCTTTTTCTAAATAATGATTCAGTTTTGACACCTATGAGTCCCAAAATAATGTGCATACTGCTGGATGTAATTGGGAATCTTGTTGTTTATTCATGTGTAATGTTTGTCTGATCATTTTTTAACTTCTGAATCCATTCAAACACACTCTGATGTAATAAATAACTGACCCCATATTATGCTCAAAGCCTTCCTATGATTTTGGCACCTTGTACTACAAATTATAAAAAAGCAAATCACTAATCTTCAATCTTCTGTGATGCAAATGGAAAATTGCATGGCCATTTCAGCAAAGCTGATTAAGTGATGAAGATCAAACATTTCACAAGATAATAGTAAATGCATCAGGTCTTAATATGCTGCACAGAAAGAAGTACATCCAATCTAAAGAATAACATCTAACAAAAGTAGTAATAATAATAATAATAATAATAATAATAATAATATAATGTTAATTCACTCTTGATACCTGAATATCAGTGGTAAAGAAATCCAACACAGTAAAGCAAAACAATAATAACATAAATGGAGTCTTTTTTTTTTTTTATATGGCCGCTAAGTCTGCCTGCAAATATGAAGGTCTCAAGTTTGAATCCCGGAAGGCAAGGTTTTTCCTTATCCTGAAATGCAGAATGCTAAGGAACTTTAGAAACTGTGGACTTTGGACTCATGTATGCAAATATTTATTCACCATTTTTTTAGACATTCTTTGTTGTGAGAAACATTTAACAAAGGAGGAAAAAACGTACTAAAGTGATCAGGACATATTTTGTGGACCATTGTCCACATCAAAAGCTGTTGATCAACTCCAGAGCAATTTAATTTGCATCTAGCATCTGAGATAGCTCTGGTAGTCTTATAATAACCTAAAAATCAAGTTTACGGGTTCTGGAATATAAAAATTGGTTAACATTGTTCAATCATATTTAATGTACATTTTTTTCCGCGTGCTCACTTTGGTTTTTTATACCACCTGGGGGGGGGGGGCTATTAAAATGTTTCCAGAATTTGCCAAATGGGGAGAGATTGAGCCTGAATAACTACATGGAACTGGTGGAAAAATGAAAGAATCAAAATTATCATGAGCGATGCCTAATTCTTTTTGTTTTCTTTTTTCTTCCTTTCTTTCCTTTTTTCCCTCTTTATCCTTCTCTTTTTAAGTCTCTATTTCTCAGCATACTACAACAGATTACTAGTTTCCCCAAAACAAATGTTTGCAATCAACAAACCTAACTAGAAATATATATATGAAAAATAAAATAACACCATGAACAAAGTAACTAAAATAACAATAGCTAAAGAAATAGAAAAAGGATAAAATACTTAGACAGACCCAGATTATCTTCACTATATTTCGAACTTCTGGAGTTCTAAGGCAAGAAGACAAGTGAAAGTAGTAAAAGTAAATATTAAATATGGAAGGTGACGTAATGCATGGAAAAAAATTAAACAAACAACAAGCCGTGTCTAACTGTAAGGATTTCGATGATGCATTTTACTTAACACCTCTTGATGCTTTACCAATTCATAACTCTGAAAGTTTACTGAGAGATAGAGAGAGATAGGAGCTATATTTTTGCATATAGCACATTTACCACCGATTTTAAATCTTACATATATATTTTTATATCCTCTTTCTTACTCTTGTTGCTTGTTCAATCTGTTTCCATGCATTATGTTACCTTGGATATTCAATATTTATTTTTACTACCTTCACTTGTTTTCTTGCCTTAGAAGAACTCCAGAAGTTCAAAATAATAGCTAGAGATAATCTGTGTCTAAGTGTTTTATTCTTTTTCTGCTATATATAAAACTCACTAAAATCTGTATAGATGAGGCCAGGTATGTATCACTAAGACATTTCTAATATTTTTAAGATGTGGTACAGATGATATGCTGGCAATTATATCTCTAAAATAATAAAGTAGATGCCATAACTAAGCTCTTAAATCTACATGAACTGGCAATGCACTCCTGTTCTTTAATAAGGAAAAATAAAGGAGGCTAGAATTTAGTATCTGCAGAAAAAATATACATATTGGCAATTACATAAAAGCTCACAGTCTCAGTCCCATAAAGAAGCATCACCTAACAGTATGACATACTGGGTGGTCAAATTTATTCAGACTTTACCACAAATCAGTTTGAAAGGCAGACACAATTGGTACTCAGCACACCTTCTCTTGAAGGGTAATGACACTGAGAGCACGATACTCTGCAACCTAGTAAGTGATTAAAGAACTAACATGAATCATTAAGTAAACGAACCGACTTATAACTTTCGCTCTCGCCCGCTCTCTCTCTCTATCCCTCGAAGTTGCACTGCCATCCTTCTGAGCAAATTCTCAAAGCTAGATCAACTGCTAATACTGATAGAATCTCACTGAACATTAGTGATGTCATTCATTTAAAGTGACTTGCAGTAAAGTCAGAATAAATTTGATCACCCAGTATAGATAAATGAAGATACCATTAAGCAAAACAGAATACCTTAAAAACATTTACACAATTACTTTTGGTAGAATTGAATGAATTTGGCAAAGTGATGTTTGAGGGACAAACTAATTCAAGAAACAAAAGCCAATGGAACTACTCTTATGTTTCAAACTGAAAATTAAAAAATGTTAACAATTTACAAATCATCTTTTGGCTAATTATAAATTCTAGAATAAATTCAAAGACTACAATATCATCTTAGTACCTCAGAATAAAGTAGCATAAACATATCTTCTAAAATCAAATAAAATAGACAAACATGTCAAATGGGGTAAAAATGAGAAATTAAATAAAAAAACATAAAAATTAAACATGTCCTAATCTAAATATTGTGCTTATGAAGCCGTAGACAATGGAGTGGTAATAGTCCTAAACTTAGTATTCATTTTTTACACTAAACTCCACTTACTTATATAAAAATAAGATTCTCCTGAAACATGTCTTATTTTTATAGAGTTTAGTGTAAAAAATGAATACCTAAGTTTAGGATGTCCTGATCTTTTTAGTTAGAGTGCTATATACCAAAAATGACAGTTTATGTTAACACCTTGGTATATTGGTAAATTGCAAAATTATTAATGTATTCTCAATATATTTACCAGAGAGAGATCCATGTGTTCATTGCAAGCATATAAATTACTGTTACTCAATGAATTAGCACTCAGAAATGGAATTTTTACTATCCTGTGACTGTTAAATATCTAATATGGTTGCAACAATATGCTAGCAGGATTTAAATTAAATATATACTTTTCTATTGTTGCAGCGTCCAGATGGTCTGTTTACAAGAAGATTTCGTGATAAAAAAAATCAAGAAGGAATATCAATTGCTTTTTCAAACAGCAAAATGAAACCAAGGAAAGAGCAACAGATAAATGGTAATTTTACTGTAAATAAATTGTAATTATACTGTGATGATGGTCTTTGAATGGATTGCAGAATCTCACTTTCATGTTGTTTTTGTTATGCCACTGCCCTAATCATCTTCCCATCATAAAATTGACAGGAATGAAGAGATCTTTATTATAGCTCTGGCAGCTAAGGTGGAGTAATATTGTAATGAGTATGATTAATAGATAATCTTTATTAAGATATGAAATTGTCAAAATTTGTAAGAAAGAAATAATAATTTACTTTATTAATAACACATGTATATGTGAGGTTCATTTAAAATGTTATGCACACTGCAGTGGCCAGTAAGACACGCGGTTCTAATTTTTACATCTGTTGAGAGCCCAGCTTGAGTTGGGAACCTTGTATGTACTTTTTTTTCTAATAGTATTTAGCACTCTTTTTTACTACTGTGGCAGCAAGGTGGTGGGCAGTAATGATATATGAAATGAAGTGATAAATTGGGAAAGTTGTGGGTTTTTTATTTGTATATATATATATATATATATATATATATATAAAAAGGAAGAAATTCCAGACCTAAGTTTAGGGTACCTCTCTGGCATTTTTCATTTATGAAGACTGAGGGAAACCTGAATAAATCTCTGTAAGAGAGCATGGTCCTGGCAGGAAGTGAATCCCAGGCCTCCCACCCACAAGTCTGTGCCTTAACTACCTTGGTCATCCATATCAGTAAATTCATAATCTAAGGAAGAAATTCCAAACCTAAGTTTTGGGTACCTCCCTGGCATTTTTCATTTATGAAGACTGAGGGAAGCCTGAAAAAACCTCAGTAAGAGAGCATGGTCCTGGCAGAAAGTGAATCCCAGGCCTCCCACCTACAAGTCTGTGCCTTAACTGCCTTGGTCATCTATGTCAGTAAAATTCACAATCTAAGCTGTCATGATTCTGAAATGGAAGAAGAAAATGACAAGTCTAATCTTACAGAGCTACTTCCATTATACATCAGAATTAAAATGGTCCAAGGAAAATACCTGAATTGTTAATATATTACTTGAATTTGTGCCCTGCAGTTCTGCCATGAACCCATCTATGGGCTATCACAAAACAGGAAGGAATTTGGGGCTTGCTAAACAAACATTATCTGTGACACTCAGGTAATTATCATATGGGCACTTTAGAGCAAGTAAAATGCTCATTCATTCTTGAGCATTCTCTCAAGAGAAAGCCACTGTAAGAGAATATTGTTCTCAGGATTTTCATAATGAGGGAACTTGCAGCAATATACTGAATAGCCTAATCTATATTAATACTAAGTTAGTATAATCTTAAGAATTGCAATTGAAACACTGCTGTTCTATAACAACATTATCATTATAGCATAATTATTGGTTCCATAAGTTAATTGTTGCATGTCTTAATTGTTTCATTAGTAATGCCAATAAGTAAACTTTTTCTGTCCCTAATTTATTTCTAACTTAGCTTAACACCAGATGTATAAAAATGTCATTCCTTACTTATTAGCTGAGAATACAGTGGCTGTATGAAAAATTATATATTTCTAAAATTGTTATATTCACTGGTGAAATTAGCAAAAGTTATTTCCATCATTCATATTGCTTCAAATTCAGGCCTCATAAAATGTAGTAAGCTTGCATGAAAGTTTAAAAGAAAATTTAATATTTTGAGAGCCAAAAAATTATTTTGTATCAAATCAATTCCTCCTCCTCCTCCTCCTCCTCCTCCTCCTCCTCCTCCTCCTCCTCCTCCTCCTCCTATTTTAAATAGCTGCCTTACATACCAACATAAAGGGACCAATTAAGAATGCAGCCATTGTTTTAGCTGGTGAGGGGATTACACGTTATTATTTTTCACTTACCAAAGTTAATTGGAAGGACATGGTTTGTTGAATTTAATTTATTTCCACTTAATAATACGACAAACTTGTACAGTACTATTTTATAGCTGCTCATTCATACAAGAAACCATAATCACTCTAATAAATCTTCCAGAGTTGGTGTGTAACCAAGTGGCCTGAATAGTTTTAGCCTTCTGGTTACTCAACTATCAGGCAACTTACATCTAAAAATGACCTCAATCAAAAACCAACTTAAACTATGTTTCTACCCAAATTGATTCCTCACTTTTTTACTTATTTTCTTCAACCATTTTCTTTTAACCTTACCTAAGTAATTCCCAAACTTCCCAGATTTTCTGCCTTGTTTTCATATTCACCAACTTGTTTCCCCTTATCTCAATTGGTAGGTTAGCCCACTTCTTGATCCTAAGTATTTCTCTCATTTCATTGGTTTCTTACATTCCGAAATTGCATGCCAATAACTATCTTGCATTCTACACATCAGACATTCCCCCTCTTATTCCTTTCAAATTCACTACCCCTGCTGCGGCCTATGCAATTCTCTCTCTTGTCCAGCTTTTATCTTTATCTACATAATTCTCTGTGCCCCATATTTGCTTTAGCCCCCTATATACTCTCAGTGACTTTTTACTACTAAAACTACCTAATATCTCCTGGCTTTCCATATCATCAATTCTTTGTTTAATTTATTTCCAAAAACCTCTTTCTTTACTTCCTCTATCATGTCACATCATACCCAAGCCTATTTTTCCCATAATTAATTCTACTGACCCAAATATTTCCTCCCCTCACCTTATCTTGTGTCATTAGACAATGTTTCAAAATACAATTCTTTTCTAGATTCTTAATCCTAAACCAATATTTCAACATTCTTGTCATTATTTTTCCTTTTCTCCCTATTCTGCCTAATTCAGCTTATGCAACCCCATTTGGTAAGCTTTTTGGTTAATTTATAATAATTTATTAATAATAATTTATTTGTAGAAATTGCTGTGAATTAAATCTACATTTAGCCATCCCTCATCACTACCCCAGATTTCTACCCCAAACGTCTTTTTGACCTCAATCACTACCATATATATTTTCTCCAACCACTTTATGTGCATTTCTGGTACTTTATGCCTACAGGCAGTAATAGCTTTCAAAGCTAGCCTACCCTTTGCTAGAACCTTTTTTTTTTGTTCCCTCCACCCTCCATTCTTGCTAAGCCTGATACCCAAATAGTCAAACTTGTTGACCACCTCAATTTCTACCCCTTCCCAATACCATTTCTCATTATTGCATAACTTATTTTGATTTTTGAGTATTTATTCTTAGTTCCCACCTCTTACAGAATTTAGAGATTGATTTCACTAGACCAATATTGATAATTGACCCCACTATCAAATTCATCTGGAAATAATAGTTCCAGAATCTCAACATTTTCAATTATGGGCATGTGGGTATTAACTTTACTTTTATTAAGATATCAATAATAAATAGGTTAAACAGTATGGGGCTTAACTTGCATCCTTGTCTTAAACCTATTGTATTCAAATTACTTGGAGTCACTCTATCCTGGGCAATACTGATAAGTGCTCATTTTCATAATATAAATTTTGTAATGCTTTTATAAACTTATCACTAACTCCTATCCCATTCAATTTTTATCATAAAGCCTTGCGGTTAATTGTATCAAATGTCTTTTCAAAATCAACAAACAGCATGTATAGTCTTCCTCTTTTTTGGCGTAGATATTTCTCTATCATTGTATTTATAATAAAGACATTATCCACTGTTCTCTTATTGAATAATTTATTTTCTTGTTTACCCAATTTTGAAGCCTTTCTGCCAAAATGCCTGTATACAGCTTACCTGACTGATAATAGACTAATTCCTGTATAATTTACTGGTTTGTTTATGGCACCTTTTCCTTTAAATATGGATACCACAATTGCTGTTCTCCAGTCTTTAGAGACTTTAGCTTCTTTGTATATTGAATTAAATTTTTTACCAATATCATACCTCTGTTTTCATCCTGTCCCCATGCCCTCCAAAATTCCCCCGTAATCCCATCAGTCCTGCATGCTTTATTTCTTTTTATTCTTTTTATTTGTTCCTTTATTTCATTAATATCAATCTATCAAAAAATCTACACTTAATGTAAACTATCATCCATTGTTTTATTGTCATTTGTCCTCATTGTCTCCTGTGTTTTCTTACTAATATTCTGTCCCTGTTCTCTCTTTTTTGCCTCTATGAGGGATTTATATCCATCCCAGCCTTTCAATCATAAAGTTTCCTCTTTCTGGCTCTTCCCCCGTTTGTCTCCATTTTATCAACTCTCCTGTATCTTGTTACCCATTTCTGTCACTTTCATCTTATTCTCTACTTGTTTGACCAATCTCTCTAAAGACTCCATTATTTTCCCTATTTTCCCTTCCTTCATTAGAACTTCTGCATTAAACTTAAATGATCTAAAATTAACATAACAAATTATTATTGAGGAAATCACTCAAATTTCACTAATTTAGTTCCACTTACTTGGACATGTTTCAAAGGCGATTGCCTTCATCGTCAGCATGATCCCAATTTATTGGGATGAAGGCAATCGCCTTTGAAACATGTCCAAGTAAGTGGAACTAAATTAGTGAAATTTGAGTGATTTCCTCAATAATAATTTGTTATGTTATACTATATTTCACTGTGAAAATTCCCGCAATTCAAAAACGATCTAAAATTAACTCCTAACTCTTTTATGAAGTCTAGTGCCTCTCATCATTCCATTTATATCTCTCTATTTTATGTCCATATTTCTTAACCTGCACCACTTTCCTAAACTGATTTTGAAATTTCACTTTTATTGGGAACTGATTGCTGGTAGATACTGAATCCATAACCTAGAAATCTGTCAGATACTCATCTATCTCTAATGTGAGTAGCATATAATCAACAACACTTTGATCATTATTATTTGCAAAAGTAAACTCACTCATAGAATCTTTCCCTCTAGTACCGTTCTAAATTACCAAATAATGTTCATCACAAAAGTCCAGTAACTTATTTCCTTCCTTATTATATATCTTATGTTTGCTAACCCTTTCCAACCTGTCTTCTTTCACAACATCCTTTTCTAAATCAACAAAATGTATCAAACCCTTTCTTATGCTTGCATTAAAATCACCTGTTATAATAACATTTCTGTACCCATATTTGTTTTGTAGGACCTCCATGTCCTTTCCTAAGTTGTAGAACAAATTGGGGTTATAAAACTCAAAAGTATTTGATGGATTATATACTGTTGTTAAACACACTTTATCACTTCCACATATTTGAGTTTATTTCACACCATAGCACCAAATTATCCCTTAAGTCATTAAACACTTTCACTAGCAAACTTTGTCTTACAAACACACCAATTCCTATAAACAATGTAATACAGTTTTTTTCACACTAACTCCATTCACTTACATAAAATTTGGACATGTTTCAGGAGCGATCCCTCCCATCTTCAGCCTGTTGACAAACTGTTGTTAAACGTGGCGGTTGGGTCTCTTGATGTTCTTGTGGCAGCATCTGTTGGTTCTATTAGGAATTTGCTGAGTTCATCCAATGGAGGGAAATCGAAATTCATCAAATTATCCTTATTTTTTGTAATGAAAATGTTTTCCCAAGTGGAAAGTTCTATTGAATTATGAAGTTGTTTAAGTAGTTTTATCTCTGGTTTAATTTCATGATTTTTATTCCAAAAGTGTGCTGCTATTGCTGATTTATCAATTTGTTTTAAGCGAATATTTCTGAAGTGTTCTTTTTTCCGGATTCCAAATTCCTCTTCGTTTTTCCAATGTATTTTTTATCGCACTCTGCACATTCTATTTCGTAAATACCTGACTTTTGTTCTGTTGGCATGTAAAGGACTACATGGCAACAGAACAAAAATCAGGTATTTATGAAATAGAATGTGCAGAGTGCGATTAAAAATACATTGGAAAAATGAAGAGGAATTTGGGAATCCGGAAAAAAGAACACTTCAGAAATATTCGCTTTAAACAAATTGATAAATCAGCAATAGCAGCACACTTTTGGAATAAAAATCATGAAATTAAACCAGAGATAAAACTACTTAAACAACTTCAAATGCAATAGAACTTTCCACTTGGGAAAATATTTTCATTACAAAAAATAAGGATAATTTGATGAATTTCGATTTCCCTCCATTGGATGAACTCAACAAATTCCTAATAGAACCAACAGATGCCGCCACAAGAACATCAAGAGACCCAACCGCCACGTTTAACAACAGTTTGTCAACAGGCTGAAGATGGGAGGGATCGCTCCCAAGACATATGTCCAAATTTTATGTAAGTGAATGGAGTTAGTGTGAAAAAAACTGTATTACATTGTTTATATATATATATATATATACCACTCCATTGTCAACAGCTTCGTAAGTACATTTAATTGAGTTACACCAATTCCTCTTGACAACTGCCCTTTAACTTTCTTCTTAACACCAGCTTTACTGTAGAACTTGAAACTGTTAAGCTCAACAGTTATATATATCTTTCTAACTATGATTCCACTATCACCAACACGTCACACCCTTAACTAGCACATTATTTCCCCATTTGACACTTTTCTTAACAAACCTTCAATGTTTCAGCATATAACCACCAACTCTCCCTATACGGATTCCTTTCTTTCAAATCTAAACTCATGCAACTTAGCTCTACTCCTGGTCCTCCTGTTCATGTCTTGTTCCTCTCTCACTTCCCTTATACTTCCCTTTCCTTCTCCCTTATACGGAGAAGACACAATACTTAGACCAGTTTCCCTCCTCATGTCCAACCCAGCAGCTGTTCCTGAGGTCTATGTTTGACTACTATCAACTGACTCTCAGATGACACATGTCTGGTTGGTGACATCATCTGCATAGCTCTTCCTTCCTCCTCTCTTGCATTGATGCCATCTCTTCTTTCCCCCTCTACTATGTGTTCACTTCTTACCAATGCCTGTGATGCCAATTTTAATTCCTGCATGTTGGATTTCTGCCCTACCTTCTACTTGCTAATTTTCAGCTTTCTACCACCTATCCATAAATCAAGTCCGCTCACATTGCCTGCTTCCCCTCTGTCCTAGCTTTTTTCATTTCTCTTATAAGAACCTCTCTCAGTTCTCAATCTTCCTTTCCATAGTCATTTTTAATAAATATATGGGATCCTTTTAACTTTTTTGCATATACTAAAATTTCATAGTAGCAAGTGTCACTATCACTGGTCTTGGCTTTGAGCTCATTTTTCCAATTCTAAACATGTCCCAAATTTCCCAGGCACTAGTTATAGGCCTAACTTTTTGAGAGAATTTCTTCTACCAGTTGCCATGTTCATTTGTCTCTTGATTCAACTCCAAATATGATAATATTCATTTTCCTCTTATCTTCAGCTCATTCTAAATCAGTCACCCTTCTTTTGCACTCTGTTATTTCTGCTTGTAGTTGTTTTACCAAATTTACCATGGTTTGACTCCTATTCTATTACTAATTTTGTCGTCCATTCTTTTTTTCCATCATTTTTAAATCATTTAGGTCTTCTGTGTTTCTGCTTGTAGTTATCCTACCGAATTTACCACTGTTTTGTTGACTCCTATTCTATTACTAATTTTGTCGTCCATCCTTTTTTCCATCACTTTTAAATGTTTAGGTCTTCTGTGATGGTTTTAAGCATGCCCAAAATCTGGTTCCAGCCCTGTATTGACCAGATTCCTGCTCTCACGTACAGCATTGGCAAAACTAATCTATACCATATTAAAACGGGTAAGCCATCATTCTGTTTTTCACCTGGTAGGGTAATTATATTGTTTAATAACCCAATTCTTGGCCAATATGACTCTTCAAGCCTATTTTCTTTTTCCCGAAGAGCTCTCGTAAACACATCTGTGTCCTCCCACCTGCCATCAGCAACTCCAACATTGTTTGTTAACACTTGTCCACATCCTCAGCTGCTAGTGGACTGACAGATAGTTCAAATTGGATACTTAAAGGATGGAGGTTAATTAGTTTTGTAAGCTCCCACTGATAATTGATTGTAACCATCCAAGATGAAATTTGAATCATCTCTCAGTCAGTAGCAACCAAGGATGTAGACAAGAGTCTATGAAACATGTTCTGCCAATAAACTTTGGCAAGAGGAGAAATAAGAGTATGTGACTCACCTGCTAAAACATTTATTACTATCTTCTTCACTATGGAAGTTCTACAAAGCTGCATGTAAGCATTATATATGTTAAAAGTTAAAATGTTATTTTTCACTTTATGTGTAAGCAAGATTTTGATCTAAAAAGATGAATCAGAGAGAAAAAAATTGAATTAATGACTGTGACTGGAACAAAAATCAACAGATCATAGGGTTGTTGTGGGAATGCTGTATGTCCTTTGGCTGCAACCACTTATTTGTCCCATCTCAATATATATAATATACATCTTGAAAACTTCAGGAAATAATTTATTCTCATTATTGAATAATTTATTCTCATTATTGAAATTTTTGGTTAGTGTCTTGTTTGCACATTACTTTAATAGGTAAATTGTTTTCTTTTTCTTTCCTCCCCCTTTTTTTAAATAAGGAAGCGCTGTAACACTTCTGGTCATGCATCACTGTATAGTTTTCCTTCATATATGGATGACAACATGATTAATTAAAATATAATATATGCAGGTTTGCTATTAGAAATCTTTTGACTCTGCCATTCATCCAGAATTTTTGTAATAAATTTCTTACATGGTAAAGCACACCAATTATGCAAGAAAATACATTCATTTCTGGATTTGTTTAACTGATACTGTGATTTAAATAATAAAAAGCGTGCAATTTAAATAGTTTTCAATCCTGTTACCAAGAAACTATTGAGAGCCATACTACTCAAATTATACAATAAGGTATATAATGCCCAGGATACAATTCAAAATGTACATATTTTTACTCAAAAATAATTATGAAAACTTCTCTTATGAGGTACTGCCTAGTTCATTGCATGACGTTTGTAACAAAACATAAGTTATATCTTCCAATTTTGCTAACCTTCCTTTACCATAGCAACCACAGCAGAAAATTCTATTGCTCAACCTGTTTAATAGCTTTAGAATTCTACTCACTTCTTTTCCAGACAAGAGCATGAGAATTCCATGGTCTCATTACTTTAATTGATCAACTCCCTGTTTCCCTTCTCAACACTGGCAAGCTATGTAGCAATGAGTGAAGAAGGCTCACAAACAGCAAGATACAAGAGGGAATCTACAGCTGTTTGTTCAGCTCTAGTGCATTGTTGCTTATTTAAGAGCCATGCATAATCAATCATATCAAGTGTTTTTATTTTTTAACTGTGGAATTAAAATATGTTTATAGCTTGCAAATATTATTAATGTAATCAAACAGAGCTAAAATTTGAGAAGAGTGCCTAACAAACATCTCTTTGTGATGCATTGTTCTGTAGTTACTATACAAAGTGTAATGACTATGGAATGGATTTTAAGATGCAGCACCTTTACAAAAATATAATTTTTTTCATAGCAATTATTTGAGATTAGTATTTTAGGACATGAAATGAAGCAAAATAGGCAAACTTTGTTAAACCTTTTTGTACCATTAACATATTTATCCCCTTTTCACTCCCTCTTTGATGCTTCAGCACCTTTTTTTGAACCTTTTCTTTCAGGTTGTTAAAAATTTGTTTAAGAGGAATAAATGGCTTTTATTCCTCTTAAGCAGAAAAATAAAATACTCACTCTTCTGGAACAGCTTAAAATCTCGCAGTCTCCTTATGTAGAGCAATAAAATGTATGTTTTAAATTTGCACCTTAATAGTTAATGGCAATTTAATTCACAGAAATTAATAAATTTCTCACTTCCTTTATCTTCCACCCTGTCCTTACTGTAAGGAAAACAAAGAAAAAAAAATCAAGTACTCATTTGATAATAATAAAAATCTAACAATGAATATCTTCTAACTAAAAAAATAAAAGACAATAAGACCTAAGTCAAACTTCTAATATTCTCATTTTTTTCTATTACATTGTTATTTTCCCACCCATTCATTAAGTTTACACCAAGCTCACGAATTCTTTTATTAAAATTTCCCACAATTATAATCTTAATGTTCAAATAGTTATCCCTTAACCTCTCTATATCTCTGTCTAGGATATAATATAATTCTGGGTTATGGAACTGTGAGGTGATTGGGGGTTTATATACGATACCTATACATATACTTTCATCTAACACCTTTATCTTGCAATATGACCCAAAATACTTCCTTGCACCTAGACCAAGTGTCTCTAATTGTTTTACTCAAATCATTCTTAACAAAAAACCCTAACCCTCCTGATGGTCTCCCTTTCCTTGCCATCATTTCAGCCTTTCTTCCTACATATTTAAAATCATTTATTGTAATCTCTTCATCCTTTAACCATGTTTTTACAAAATAATCCATAGTACCGAATAAGTATTGTAAAGTTCCCGTGTTAATTTTATTTTTCAAACCTTCGCAGTTCCAGTAACCTAATTTCCTCACTGTCCTGTTATTGTGATCCCTTTCTCCCCTTGGACCACATAAACTTTTCTAGAGTTTTTTTTTTTTACTTCTTAAATGAATCCCTTCATTTGGGGTTTTATCCTTATTCACTACCAAAATACTTTCATGCAGAGATGAAACTATACTATCTCCCCCTTCTTCCATATTCACCCCACTTCTCTTGCCTTGCCCGCTTTCATTTCCCACCTCTTCCCCACTACCAATAGTTGCATCCAACTCAGGTCCCCTCTCTCCACTAATCCCTGCACTGCTTCCACCTCCTCTTTCCTCGGTGATACCTCCTTTTTTTTTTATTTCTGCCGCTGGCTTTCCTGATGTCATACCACTCCCACCATCTTCTCCCTCCTGAAGATCAGCTGCTTGGCTCCCCGTAATCTGCGATGTGTGCAGTGATGACATAGAAGTTAATGTAGCAAAACCTGCAAGAGAAAACACAATTTCTATTAAAGCTATTTGCCAGAACCACAGTTCTCTATGCAATCTGCACACATTTTATATAAAGAAAACATTAAACTCTAGTTGAATGAGTTTGTGTTGTTGCAGTCCAAGTATTTCTACCATGCCAAAAGGTTACAAGTCAAAGTTGTAACCACCTTTAGAAGAATTCAAGAAACAATTCATCAAAACTGATGGTCTACTTCTTTGATGTGCCATCTACTGTATAAATATTGCAAGCATACAAAGAACCTTGAACTTCACAAGTCACAACCTAAGCAAACTACCTTGATGTGTGCCTTCACTTCAGAATCTTAAATGCAGCAGTCATTGAGTCAGTTCTCTGCATATCTTTCCATGACATTACTTCAGTCAGAAATTCCATTCCACAAGGTCAAAAATCCTACATTCAAATTATTTCTTGAGAAGTATATGCAAAGGTCAGCACCAGATGAGAGCACCAAAAAATTCACATAAAGCCAATTTATGAGAATGTTTTTGAGAAAATAAAAAATATGTCAACAAAAACATGAGAGTATTCATGTTAGATGGAACTACTGGTATGCTGCAAAGATATATATTAAATATGGTGTTTCCATTATCTGGTGAAAGGGTGAAACCCATGCTCTTTCAGATGTACCAACTGGAGAAGACAAATGCCTGCACAGTAATGCAGTTTTCAATGATTCAATCATGAAGCTGTGATTGGAGGGCATACAATATGGAAAAAGTTAAACTTTTGGTTACTGATCAAATATGCTTACATACTTACTGCTTTCCAACAACTGAAGGGCATGCATTCCAACATCCCCATCAATCATATGACATGTACATGGCCTAACACCATGTTTGTCAAGGAAGAATACAATATGAAAATGACTTAATTGTTGCTCTGAAGAAGATTCTTGTAAAGATCCCAAATCATCAACTTTTGTGCGAAGAAGTTACTGGGCTCAACTACCAAAACTCCCTGTCCTAACCAAGTGGAATACTTGAGTAAGATGTGCAGTTTTCTTGTGCAAAAACACCAAAAAAATCAAAAGCTTCATATGTACTCTAGATTCGATGGACACAACAGCCATCAAACATGCCCAACAATTGCTAAATGACAAAGACCAAATTAGAACTTTTTGCAGTTCTTGGCTACCGGTATTTGCCTGATGTGATTCAGATTTAGAAGGAGAAGGAGAAACATTGGATGAAGTTGACAACTGTCAGGGACAACCAGGATAATTGGCCAAAGTCAAACTTGAATAATTTTGAGGAACAATCTGAATGTGGAAACCACTGAACTCTTTTTCTGTGTGTTTACAAAATATGCTCCACTGGTTTAGGTAGACAACGAGCAGAGTTTCTCCACATATAAGGATTTCCTGAGCTCAGAGCACCATGACTTACATTCAAAATCATAGAAATGTTGTCCGCAATCCAGAATAACAAATGTTTAAAACCCAATAAATGCTACATTTGCTTCCTAAAAGTTGTTATTTATGTTATTTGCTACAGTGTTGAATAAAGACTTTTAATTTAACTGGTTTAGACCTGAATAAAGGCATTTTATCAGTACCTTTTTTCTTTTTTTTCCCCCCCTTTTTGTATAAATTTTCAGAACATTTCTATCACCTTTCCAACCTTAATTTTGCATCTTAAAATCTGTTTTCTGATGATACAGCTTACACAAAAGAAGACAGGCACTATCTTATTGGTAATATTTCTCTCTCTTTTGTGTAAATATGCTTTACATACAATTAAAAATTTCAAAAATTAAAAAAACCACACATAAACACAATAGTTATCAGGTCCATTTTAAATATTAAATAAACACCATATTTATTTCTAAATTTATGTTAATGTTTTCTTCAAAATATGAACATTTTCCCTTAGTAAAACCAGTACCAACAAAAAATTCAGACAACTTCAAAGATAAGCTTTTTATAAATAAGGAAAGGACATTGTGCTTAGTGTAGGAACACTAACAGCACATGCTTTTGTCATTATTGTGCACAATTTCTCTCACATTCTTTCACAGAGCAATAAGTCAACTTTGTTCGGATCCCCTGCAAAGCCATCATATTAACATTTTAAGAAATTGAGTCGAAATTGTAACATACACACTACTAACATTCATTCAATGAATTCAATGAATTTTAGTGGTGTGTATGTTACAATTTCGACTAAATTTTTTAAAATGTTAATATTTGACACCACTGTTACAAAAGTTCACTATATTTTATACCATCATATTAAAATGTGATTAATCAACCTTTGAAAATGTTTATATTATACTATTTTTAATATTATATAATGGAGAGTTTCCAAATGTCAGTAAATTAATGCAGGAAAAGACAGGTTTCCTAATTCCACATTATCCATTCACACCAATGTGGGAAAGCTGGGTTTCAGATAAAAAAGAGCCAATGTACTACAAACTTCATATGGAAATATGGGATATAATGGCAGTTACATTAAAATTTTGAGGACAATGCATGATAAAATTACTGGTGATAATTCTGCTTTGTTTCACCTAGATGAAACTGGATTAATCAAAAGTAAAACATTTTACAGTATTCAACGAACAGAGATTGCTTCATTGTTCCTGTAGAAAAAGGTTGGTAGGGTGATCGTGTGTTATGTAGAGTCATCAAAAATGTGATTTGTTCCAAAGTGAGTCTTTTGATCTTGCCCCCCCCCCCCCCAAGTGTAAATCTGTTTTTCTAAAATGGATTCACAAAGTTTTCATAACAACTTATTAACAGACAAACAGGCTGGATTTAGGAGACAGTATTCAACAGTTCACCAAACGTCAAGACTAATAGAGGATGTGAAAAGTAAACTAACTAACAGTATGTCAGTAGCTGCAGTATTCATAGATTTTCAAACAGCATTTGATCTAGTATGGAAAGAGATGTTGATTAAAAAATTAATACAAATGAATTGCCCAAAAAATATAATTAGATGGTATAGAAGATTCGTACAACAAAGATGGATTGCAGTTAAATAGAAGAATACATTATCCAAATACACCCAACTCAAAACCGGAGTGGCACAAAGTGCATTATCCAGTCCATTATTATTTAATATATATATTAACGATGTGCCAAAGACTATAAAACAAACCAGAATATACAGTGCAATACATGCAGATGATGTAGTTATATGGTCAACTGAAAAAAATGATAAGTGTGTATATATCAGACTAGAAGAAAAAATAAAAAAGGTCTTAGATAAACTAGCAAATTGGGCAAAATTAAATAATATGACCATTAATGCAGCCAAAACTAAATATCAAGTCTACAGTATGAAACACTTTGATGAAAGGTAAAAGAACTTAAAACTTGAAATTAATGGAAGTCAAATAGAATATGCAGAAGAAATCAAAATATTTGGGAATAACACTGGACAGGAAATTAAAAATGAAAGACCATGTACAAAATATTACACGAAAAGCCATAAAACGAAGTAACATATTGAAAAAGATTAGCTGGATCTAAATGGGGCAGCTCAATGGAAGTTTTAAATAAAACATATAATAGATATATGAAACCAGTACTAAAACATAGATGTGAGCTACTATTAACAGCAACAGAAGAAAAAAATAATAAGATTGAGAAATGCCAAAATCAATGTTTAAGACTGATAACAGGTGCCATAAAAACAACACCAATAAATGCGCTTCTGGCCAGAACAAATAATAATCCAAAGAAAACCAGCATTGAAACACAAGCGGCACAATTATACATAAAATTAAAAACAAACCCAAGTAAACATCAATGGTTTCATCAACTACCCAATGAACGCAAACTAAAACACAGATCATAAACAAAGCTTACTTAGAGAAGAAATACAATTATTTAAACCTGGTAGAGAAGAATATCCCGTATCCCTCAAGAACTAATCCAATGGATTAAGATAGTAACAGATAAAAAACTAACAGAACAATTAAATAAACAAAAAGACTCAATAGAGGTATGTAGAACTATAGCACTTGAACATTTACACAACCAATTCCCTGAAACAGGGTGGCTTAGAATTTACACAGATGGATCTGCAGACAAACAGAGAAATAATGTTGGAGGTGATATATATTGTAAGTATTTCTCGCATTATTTCACACTGCCTAGACAATCCACAAGTTATGAGGGTGAAATGGTGGCAATACAACAAGCGTTGGAACAGATATACTATAGGACTGATATAAAAGAAAATAAAGTAGTGATTATTACAGACTCGCCTTCAACTATACAAGCTATAGAACGGTATGATAATTCATATGAATCTTACAATGTAAGGGACGTGAGATCTTATTATAGATTACTCCAAACAAAATTTCAACAAATAATACTACTCTGGATACCAGCACATGTGGGAGTGATAGGTAATCAGAATGCAGACTTTCTGGTCAAAAAGGGGGCAGTGCTATATTTAAAACCAATAAAGCCCTGTGGATAAAATTAAAAAATATCAAAATGACCATAGAACAAAAATATCAACATAATATTCAAGTGGAAATATCTAATAAAAATTATTCTAATATAAAAGAAACAGTACATAAAATAAAAAATCTATCAAGGAAGGAGTTACTCATTTTAGACTGGCCACTGGACATGATTGTCTGGCGGAACATCTACACAGATTTGGTTTTATGAATGAAAACACATGTAAGATCTGCAATACTGACAAGATTCTAAATGGAGAACATCTATTGGAATGCACAGAATTGAGGAAAGCTGCACCTGACGGGAAAATACGCAAATTATATTGACGGCCAGGGAAAAATTGATGGATCAAAATCCTGCACATTAGATCAACAACAACAACAGTTTTCACAAATAAAACAGCACATTGTAAATTAACTGTAAAAATAGGAAAATACAATGCAACCTGGTCAAAACAAAGTTGAACTTGCACTTATAAAATAGCAAGGTAGGTTTACAAACTGGTTCAGCTGGAGCTGGACACCTACTGAGAAATGGATAATGCCTTACTATTGCAATTGAACATATAAGCAAAAATGTGAAGCTAAAAACTGCCAAGTGGAAAGCAATATTTTAGTTAACTATTCTTAATTATAAAATATTTGACTAGGTTAGTTACTTTGATGTAAGAGATTTATACATTCAACTCATTGTATGATTGAGTCGAACTAACACTCTTATTGACTCCACTTATTTGTTGAAATTTAGTACATGTTTCACAGAGTGTTATCCACAGTTGATGGTTAGCTAATGATGCACACAACAGTTTGTGAAACATGTACTAAATGTAAACAAGTAAGTGGAGCTAATAAGAGTATATAGTTTAACTGAATCATACAGTGATCTTAATTATATGATTAGCTTCATTGCACAAATTTCAACTTCCAAGTTCATTATGAGATGTTATAGGATGCATTCACTTTCATATTGGCTTATTATTATTATTATTATTATTATTATTATTATTATTATTATTATTATTATTATTATTATTATTACTCTACTACTACTACTACTACTACTACTACTACTACTACTACTACTACTACTACTACTACTACTACTACTACTACTACTACTACTACTACCACCACCACTACTGCTACTAAGCAAATTTTCCCTCTACCACAAATTTCCCCCTGTAGTCATTTCTAAATATACACTCAAAAATCTTCATTAAGCCTGCAATGTAAAACAAAACTGAAAAGTATTTACATCAGTGGCATAAGACATAATGATCCTAATGTGATATGAATTGTTCAAATTTATTTGTCATTCTAATTCGTGTGTTCATCCCCATCTCCCTGACATAGTTTGACAACATAGCATTGCCACTTGCTCCTATTGGTCTGTTCAAGCTTCCTTCTTGTTTAGGATAGTGTGTAGCTATTGTTCCAAAAAGGACTACCAAATAAGTGTTCCACTACCATTGCAGAGATATTTGATGAGGCAGCCTGGGGAAGACATATTCATAAAAATATTACAGTGAGTGAGTTTTAATTGCAATTTACTTACTGACCAGGCATTGGAGTTCCACAAGGGCAGCAGAGGGCAGTAGTGTAGTGCACACTGATAATTAGAAGACTAGGTTATGCTGAATGATGAAGGTGATGATGGGGGTTAGATGATAATGGAATAGTTTTGGAATGAATGGCAGGGGAAACCAAAGTGCCTGGAAAAACCTTCCCAGACACTGTTTTGTCTGCCACAAATGCCACATACAATCAATCACTGGGATCGAAACCAGGCCACTTTGGTATGAGGCCAGTAATCTAACCATTTGACCATTGTCCACCAGAATACTAGAGTTGCTTTAACACTGTGGTGGAGCAAAATGAAGAATATATTGATGAAATTTCTTCTTCTGATATATCAGTCTGAAGACATGTCACAACATCTGCTGAAGCTTCTGCCTCTGCCATATTTATTAGCACAAGTCAGTATTGCTTGGTGGTGCATAGCATACCAGCACTCAACCAGTAATCATCACACAGCTTTGGACATCTAATGGATGCCACCTATCAGGTAGCTCCCCAGTTGTTTTTACAAGGCTGGATGTAGCCTGTTCCTGACCCCTAATAATAATCAGATAATTTGCAAATAAGTGACGAAAGTTAAACTGACATCCCACCAGTTCTGCCTGTGGTGCCTCAGTAGTAAAAACAGGTATTTAAAACTATTAAAAAAATCCCACTAGTTACCATTATGGAGATCTTCAAATCAAAAGCACATCACTTCTCTGTCTGATAGCTCTCCAATTGTTCTTAAGAGCCTGAGTTGAACCCCACAACTCAGTAGGTGTGCTGGGAATCATAACAGATCCTCCCAGGCATCAGTCAGCAACAAACTGTAAGCACTAATGACCAGGAAGGCAATCACACTGAAGAGCATTAAATGTAATTTGTAACATAAAATCTTTTTTGAAAGAAAATAGTGAGCAAAACTTGAAATGAACTCATTCATAAGTGCTATATAAAATATATTTACAGTTCATAAATTGATAAAGTGCTTTAAAAAATTATAAATATAAGATTGTATGAGAATTTAAAGGTACATTGTCACACAATATAGCAACAAAATACAGGAATTTTAAAGTGATGGCATTTTTTATATTTCTTTTTTCTGTTGATTTTTTTTGGTGTTTCCCTTATTTTTCCTTCCTTCCATACATGAATTGGACCCCGGAGCTGAGATCACATAGCACAGCTGCACAGTTGGCAAAATGTGCTTACCTTCTTCACAGAAGATGAGATTTCATCTTCCTGAATGGGTGAGCTGTAAGGATGCACTTCACTAACATTGTAGGAATGAGTTTTTAGCAATTTTGAAACAGAATATGCCGATGTGCAGCTGACCCCTGCTTCTTGTATCTCAATAGATTTTTGCAGTTATTCTGATTTAGCAGCAATATCATCTAATGTTTCCTTTGTTAACACATTATACCTGCATCTTATTTTCTTGTTTAACACTGATTCTGTTTTAAATTTAAGCTCTATGTTACAAACTATGGATCTATCAATTGGATGAACCCCTAAAAAACATTATTGAAATTCTGCACAATATTGAACAACTGATTCATTTCTTAAAAAATTACAGCAAATGAAAATGTGTTGTTCTGTGTTAAATTTTTGAATCATGATAAACAGAAAAATGAAACTTAGTAACTCCTCACTATTCCTCTAAATGTGCACTAACAGGTCGTATCAGCTGCAATGCATGTCATTGACTGTCATTGTATGCAACTGTGAGATGCCAGCTTCAAATATGGTCCACATATGATGAAAACCAAAATAAAAATATATATAAAAGTAAAGCATATCTTAACAGCAAAATGTTGGTTCAGGCTTAAATATTAGTTGAAAATGTTTATAAGCACTTAAATACTGCTACGGGTGGCCAAGGTCCTTAAGTCATGGACTCATGAGCTAGAGGTCTGGGATTCGATTCCCACCAGGGCTGTCCACTCTGACTGCTGAAGTATTTTCCAGATTTTCCTTAGTCCTCATAAGTGGCAAATACTGGGGGGAGATATTCTAAACTTAAGTGCATCCTTCCTTTAAAAAAAAAGAAATCCTTTTCCAATTTATCATTTCATCTCATTTATCATCAGTGTCACCTGTGATGCCTTAGCAATAAAAAAGGGCATTAAACACTATTCAAAAAAAAAAAAGACACTTAAATGGGATTATATTAACAAAGAAAATTCACAAAAGCATTTTGTTTTAAGAATCCAGTTCTAAAAGTTTTACTCAAGAATATTTTAAACAGGAAAAATAAGGGATGATAAATAATAAATATGGGTTAACATTAAAATATAAAATTTAATTTCACGTTGGAACCAATAAAGTGAAGTGACTAATAAATTCTTAATTATCTAGTGAATCGATTCGATAATCTTATGCTCCACTTACTGTTGATATATGCAAAACTAGTTTCGCAGGCTTTTGCTTACATCCTCAGTTGGGAGTCTACTGTGGGATTGTTGTTGGTTGGCTGAACTTGGTATAGCTCTCATGGACATTTTATGAACTTCTGGATTAATTTGTCACCTATTTGGATCTCAAAGTTCATAACCTTATCCTGATATTTTTTTTTATTTAAATTATTGCATAAAGGCAAGTGGATTCAATCCCACAGCACACAAACTTGCAGTTCTCAATAGTTTAGTACATAGGCTTATTAACATACCTATGAATGAGTTTGAATACAACAAAGAATACCATCTTATTATACAAACAGCAAAATTAAAGGAGAATGACCAAGAAATTGTAGTAAAGAAAATCAAGAAATTCAAACAAAAGAAGAGGTTAAAGCAGGTTACAACATTGACAGCAATAAAAGAATCTACCATCCACATGAAATTCACTTATCATCCTTGGGCCACCAAAAAATTCCAAAAAATACTTAGAGAGTTTGGGATTACTTTGTCCCCAGTGAACAAGTTTAGCCTAAAAATCTGCTCAATTCTGGTGATAATAATAGAATACCTGAAGAGAAGAAGCTAGGAATATATAAAATCAACTGTTCAGAATGTAACAAAGTATATATTGGGAAAACAAAAAAAGCATTGGAATCAGGCTGAAGGAACAGTGGAGAAACATCAGGTACAATCGGATAGAGAAACCAGCGGTTGCACATCACTTTGGAGAGAGAAACATGATATAGAAATGGGAGTGAAATTATTGAAATTCGTAGATTGGTCCATGAAGCTGGGATGATGATGATTATTGTTTAAAGGGTGCATAACATCTAAGGTCATTAGCGCCCATGAAGCTGGGAATATGGGAAAAAATGTATATAAAAAATATGAGGATAAGGTTATGAACTTTCAGATCCCAACAGAGGTTCATAAAATGTTCACAAGAGCTACACCAAGTCCAGCCAACCAACAAGAATTCAACAGTCAACTGGCAACTGAGTGTGCGGGCAAAAGCCTGAGAAAATAATTTTGCATAATTCAACAGTAAGTGGAGCATAAGATTATCAAATCGAGTCACTAGATAATTAAGAATATATGGGTTAACATATTATAAAAACTATTATTTTGTCATTTTAAAAGATTACATATAAATGCTATAGTTGAAATTAATCACAGATGAGTAGGATTTATAAAGTAGTTTAATTAAAATGTAAATAAGAGAGAAAATACCATACATTCAATTTAACTGGCCATCATACATGCAAATCCTGTCATCTGTCCAACAAATGGTTGAATGAATGCATGATGTGCACATAAGAAAACTCGGACATATCAAATAAGCAATATATAAATGTACTAGAAAGCCAAAAGAAACAAACTACTACTACAAAGAATAGCAATGAGCAAATCACATGACCCATCACTTTTTAATACACATTGTGAAATAGGACAGACTCTGATTGAAATAGGTTATGAGAATAATGAGGTTCATCCTTAACAATTAATAATAATAATAAATTTAATTAATAAATAGGGGAAATAGCGCTTGCTTTGAATTATACTTTATTGACAGAAGAACAGAAGGAAACAGAAAATGAAGATAAGAAGCAAACAGTCTCACAACAGCTGGGAAATATGACATGGTTGGTATGCAGACAGTTTATCCTCAAAGATACAATTTTGAGGTGATTATGATAAGTTAAATCATATTAATTCCAACAAATTTATATTTAAATTTATGTTAATTTGTATATGATAGTTTATAGTGCCATGTGTTACACTCAACCATCTGCTAGCCAAGCAATCCAAGTGGCTGGCCATATTCTGAACAAATCATGGCATTATCAACCTGCAAGCGGATGTTGTAATATCACATGCTTGGCAAATGAAATATGCATTTTCAAGAATTGTCAAGAATTTTCAGGATTGTCTGATTAAAAAGACTTGTAGTGTTTTTAATTTGTTAATTACATTTTTTCACAGTGACTTTGCCTTCAATGCTGTGAGCTCATAAACTTTAGAAGAAATAATATTGAAATAAGCTGAATCAATAAGGTAAATAACCTTAGCTCATAAGTTACAAAAATAATGAAAGATTATGCGTTGCATTTGTTTTAGAGAAGCCATTGGACATTGAACGGATTGTAATTCCTGTAAAATTAGAAGCATCAAGATCAATCTCAAGTGTCAACCTTCAACAGAAAATTGTTATACAGGTGTCACATAAAACACCAAATGATTGTAAGTACAACATTGTATAATTTTTGTATGCTATCATGAGTGTTTCAGTCATATACATAATTGCAGATTCATTTGCATATATCATTTTAAGAATAAGATTCTCCTAAGTCATTAAGAAATTTAAAAGGTAAATCAGTAAGTAAAGGTAGAATCAATTTAACATCTGTAACTGAGAGCAAATGAGCATATCATTTTTCTACATATTCCCCATACCTATATCATTGCACTAGCTTCTGTATTACTGCAGAGAATAAATTTCAGTTCAGTTAATAAAGTTAAGTTAAATAAATTTAAACCGGTCTATACCACTTCCTTTACTTCATCAACTAGTTACTTGAATGCTTCCTTTAGTGGACCAATAGCTTGATAATTAGATAGTATCAGATGAAACTATAAGAGGGATGTGAAAGGAATTTGAAAGCAAGCTGTTACATTGTTTTGCATAGCATTCCTCTTCTTTTTCCGCAAATTAAAAGTTAAGCTATGTCACAGCAAACCACAGTAAGGTACACATATGAAAATTCACCAGAATAGGACTTCATTTTCAAAAAGGAAGTTGATGTGGTTTTCTTGATGAAAGGTTTCTTTTTAAATTTCTTTGTAGGATAGGATAAATGTTACACTGTGATTCACAGTGGTAGACCCATGTCTTGTCATTAGTAACATGCTCTCCAAAACACTCACTTCTCCTTCATAACATCTTAGGAACTCTTTTGCATGTGCATTTGTGCAGATCAGTTTAGAAACTCAACATGAGTAAATTTCACAGTATCCCAAATTATCATATATGATGGGAATATTGATTCATAGATGATATCCAAATTTGTAGGTAATTTGAACCTTGTTATTGGTGGTCTTCATTGATCAAGATATTAGGTTCTGTTGATTTGGGTATGTGCACACAATGGTAATGGGTGACCAGGTTAACTTTCATACATTACACATGTTCTTTGCTTTAAACCTTTCTACTCACACATAAACTATCCATTTATTCATTATCCTTACTTAACCAATGTTTGATTTTAAGTTTTTACAGGTTTTACTCCCTTTGTACAAAGAAAGTGTACTATAGCAATTTGCTATTCAGTGGTATAATCCCCCATGTTTCTAAACCTCATGGTTGCAACTCAACTAATGGCAAATCACATTTCTGTGCAGCTGAACTATGCCTCACCCAATACAAGTGTGGTATTACTGTTTCAGCTTCTCTCCATTTCAGTTGCTATGTAATTTATAAATTGCATTTACTTTCTAATTCACATTATATTTTTTAAATTTGTGCCAATTTTTCTCTATTTTATGTTGTCCAAATGCGAACTTTATCAACAGTAGTTTCTGTTTTCAATCACTAAATACACACATTTAATTAAGTTCTGTCACCATAATTCTTTAAGAATAAAGTTTTTTTTTTCAGGAAGAATTTCTAAAATTTGCATAAAAGTAATATTGTTTTCCATGAAAGTTGCATTTTTGTTTAAATAAAAATTAAAAGTGCCCAGTATCTGGTATTTATGTAAATACATTGCTCTCATATTTGATATGGAGAAAGTGGAAGCAGAATAATTCATATACTTTCTGATTATAATATGAATGAACTTTTCCATTTTGAATGTTTTTGAATATTGACATGAACATCATTTATTTACAGTTCCCGAAACATGTCCTAATTTAAAAACTCTGTAAGTGAAATTCATATTAATATTTGAAAGCATTCAATTTGGAATATTTCTTGCTCCACTGTCAATAGCTACCAAATATATAAATATAAATAAAAATTTTAATTTACTTTTTTCTTTTAATTACATGCAGCCACAGAGAGTCCTGAACCTGATAGTACAAATTTTATGCAGCTTGAAACAGAAGAATGTTCAGATCAGGCATTGATGGAGTATGAGGAGGAATCAATAAAGCCACTGGAGAATGAATTAGAAATACAAGAAGAAACAAAAGATGATGATCTTGACACCCTCATAGACTATGAACCAGAGAGCACTTGGGATAAGGAACTTGAGAAAGACTTGAAACCAACTTCTGTCTCAGGATCTGGCAGACCTCACTTAGACAGGTATTTTATTTATATATTGGTTTTCGCAAATAGGCATACTTTATGCACGGAAAATAGGGGAATGAAATTTTCTTCCATTAGTGTATATAAACCTGAAGAAGGCCTGAAATGTTTGGACTGGAATAAAAACAGGCAAGTTGCAAAGACATCAATTGATATATTTATATAACATTTAAAATAAACTTTAACTCTTAAATATCTAAATTACAAGAAAGGTGCTCCTAATTTCATCCACCAAACTTTTCTCAAAAGAGCAATCACTTTATAACTTGTTACTTTATTACAAGATCAGACACTGTTACCATAATTAAATTCTTGAAGTCATTTTGTGGACATTATCTTCAAATTTTTTCGGCCTTCTAAACCAATATCCATCCATCCATACAGCTACCCACCCATCCATCCATCCATGGAAGTTGAAAGTCGAAAATTTGCTTTTTTTTTTTTTTTAGATATGAACTGCTTTATAGTCTGCAATATACTCAATGTTTCTATGTAATGGATACCTTGTATTCTAATTGAGTTTAGATTTTACATCTTTTAGTCTAGCATAAGCACTATTGTTATATCTCAGGAACATGATTTTGGACTTGTGATTTCCAGAGCAACTGAAGCAAATCCACTTCTGCCCATGTTTATCAATTGAATAAAGTTTGTTATAATGGGGCATTCAGCACCACCATCATCATCACTGTCATCTGTAGACATGTTATCATTCACTTAGTACTACTTGAGGCAGGTGTGTGTCTCCTGCTGCCTTTTTTTTTAACCTTAGGAACCAAAGGTTTTCTCATACCCATTCTTTTTTCACAGAGATGCTTGCTGAATTTTATTTTTGTGGTATGAGCCATTCATTAAAAATGCACTGCCTCTCCTTGTTGATTTAAATTTATGGATTTTAATTATTGGTATTTCCGTGATATGTAGTGGATTGACTGAAGGAGCCAGTTAAATGCTCAGGATAGTGTGCTTTGGTGCAGCTTCCTCAAGTTTTGCTTCCTGCTGTGCATGGGTCATGTAATTCACTTCAAAGTGCCAGAGGCCTGCCTTAGTGATCTCAGTATAATTTCTTGCCTGAAACCAAAGGTTTGCAGGTTTGATCCTGACTGAGATCCTTATATTTTTCAAGATATAAAAATCCAGAGCACAATTCTCAGGGAGGACTTTAAGCTATATGTCCCATGACATAGATTTATTAAAGAGCTACATACCTGAAAAAAGAAGTTCCTGGATAAAATTAGCAGTGGAGATGATGGACTGACCACCTAACACTCTACCCTCTGTGTTAAAATTACAAATTTCCGGGCTGTTGTTTAAAACTGAAACAGAGCTTTCACCTGTTGACTATGACTGGCATCATTAGAGTAATGAGAAGTATGTGATCATGTGGGTCTTGGCTAGCCAGAAACAAACCAATCGATAGTGACACAAATGTAGGCGCAGATGGAAGGGGGCAGGGAAGCATTTTGTAATGAAGGACCGGTTTCCAATTGTTGTTAGAGTGAAAACTGCTACCTCTATTTATATTGTGAGGATGTTGTAGTATTTCCACTCTTTCTCTTGTGGCCAGATTGAAAAAACCTTTTGTTCTGGCAACCACTTCAGTCTTGTCAAAATAAATCCCATGGCATTCATTGAAAACATGTTCTGCCTGGTTATGACGTAAACATCATTTGTGTTCAACTGATTTTTTAATTGTTCTCCCAGACATACCAGTATACAGTTTTCCACATTCACAGGTAATTCTGTAAATTCCAGTAACGTCAAGGGGGTCTCTAGGATCTTTTGCGGGGCATAGGATAGGTCTGAGTTTTGTGGTAGGGATGAATGTGGTTTTTATGCCCTTCTTTTTTTAAATGATTACTTCTTTTATGTATGATAGAAAGGCTTTCAGCTCTTTTATTAGAATCAGAGGCACTGGAAATGATGCATTTAGAACAAATTGCACGATTAATATCACTATGTTGTATCCATTGGCAATTAACACTTTTTGAAGATATTTAAATTCAGTTTCAAGAAGTTCCAGTTCAGTAATGGACTTTGCTCTGTGCTCTAGTGTCTTGATCAGAGTTCTTTTTTGAGCTGGGTGGTGATTAGACATAGCATTTAGACTGTGTGTTAGGATTTTTATAAACTTCATGGCCAAGGCCACCTGATGATTTTTTCCGAACTACCCTGTGTAGAAAAATAAGTACATCTGAATGGTAAAAATTTTATAGTAACTTTTAGAGGTGGTGCAAACCCTTATGAACTGTAGTGCTGGCAGAGATGAAGAAGAATGTATCAAGGTTTTCTGGGGTGATTCTTTTTATATAGTCTTTCGTGGTTTGAGGGACATTAAAAGATTAATTTGCACTTTTGTAACAAAATTATTCTCCCTCACTGCTTAAATGACCTCCTTCATTAATTCCTTATTCTATTATTTGCGTTTTGATATCTGAAAATAATTAATAATAATTATTATCTAGGACAAAAATAGGGGTCATGAAATTACACCATTCCCAGGTATATGCCATGCTAATACATATAACCCCAGTCTAATTAAAAATCAGAAACGACCATATGATTGAAGTACAGTACAATATATAATTTAGAACACTTACCTCAGGAATAGCAGACTGTTAACTTAAAAGAAATGAAACTGAAACCTCTCTTTAGATGCAAAATAAACATTCTGCACATATCAAACTCTGTCTAGGGAGATGAGATTGCACGAGTGACTGTTGATAAACAAAGTGCCAACATTGCAAAGAGAAAAGCCCATGGGGAATGAAATTAGGTACAGTGATGAAATTTGATTCCCCTACCTTAATACTCTTACATAAGATACTGTAAATGGAAATAGATTGGAAGTTTATTTATTTTTATATAAATATGAAGACTATTAAATATAATGCCTAAGAGTAAAAAAATTAATAGACTGAAATAAACGTTTTTATGCTAATGAGATTGCTGGTAGAACTTTTATGCATAGTTATGCATAGCTAAATAAACTTAAAAATGTATCCCATTTTGTCTGATCAAGACTTGGGCAGTTATAGTAGGATTAAAATTGAACTTCCATATTATTTTTGTACAGTATCATACAAAAGTTTTAATGATAATATAAATAATAATCTCTTGTTTCTGTTTAGTTATAGTAGAACTGTCAAATGTTTGTTGTTTGTAAAATAAATGTTAATTTATATTATTTGCTAAAAATTTTTGTACCATCAGGCAGTAGCTCATGTAGTATCAAAGGTATGCATACCATAGGTTCAGAACCCCTGCTCTAGAGGTTTTGGTGTAATGTTGTGCCAAAAAAAAAAAGTCATCACTATTTTCCTGCCAACATTTTTTGCCCTTTTGACCTTCACAGGCAGATTGTCATCAGAGAAGACCCACACTGAATATGGAGTTTCCTGCCCTCTTTTTTTTTTCCGGTTCTGTTGATAAATCCATGTCTCATCACCTGTTCTCAGAAACATGGCGAGAGCTGGCACTATCGAATCTCTGGAGCATTTCTTGATACCATTTCAGTCTGGTATCCTTTTGGCCCTGTGTGAGATTGTGTAGCATCCAGAGATGAAACCTTGCTGAAATCATGCAATATTATTGTGACCCTCCCCGATCCAATCCTCAAGGTAACCTCAATGTCCAGGTATGTGACAAGCAGATCTTCTATCACCATTTTCTCAGCAGCATTGATGTTTTTTGCTTTGCATGGCTGCCTGCTTCTTTCTTCATCTTCAAGGGATGTCTAACCCCTTCTAAATTCCGCATACTAATTGAAAATAGTAGCACGGGAAGGAGTAAGGTCCCCAAAAGCCTGTATGAATCTTTCAAGGCATTGTCTGTGGTTTAAACCATTTTTAAAATCATAAAGAATCATTGCTCCAAAATGTTCTCTCTGCAGCATCATTGTGCGTAATGAACTAGTTTGCACCCCTTAATATCCCAACTGCTGCAGGCAAGAGATGAAGGTTGAAATCAAGCTGAAATTTTTAATATTGACTAACAAAGGATCATGCAAGATGCTCATGAAATTCTTTTCTTCCTATTGTAAACAGTACAATCAGATCTAAAAACTTACTGAGTGACTCTCATAAATATTAATATTTATTATTCTGGGTTAACATATTAATTAAAGAGTATTTATATTTTTACTTTTGGCACCATGTATAAAGCAAGACTACAATGATTATCTGTGTAAGTTATTTAGCTCTCTTTGAGTAGGGGTGCATGGAATGGAGCTACTACCCACTAGAGAAAAAATGGAACCTAAACTTCCTATGAAATAAAGCAGGAAATAGTTCATAAAGCATGTAATAAACCGTTATAAACTTCAAACAGGTTCATAAATAGGCAAAAATTTACAAAAAAGAAGTCAGTGAATCATTCAAGCTACCATCTCTTCTACCAGAACCAATTGTATGTGCTTGAGGTAGAGCTTGTGAATTTCAGAGCTCACCAATTTAGTATTCAGTAGCTGAGAGCTAAAGAAAACATGCACACTCAAACTTTGTTTATTTATTTAATTTTTCTCCCCCCCCCCTTCCCTCCTTAGAATTAAAAATCTGTTCATATTTTATATATCTGTTACTCTCCAAATTTTAATGTCTTATTATAAGTAAAAGTGTAAACTACCAAAATAAATTCTTTTTAGCACTTAAACACCATTATATTTACCTAATTAAAGCAATATATTGAACCATCCAGTTATCTGATGACCAACATGGCCAACTGCATCAACTCAGCTGATAAGCCATCTTTATAGGTTAGCCAGGCTACACGAGTCCGGGCAGACAGATAGGGTTTACCGAACTGCTATGTTGACTTTGAATCACAGGCCACTCAATCAGTGTCATTGGAACAGTGAAAGAAACAAATACTTGCCTAATCCTAGAGTAAAGAATAGAAAATACTAAATGGCAAATACTATAGCTAATTATCCTATTCCATAACAAGCACTTTTATAATTTGTGTTCTATACCCGAGAAAAGAAAACATTTGAAGAGAATTTTCGGGTCATCAAGTTCCAAGTTGTAATGCAGTTTATAAACTAGTATACCCACATACTCTAGATCACTGGTATTCAACCCAGGGTATGTGAAAACATCTTAGGAGGTATGTAAAATTTAAAATGAGCATATATGTATGAGAAAATGTAATAAGTGATACATTATCTTGTTGAATTAAAAGTAAAACTTCTAAAATCATGTCAATATATTAAACTCTCTTGACGTTTCACATTAAAACTTTTTTATTAAAAAGTAAGTTGGGACTAGTTTTGTGAGTCACTTGCTCACATTGTCAACCAATTGATGACTAACGGATCTCTTCATGTAGGACATATACTTGGCTGTGTGCACTCTGGTGGTCTGTTGATGAACCTGTACAATATGTTGTCTGCTTCTGGTATATCAAAATTCATAAGTCTATGTTCATATTTTTTTATATAAATCTTTTCCCATATACTAAGTTCCTTTGGGTGCTGAACTGCTCTTAGCATTATTATATCTTTTTCTATTTCATGATTTTCATTTCAGAAATGTGATGCTACTGCCGATTTTTCTATTTGTTTGTATCTGATGTTTCTCCAGTGCTCTTTCAATCTAATACCCAAGCTTCTTTTGGTCTTGCCTGTATATATTTATCACACTCCTCACAGTTGATTCTATATATGCCTGAACTATCTTCTTTTGATCTGGTATCAATTTTGTTTAGATTCAGTAATTTGCCTACACTGCATCTATTTATGGGTGCCAAAGCGATGTTGTATTGTTTGAATATTTTTTGAAATTTGTGATTGATGTAAGGGTAATACGTGAACTTTTGATAACTATTTTCTTTACATAAATTGCTGAGTGTGGTGATTTGTTTGATTTTCCTTTTTCCTTTGAATATTTTTATTTTTCGATCTATCATTTGTTTACTAAACCCATTAACTTTTGCTGTATGTATTATATGTGAGTATTCATTCTCATATTCTTCTTTTTTAAGTGGTACATTAATCAACCTATAAATCATACTATTAAATGCTGCTTCTTTGTGAGGTCTAGGGTTGAAACTTTTTTTAATAAAAAAAGTTTTAATGTGAAACATCAAGAGAGTTTAATATATTGACATGATTTTAGAAGTTTTACGTTTAATTCAACAAGATTATGATAGTTTCACTGTGTGAATTCCTACATTCATTTTAATTGAAGTGATACATTATTTGATGTTTTTTAGATCTAAGTAGTTACATATAATTTGAATTAAACATCACTCTAGGGGTACAAGCTTGAATGGAAAGGTGACTCTAGGGGTACAAAGTGAAAAAAAGTTAAATAATACTGCTCTAAATGAACAGCATAACATCTGTGGAGAGATCAATTTTATTTCTCAAAGAAAATTAAGTTCAATGATAATTGGTGGTAATATCATAAGTAGATGACAGTTTTCTTGCCATGTCGGTCGTCATCATCATTACAAGTTATCATTTCAAGTTGCATAATTTCCTAAGGTTAAGGATTTTATGTTACAAAAAATAAAATAAAAAATGTGATTAAGGTGAGCTATCACACTTTTGACAAAATTTAGAAAGAGAAAATAATTACAGGATAGGTAATGTAGTGCATCATATGTTATAAAATATTATTATTTAGAAATATTTGCTTGTGTTCCATTGCAATATTTTGATGCATTTATTTTATACTATCATATTCATCATGAAGTTACTCCACCATAATATACATTGTTACATTAACATTAGTATTTTAATTGCTTTGTAAGTTGCCAAAAAATTGTTAAATGTTAAATGCTTCTAAAAACAGTTCTTTCGATTTGTAGGCCTGTATCTGTTCTGTCTTCACTATAAGCATTATATATGTTAAACATTGCACTAAGGACTTTTGCAAGGTTAGCAACATGGCAGCAAATTCTGAAAAATTTGCAAACAGTACAGTTCATTTTCTGAAAAGATTTTATTATGCTTAATCACTCTGCATTTATACAACAGCCCTTCAAGCATCCAGCGTTCTGAGAGCCCACAGTTTGTGGTGACATTAGATGGCATAGACCCCACACTGTTTCAAGGGACTAAGAAATCATGTGCCACTTCAACTACACAAAAGGAAACACCAAAGGCAGAAACAAAACGACCAGTGTCTCCCATTGTGTTCACTCCAACAAGCACCACTACCTCCACAACAATAGGTATGTCTTGCTTATAGATATCATATTCTAACCTTCTGAAAACTGGCTAGTGGTGTTTAGGATATAATTTTAAATAATGTTATTGTCAGAGTTTGGAAGTTATGCAAATGCATTTTCTATCTGGGTAGATATATTTAAGATTCAAATAGAAATGAAATTGTTTCCATGCATTTGGATTCACAGGGATAGTTTTTATTTTGCCTATTTTCTGTTGCTTATTTTAAGGTTTATTTTATTTATTTGTTTGTTTGTTTTTTAATTATTTTTTTATTGATATGGATTTTTTCATTTCTTGGTCTGGCTTAAAATTACATTCAGAAATAGAAACAATATTACTGCCACTTCATTAACAAATATATTAAAAGATTCTGTCTTATTGCATAGATGTACAATTTGATGGACAGGTCTAATATATTTTGTAAAGGGCATGCTCACAATATAATCACACTTTTTGCACATATTTACCTGAGTGAAATATGTTATATCTTAATACATTCTTGCTGTTGAGTTCATTTACAACATGAGATAACTCAACTGACCTTTTAGATTTTGTATTCTGATTCATAATGAATGGTAGCAAATATTATTTATTGTTCCACTTTCATTCTCCAATTTAAACAAAGTCCATTGTATCCTATTAGAATTTATTAAATATGTTCACACTAATTTCACTTATTTATATAACATAGGACATGTTCCAGCAGCAATCGCTGTCATCATCAGCTGTTGACCAATGGGAATGATTGCTCCCAAAACATGTTCTAATATTGTATATGTAAGTGGAGATAGTATGAACATATTTAATAAATTCTAAGAGGGTATATTATCACTCCATTGTCTATAGCTTTGTAATACAATATTTAAATGGAAGCCATTGTGTTTGGCACTCTCTCTCTTCTATAAATAATATATACATTGTTTAATCTATTCAGTTTACTAATTTGCATATTGCAGTCATTAATTGCATGAATAATATGTGGCATTTCATTTAAATCATGCCTTTTTGGCACATCTGCAATTATTATGTTTGTCACTCTTGAATTCCTGTGCCTGTTTCTCAAATAAAACTGCCACTCTCACACCTGTGTTTTTGGCAATGCTGTTGAATTTGTAATTCAAAATTAAGCATTTTCCATTAGCTGATATCATTTTTCTTTTAAACTTTAAAATGTGTTAAGAGCTAAGAAGTGAATAAATCTCACTATTTTTATTTATATATTATTAATCCAGAGAAAATCAGTATAAAGAATGTAAGAAATTCAACAAAACAAACTTATGTGTGCAATAAATATTTCTAACTGTGAACAATCAGTTGCAGAAAGGTCAAGCAAGATACCAATTTACTAAAGATTTTTCTTGCACCAGAGTGCAACTGTGCCATTGTACCAGCTGTGAATGTAATTATTCAAAATAATCATTATTAATTGTGATCTTCTTAGAAGCAGATTTAAAGATAGGCATTGAAGCTGTTTAGGAAGAGCTGAAATGCAATTGTTAAAAGACAATAGGAATCAAAAGATTTGTCTTGGATAAAGAAACTGTGTGCTTCCATTATGAACCAACTTCCAGCTTCAAAGAAAGTAAAACCAAATAATGAGAAGGTCAAATGATCTTATTTCTTGACCGTAAGAGCCTACTGGTTTTGGATGTGAAGAGTCATGAGAAAAACATCAGTGCTGATGTTTCAAAATATTAGCAAGCCTACACCAAGCTGTCTAGAACAAGAATTAAAAAAGCTTTTAGAAGATACCATTGCAATAATAATTAATTTTGGAATGCATGCTTAAGTACTGATAAAAGGTACATAATGTTGAGCATGCACATATTTAGTGAGCAGTCTCTGTGTAAACAAGATCTGTGCACCATGTTTCAGATGCATAATAGTTTCCATGTTATATGTTTGACAGAAGGAATGAATATAAATGCTGCTATATACTGACGCTTAAATACAGAATGTGGTTACCAGAAGCTGTCTCTGTTACTATCAGATTTTGGATGTTTTGATCTCTGAATGATGCCATTATTCAGCTGTGCTTTGGTTTCTGAGCTCTTCTAATAACTTATTAAAAGTTGAAATTGCATAATTTATTTTTGCAGGAATAATATATTATTTAAATTGTACTTAAGAAGCTATAGACAATATAACATATTCTATTAGAATTTATTAAATATGTTCATACTAATTCCACTTATGCAACGCTAGGACATGTTTCTGGTGCAATCTTTCCCATCATCAAATGTCAACCAGCTACTTGATGTGGTGACTGGATTCCTAGGTGCATGTGTGGCAGTCTATGATGGTTCAAATAGGAACTTGCTGAGTTATCCGTGGGTGGACCATCAAAATTCATTAAGTTTTTCTATTTTTCAGAATGAAAATTTTATCCCAACTAGATAGCTCTATTGGGTTGTGAAGTTCTTTCAGCAGCTTAGCCCCTGATTTAATTTTGTAATTTTGGGTACAAAAGTGAGCTACCACTGCTGATTTATCAATTTGTTTAAAACAAACATTCCTAAAAAATACCTTTTTCCCAATTTCTGGATTTTTCTTTGTTTTTCCATTATATTTTTTATTTTAATCTGCACATTTAATTTTGTAAATTCCTGATTTCTGTTCTATTGGTATGATATCTTTTACTGTGGAACCTAGTACATTTTCAAATTATATTTGTTCTTTAGGACTAACTCTATGCCTTGTTCTTTGAATATCCTATTGAATTGTTGTGATAACTACAATGATATGTTTTAAATTTGATCTGGTCACAAACTAGAAAGAAAACCATGAGATAGAGAAAAAGATCAAGTTATTAAAGAATGGTCCTAAAAGCAAAAGAATGAAACGTCTGGAAAAGGATTAACAAAAAATACAAGCACATTTAATAAATTTTGACATTCCGAAAACAGAAAGCTCAGCAAGTAAAGCCACCAGATTCAACTCAGAACCAACAAACTTAATCCAACCAATAATCCAACAGTCATATAACAGCTGATGATGTAGTTCAAGGTCCATGAAACATATTATCTGAATATATATTCAGATAGTGCAGAACACATAATACTGGGTGAGCAATGCTTGGCGCAACTGTAGGACCAGCCAGTAGCTCTATGTCGGCAGAGGCTGGGAGTATATTTCCTCTTCCTTACTTGTGCAAGAGTTGAAATCTTGCACAAGTAGTACTTGTTTTTTATGCAATGCAATACAGTATATTGAGTGAAAGTGAATCATACATGTGTAAAGAACCAGCACATGCTATAAGGAGATTATTTAAAGAGGAATTTTCTGATTCCCCTGATTTAACCCCCTGCTTTCTATCTCTGGGGGACATTAAAAGAGAAAGTGTACAAAACAGATCCACATGCTTAGATGAACTTACAACTAACATTCATCAAGAAATTTCTGCAGAATGTAATGAGCAATTTTTCCTAAGCAGGAGTCAGAAACGCTTGGACAATGAAAGGAGGCAGTTCCAGCATCTCCTTGCTTAATATACATGCATAATTTACTTTTCTTTTTAAATGTTTATGTTATGTATGTTAAAAGTACAAACCATACTATATTTACTGTGGACTTCTTGTCACCCGCACAGCCAACACAGCAGCTAGCCTCGCCAGCTGGCCACACACCGTGAAACCAGTTGTGTGAAGGATCGTTCACCCCATATAATACAAAACCAAGACTCCATACTTCCTTAAGAAAATGCTAAACTAATTCTTATTTCTATGACCAAGGCAGGTTTAATTCTGTGGAAAAACACTTAGAAATAATTATATCTAGATGATCACAAAACTTTTACAATATTATTTAGCGTAAAGTCAATTGGGGAAAATGTTCAAACAAGTACAAATTTTATGTCTTTCAATCCGTCAGGTATACAGTGTCTGCTTTGGACTTAGAAAAATGCCAGTGATTCTCGCATCATATGTTGGAAAGAAGAGCCATTTAATCAATAATCATCATAAGAATTATGTAGAAATAAAGTTTTCATTCATTCATAAAAGATCTAATATTTTTTTTATTTTTCCAGCATCGAATGCTGATACACCAAAAAAGAAAATTCTGGAGAGGTGCAAATATTGGCCAGCATGTAGATCAGGAGATAAGTGTGACTATCTTCATCCCACAGCACCTTGCAAGTAAGTTCAAACATTCTGTAAGGGATGTAATATATTATTCAACACTATAATTGGGTAAAACTAATCATTGTACTTTGTTTCAGAATGTTCCCAAATTGTAAGTTTGGAGACAAATGTCTCTACATTCATCCAAACTGTAAGTTTGATGCATCTTGCACAAGAAGAGACTGCCCATATACACATGCTATTCCTCGAAACTTAAAAAATACAGTGTCTCGAGGTAAGTGTTATTTGTTTTAAATTGGGACATTCATTAATGAGCAGTTTTTATTATATTATTGCAATTAGTACACTGACTGAAAAACATTTTCTTATAAATACTCTACTCTTCGATCTCAAGTGAGGGGTAATGAATGCTTTAATAATCTTTTGTGAATCAAACTATTTGAAAAAGAACTTTCAGCTTACTTGCTCAATATTTAATCAGGACATGTTTCATGGGCCATTGTCTCCATTCTGGCTATTATTGAACTGCTGGATCACATTAGTTGTAGTTGAATTAGTTGGTTTCTGAGTGGATTCTGATAGCGTCACAACTTAAATATTGAGCTGTCTACTTCCAGGATTAAATATTGCTCATATTTTTTTAGTTAATCATTTTCTAGATATGTAATTTTTTTTGCTTTGGAATCATCTTTAATAAGTTTATCTTTCAGTATTTCTCTTGATTTTCATTCCAGAAATGCACTTCTTCTACTGATTTTTCTATTTGCTTATGTTTAATGTTTCTTCAAACCTAAGAGGGTGAATAATAGGCAGTTCTTCACCATTTTTCTAGCCAAACTATTCATGAGCTAATTTGAAATACTCAAACAAAGATTATTATCCACATTTTTAAAGTTTGGAATGTAGATTATGTGTTTGCTATCAAGAGTTTAATTATAAATTAAAATAAAAAAAAAAAAAGGAAAATCTTTTAAAACTTTTAAATTTACAAGAACCTATAATTAAATTCACAGTGAAAACTGAAACAGAAAATACAGAGCTTCCACATAGAAACTATCCTGCATGCATTGAATCCCACCTGCTGTGAATGATGCTCCCGACATTTTCCCATACAAGTCTCCCCTCCTGTCCTTGAACATTGATTGGAAGAAGTGCAGTAGTTGAGCTTTGCCAAGATGGGACAGTTGATTCTAGAGCAGTGCATTTTCATGTGTAAATGTTACCACAAATACAAGTAAGGTCATCATGCTTGTGCAGAATTTTATTGGCAGTTCCCAGAAGAGTTGGTTCCTTCCAGAAGTGCAATTCATGATATTGCAAATAAATTTGATTCTACTGGATCATATCACAACAAAAAACACATGCAGGAACATACACTTTTAACAGAGGATAGATTAGATGAAATTAGTGCACACCTTGAACGTTTCCAACAAAATTACTCCCAAAATTAGCACAACAAGTGGGGGTTTCAGTGGGTTCTGTATATAAAGCAACAAAATTATTAAACCTTAAACTGTATAAGTGTACAGGTGTTCATTGTTTAAAATAAGGTGACCAATGGACCCAGCACTTTTGTGCTTTTCAGATGAGGCCTGAATGGCCTTGTGAACTATGAAAACACACTACTGATGTACCAAAAATCCACATCATGTACAGGAAGCTCCTCTTTATGATAGGAAAGTTGGAGTTTGGTGTGCTCATAGCGCAAGGCATATTATTGGTTCAATTTTTTACGAGATGACAATAAATGCAGAAAAGTACAGAAAGAACATTTTGACTTTTTCAGCAGCTTACAGAAAAAGAGAAATCATATTTGCAATTGCTCATACAGCAGCAGAGTTCCTGAATAAAATGAAGGAAATGTTCGAAGATAGAGTGATTAGTGCTGGTGTATGGCCTTCTCACTCACCACATTTAACACTGTGGGATTGCCTGAAGGATGGAGTTTATAAAACAAACCCTCATACATTGAGGAACTAAAGGAAAATATCACGAATTAAATCAGAAACATTACAGTGTTAACTTAAATTGTCAATCAGAATGTGTTTACCCGATACAATGGGTATTTAGCAAGGTAGACAACATTTCTGGCATCTTCTATGAGGTAAGATTTTATACCCAATTTTAGAAGTAAAGTTAAAGTAGTTTCTCAGGTGGCCAAAACATGCTCACCTACCGAGAATGAAGACACTGCATGTGCAGGATAGTTTTTACATGAAAGCCCAATATATTCCTATTTTTAGATTGGAAGATAAATTGAATGTAATAACGCATTTAAATTCAGCATTTACATGGAGTGGGAACACACACACAATACCCACAAACAACACAAATGCACATAAAATTATATTAAAATTACATTAAGTTATATAATGTACATAGATTGAGTCTTAGATCACATAAAGAAGCAGCATTCAATACCCTGAAAAGCATAGTAATAAACATACCATAGGATAAAAAAGAATGCATTAATGAATACTACCGCTACTACAAGCCACAAAATCAAATTTCAGCTGAGAGATGATCGACAAAAAGAATTAGAAGATTCCAAAAACAAAATGAAATAATAAACTACAGAGATTCCAGCTCTTTCTGATATACCAGAGACCAAAAGTTTTAAAAAATTCACATACCATCTAGAAACCAATCATAAATTTCAAAGTCTGTCCTGGTGGTGTAGTAGTAGCCACACTTGCCTCATAAACCCAAGATCGCAGGTTCAATCTTGGCCACAGTCATTGAATTTTTTGGGTGAAAAATCCTAAGCATGACTTCCTTCAGAAGGGAAGTAAAGCCATGGGTCCCATGTCTTAGATTTATGGCTCGTAAAAGAACCTCATGCCTGAAAGAAGAGGCCTCTGAGCAAAAGTTGTCAGCCTTTTCACGTCCTGAATTGAATGGGATGCTGATGACCTGAGATTTTAAAGAGCATCCATAAATAAATACATAATAAATTTCAAAAGATTTTCTAAGATGATATAGTCATCTTAATATCTCAAAACTGCTAAAAATCGATTAAAATGAAATAAAAATAGTTTTCTTGTCTAAGCAGAAAAAATGTGGGTTGATTAATTGTTAGGATTATTACATAGGGAAAACAAAGATAAATATTGTAATCTTAAAAGAAGTTAGGAACTGTGAAGTTGTTAAATATACAAATGAGTCAGTATTAGGTGACACTAAAACTGACTCATTTGTCAAGATAAATATAGTTATCATGTTCAAGGAACACTGGAGAAACATTAAATATAAGCATATAAAAAACTCAAATATTTTTTGGCTTTTTGGAAAGAAAATCATGGGATAAGAGAAAAAGATCAAGTTATTAAAGAATGGTCCTAAAATCAAAAGAATGAAACATCTGGAAAAGGATTAACAAAAAATAGAAGCTACAGTTAATGAATTTTGACATTCCGAAAACAGAAAGCTCAGCATCCAAATCATTGTAAAGTCACCAGACTCAACTCAGACACCAACAAACTTAATTCCAACCAATAATCCAACAGTCATACAACAGCTGATGATGTAATCCAAGGTCCATGAAACATGTAATGATTAAATCTTGAGTAAATGAAATGAAATATTTATTTTCACATGAGTAATGCAAATTGCACTTTAACTATAATTAACAATTTTAGTATTTGTATGTAAGAAATATTATAAGAAGAAAAATATATGCATCAACTATTTTTACATTTTACCATTACAATTCACAAATTAAACAATAATTGTACATTTTTTCCCATTGTTCCCACCTTTCTGGAATCCTACACTCAACACTTATATGCGCTTTAGATCTCACCCTTCCTTCTTTCCTCTCTCTCTCCATACATACATTCCTAATTTGTATTAAGCACTTTTTCCACCATTTCTCTCTTACCTTCCCTATACACTCACCAAATTTTTTTCCAAAACTTGTTTCCTGATCCAAAAAGTTTTATTATCACCAATTCTGTCTGTAAATTATCCCATTTCCTAACCTGTACATTATTTCTCCAATCTTTAGTTTTTAAACATCCAACTATACAATGAAAATCTTTCTCCATTTCTTCACATAGTGAGTACTCTTCCTTTTCTCTTTTTAATCCACTTAACCCTAATATACCTGTTCTACCCCAGGCAAATCCCTCCCTTCCCCTTTTATTACAAATATCTTCATATATTTCCCACCCGCAATCTTTCTAAATTTTCTATAATGTTTCAAAGTACTTTGTAAACTACTCGATACTTCTTGCTTTCCAATATCATCTATACTTTTCTTCACTTTATTCCATAGTCCTTTTAACTGTTGTTTCTCCACTTCACCTATTCAAACCTGTTGAATTATCCCTTTATTTCAGCTAACCAACTTTTCCTCCTTTATCTTTTTCTTGCATCTGAAAAACAGTTTTTGACTATGTCTCCCATCTTCTCTTGGTTCCATCTGATACCAGTATTTCATAATACGTTTAACTACCCTTTTCTATCAACTCTTCCTGATTCCACAATGCCACCCCATGTGAAGTTGCCCTCGGTAATCTGAACACTATTTTACAAAATGCTGTGTGTATATTTTTTATATACTCCCACCCTTTCACTGTACTTCTGCATACAGAGAAAGTGCAGAAGTACATAATATTCAAATGGAAATATCTAATAAAAATTATTCTAATAGAAAAGAAACAGTACATAAAATAAAAAATCTATCAAGGAAGGAAGCAGTTGCTCATTTTAGACTGGCCACTGGACATGATTGCCTGGCGGAACATCTACACAGATTTGGTTTTATGAATGATAACACATGTAAGATGCAATACTGACAAGATTCTAAATGGAGAACATCTATTGGAATGCACAGAACTGAGGAAAGCTGCACCTGATGGGAAAATACACAAATTATATTGGCTGGCCAGGGAAAAATTGATGGATCAAAATCCTGCACATTAGACCAACAACAACAACAACAACAACAACAACCCATTTTCTGTACCCCATACAGCACTTTGGATTCAACCATTGTTGAATAAATTCTCTCAAGCTATGTTACACTCATACTTGGAATTTTCTTTAAACAGGTTCTTATAATATTAATAGTTAATTTTCCCTTTCCTAATTCATTCTTCCCCAATTCCGTCCATCTTTCATTATCATTTAACCTAACCCCAAGAAAAAAGTTTTATCAAATTAATATTGAAAATGAGCAATTTGTTTATATCTGTTAATAATGCTGTTTGAAGAATATAAAACAGGTAAAACAGATGAAATATCTGCAGTGGATGGTGTGGTGTGGTTAGTATTAAAACAACATCAAATTGGTTAAGGCACTTCAGTACATAAGATCCTACCAAGCTGGATGCGAGTCATAGGCAGTAGGCAGTAACAACTGAGACTCACATTTGGTAGGTACAATTCAATTCCCATTGGGCCATCTGTTCTGACTTTGAGTGTTTTTTTTTTCCCCTCCCCTGGTCACTTAGGCTAATGTTGGGATGGATATTTACATTCTTCAAATTTTTCACTCTCCTATTTCATTTCATAGTTTCAGTTACAGGGTCAGAAGCATCAAGCAAGGTGAACTGTGCCTTATGGTGCAGTGGTGACTTGCACTCTCTGAAAAAGCTACTGTCCTGGCATATTGGGAGTCTGCATGGGGCCTCCTCAGATTCTTCCTGAGAGAACCGTTGATGAACTCTCATGGGGACTGCCATCTGGGCTTATCACCTGTAGAAACATTAGGGACTATGCCAAACTGGTGCATCTCCTTATATTCCTGGCTGCCTGCTGCATTCTTCATTTCATCCCTTCCTCCAAGAAGCATATGCAGTAGGCGCATCTAGCGGTCTGTCCTCTATAGACCATCCTATCCTAGTAGAGATCCTAGTCTTTAAGACAAACCTCATTCAGGATCACTTAGGTTATAGAAAATGAAGTTTAGCAATAAGACTCAAAGAATAAGCATTTATCAGTGCTGCATGAATTGTCAGCAAGCTTTGATGTTTCCAAAACCACAGTTACTATGCAACTCCACCAACTCAACAAAAGTATTGAATTGACAAATAGATCAATTTGAACTTACCACAGTGACAAGTTGATATTTGGAAACAATTTTTTAAACATTCCAAAGCTACAAGTTCTGGACTCACATTGTGATATGCAAAAAAAAAATTGCTTTTTCTGCATAATTCTGGAAAGAGTTGTTGTGGTTGTTTATGAAAAAGATTCTTAGTCAATGGTTTGTCAAGGTTGATTTGGGTAAAAAGTGATACTTTATGTTTGGTGTGGTTTTAAAGGTGTTCTCCAATTTGAATAGGTCCAAAATGACTATGGAATTAGCACTGAGTTACTGTGAGTAATTGGGCTAAATTTATGAAGTTTTTAGGTGGAATTGCTAGTTTTAATCAATAGAAAATATACTATGTTGCAGCAAGACTATGCTCCCACCCATTAAGATGTATTAAACCGAATATTCAATAATTAAATGAAATAGAATTGCTGCCTCATTTAATGTTTAGTCCAAATATTTACCCTTCAACTATTGTTTGTTCCATTCCATGACAATATTTCTTCAAAGAAAGCAATTTTATAATCATGAAGATATCAAAACACATTTCTTTACTGTCATATCCAAGGATTGGTAACACTAACAAATTTACCAACATGAATAGCCAAGGTCGTTTGGGCAGTAGAAGTCCTAGGTTCCCATTAGGACTGTTCTTCCTGGCTAAGGTTTTTTTTCAGGTATTTTATAGTCATAAATGGCAAATGTCTGAGAGGTACCCTAAACTTAGGCGTGGAACACTTATTTCTTTCAAAATAAATCTTTCCAATTTATCATTTCATCTCATGTATCACCAGTGTCCACCACATGTATTGCTTCAATATTAAAAAGGCATTAAATACTATTAAAAAAATAATAAATTTGAAAATTGGCAGAGATTAGTGAAAGTGTTGAAAATAATGTCTTTTATTTTGAATAAAAATGCACACTTTTGAAATAGCTCTTCTGGATTGATGTTGGCTTTAGTTACATAATTGTTATAGGTTACTTTTAACATTTTCAACATTCTACTAACTTTTCCTTCACTTAATATCCTGATTAAATTTTCCTGATTTTTCCTTCTCCACTCATGTTTCTTGCTCTCTATGAGCAAATTATAAAATATTTTCCCATCTAAGTATTCTTTCCTTGACTCCTCATCCCTTGCACCTTTCCATTTTATCAGCATTTATTTCAACACTTTTTCTGCTATTAGGTTTGGTAAAGGTTTTCCCTTAAAAAAAGATAACAGCATGAGACCTATAATAAATAAATAACATAACATCAATTCACCAACATACCTGTTAGCAAAAAAATTAACCACCATTTTCAAATCCTTAAAAAATACCAAAGTTTCAGTGTCAAAAACTTACAGGATCTGGTAGAAAAATTACAAAATTACAGCGGAAAATATAATGGTATCGTTTGATGTAGAAGCCTTATTTCCAAGTATATCAACAAATAAGCTTACACTAATGTTAAAGAATTGGTTAAAATCCTTAGATCTACAAGCACAAGAAATTGAAGACTTGATAAAACTTACTAACATTTGCATTGAACAAAATTTCTTCATTTTCAACAAAAAATACTACCAACAGGTCTCAGGAATAGCTATGGGAAACCCCCTATCTCCATTTCTAGCAGATTTTTTTTATGAGTTCGTTTGAAATGCATATCACCAAAGCCTTCCCTCTAATCTTCGAAACACAGTATAGGTATATGGATGACATATTTGCAATAATTAAAAAAAAATACAACAGATGCACTAAAACTTCTGAATTTGCAACCCAAATCTATAAAGTTCATCATAGAGGAAGAAAGAAATGGATATCTCCCCTTCCTAGATGTAAAAATCATAAGAAATGAAGACTATCTTACCTTCAGAATCCATAGAAAAGATATGCACACAGAAAATTGCATAAAAATGACAGTTTTAACCCCATTCCACATAAATATGCAGTGTTTTATAGTCTAGCATACAAATTAATCAACATCCCACTCACAGAAACAGAGTACAAATTGGAATATCGACAAATCATAAAGATAGCAAAAACTAATGGATACAGTAAAGACACAGTAATAAAAGTCATCAATAAAATCAAAAAACAATAAGAGATGTTTCCACACTTAAAAGTGCAAAAGAAAGGTACAAATTCAAAAGTTTCACATACCATCCAATTTACCACAATAAATTCATAAAAATATTCACAGAACAATTTTAATATAAAGAACTTATTAGGTTGCAGAGTAAAGGACGACATGCCAACAGAACAAAAGTCAGGCATTTATGAAATAAAATGTGCAGAGTGCGATAAAAAATCCATTGGAAAAACAAAGAGGAATTTGGAAATCTGGAAAAAAGAACCCTTTAGAAATATTCATGTAAAACAGATAGATAAATCAGTGATAGCAGCGCACATTTGGAATAAAAATCATGAAATTAAACCAGAGACAAAACTACTGAAACAACTTCACAATGCAATAGAGCTTTCCTTGGAAAAAAATTTTCAAACAAGGGAAACTTAATGAATTTCGATTTTCCTCCAATGGACAAACTCAGCAAGTTCCTAATAGAACCAACAGATGCTGCCACAAGAACATCAAGAGATCCAACCGCCACTTCTAACAACAGTTGGTCTACAGGCTGAAGGTGGGTGGGATTACTCCAGAAACATATGTCCAGTTTTTATGTAAGTGAATGGAGTTAGTGTGAACAAATTTTAGTACATTGGTTATATATATATACCACTTCATTGTCAACAGCTTTGTAAGTACATTTAATTGAGAGTTTTCCTGATTTTTTATATATGGGATTTACTAGTAATCTCTGTTTTCTCTATATTTATGTCTGGTTTAGGTGCAAATTTTGAGTTTGACATAAAAGATTCCCCATTCATCATCATACCACTCCTCACCACTGTTCTTAATTTAAAGAGAGTCCATAAATAAATAAATAACTGTTCATAATTCCCATCCCATCTCCAGCTCTTTGCATTAATGTATTTATATTATTAGTTGCCTTCTCTACTTCATTATTCTTTAACATATAACTTATTCCATGTTGGCATATTTGGCCATACTTTGTTTCCAGAGTCTGTTTAAATTTATTCCTCTGTTCCTCCTTCCATTTAAATATTATATATTGCCTAGTACCATTTATTCAATCCCCTAAATTATCCACTACATGCCCTAATTGAATTTTTATATTCACTACTAGCGAGAAATGACTACTACTTGAGTTGAAATTAAGTATCTTTAAATTACTCAAAATATACCCCAGTTGACTAATTTTGGTGCACAAAATTAAAAAATGTATTCTGTTTTGCCGTTCATTTTCCCTTTAATTTTCAAGTCATGGTATGTGGATGACATTTTTGCAATAATACCGAAGAAACAGTCAATAGATGCCCTGAAACTTCTTAATTTGCAACATGAATCTATACAATTTACCATAGAAGAAGAAAGAAATGGTTGGCTACCATTTCTAGATTTAAAAATTATAAGAAATGGAGATTGTTTGAATTTTGGAATTTACAGAAAAGAAACACATACGAAAAACCACATAAAAATTGGGAGCTATAACCCCATTCCACATAAGTGTGCAGTATTTCACAGTTTGGCACATAGATTGATGAATATTCTACTCACAGAAGCAGAGTACAAAATAGCATACAAACAAATAATAAAGACAGCTATAATCAATGGTTTCAACAAAGACACAGTGATAAAAATTATCAATAAATCTAAAAGACAAAAAGGGATAAGGGAAGTTTCCACACTAAAAATAACAAAAGAAGAATACAAATTCAAAAGTTTCACCTACCATCCAATTTACCACAGCAAGTTCAAGAAAATTTTCAAAGAACATGGGATAATGTTAGCCCCAAAGAACAGATACAACATCAAGAATTTATTAGATTGCACAGTAAAAGACTCCATATCAACAGAACAGAAATCAGGAATTTACGAAATAAAATGTGCAGATTGTGAACAGAGCTACATAGGCAAAACAAAGAGAAGTTTAGAAATTTGGAGGAAAGAACATTTTAGGAATATTCAGTTTAAGCAGGTGGATAAATCAGCAGTAGCAGCTCACTTTTGGACCAAAAGCCATGAAATAAAACCGGAAATTAAACTGCTGAAAACATCTTCATGACCCATTGGAGTTATCCACTTGGGAAAAATTTTTATATTAGAAAATAGAAAAAAACCTAATGAATTTCGGGTTTCCTCCTATGGATGAACTCAGCAATTTCCTACTTCAACAAACAGAAGCCACTACAGAAACACCTGGGTGTCCAGTCATCATTTCGAGTAACGGTGGTTCGTGAGCAACTGAAGATGGGACAGATCCTCCTGAAATGCGTCTTAATTTTATGTAAGTAAATGGAGTTTAGTGTAAAAAAATGAATACCTAGGTTTAGGATATCAGTAATATAGTTTCTTGTAGACACTGTCTCCTGCTTAATCCTGATGTAGAAGCCATACTCAAACTTTTATTTTAGAAGACGAACATGTATTAACATAAGTTTTCGGTTCAACTGAAGTTGAGATCTCTTATACTGTAAATGTAAATACCTCACAAGAAGATAGGCCTGACCCATAGAAAAAAAACTGATAAGTGCTGGGAATATAAATATAAGCATCTGGGTGATAAGGGAGGACAGAAGTGAGCCGATTAGGAAGAAAATAACAACAGATTTAGAATAACATAATGAAATGTAACTGAATGAATTTTAGCACCATAGACATATATCCACATATCATAAAAACTAAATGTGATAGCCAAAAACGGACTTCATTTTTTAAATCAGGGCACTGATTTCTATTAAAGTCACATATTTTCCTTCATACTGCAGAATCGATGTTGTTCAGTGTTATTAACAAAAGTAAATTTCCCAAATGCATCTTCACCACATTTATCATTCAAAATGTCTAGTGCATTCACTTCATAAAATTCAATAAATTTTTTGCGGCCTCTATCACTCTATTTATCTTTTCTATGCCTCACTATATCTTGCTTTAACATTATTTTAGTATCCCATACCATATCGATCCCAAATTCCACATCTCCTTCATCTATTCTGATGTTAAAATCCCTCATTATTATAACCTCTGTATTCAGGTACTTCTCTCTACAACTCTCTTTATCGCTTTCCAATTGCTCAAGCAGCTCAGGGTTATGATACTGGGAGGATCCCAGTGGATTATACACTACTTCTATGCATATAACATTTTCATCTATTAGTTTATCATCCATTACAACCCATAAAGCATTTTTGTCCTTAAACATGTTTCTCTTACTTTTCTCAACAGTTTCTTTATAAAAAAAAACCATGTCTCATGAGGTTTGACACCAATTCTCCTTTTATTCCAACATGTGTGAAATCTTCCACTTTTACATTGTCTTCCATTAGTCATGTTTCTGCTATCCACAACTATCTTTTATAATAGTTCTTTCATTTTCCCTGTTATATATTTTATTTTTTAAACCTTCACAGTTCCAAAATCCTAACCCCTTACTTCCTCCATGCCCTATTGCGATTCCTTTCTGTTTCTAAATTTCTCAAGTACTTTCTTACTTCGTAGCTTGATGCCCTCTCTTTATGATGCTATCCTTTTCTTTCCTGCCCTCACTGCTCTCCAACCACACCTTTTGCCCTCTCTCCACCAGTCCACATGCTATTAATCTATATAAAGTTTTAATATTCCATGTTCTAATATTCAAGTCCCTTTGTCTTCGCTGTGTCATCTTCTTTTACCCAACTTCCAAGCATCTTCCTGAGGTTTCAAAACAATGTTTTTTTACTATATAAGGTTGTTGACCCTAAGATCAACCCCTAACCTGGAGGGCCAAGTTCCATATTTATATCCTCTGGGACTGGGGTCCAGATATATTCTCAGACGCTGAATAGCTTGAGTTCCTTGGAGTCGCCATTACCCTTGCCCAATATTGGCCCCTAAGGGACAAAGTCTACAAAGCTGCATTAAAGTAATTTTTTGGTGGTTGAGTTTTATTAAAGACTTGCAGAAACTGAAAATATAGCTTTGAAAGCTGCATATTACAAGGTTTCCTTCTGGCTAAACAATGTCTCATACTGGAGGTTAGTATCTTCTGCACAAGAACTGTCAAGGCACCTCTTTAAATTAGACAATTTCTTACAAAACCATAGATGTTCAGTTTAAAGAGTTTTACATGCTTCCATCAATGATAAGAGTACAACTACTTTGGATTTGGCATGCACTGTGGTGGATAAGTAGCATTGCAATTTTTTGAGGGAGGCAGACAAGAGAACAAATGAAAAATATGAAAGAATTTTTCTAGAGAGAATTGCAGAGAATGAGGAACAGGTTCTTTATCACTCTCATTTCCTCAAGGAACATTTTGTAACATAGTGAGTCTTTAAATATATTAAACAAGCACTTCACTAAACTGAGCAGAGCAGCTTAGGCCATAATACTTGAGACTTGCATTCAGAAGATTCTGGATTTAGTTCCCATTGGGCCAGCCATCTTAGTTTTGGGTTTATTCGTGGTTTCCAATGTGACTTGCAAATGCTGAAATGGATATTTACATCCCACACATTTTCTGCTCTCCTATTTCATATTATTTCATTCCATTGGTTCTGTTATGGCATCAAAAGTGTCATGGTGAAGTTTGATAGTGGCTTGCACTTTAGAAAGGTTTTTGCCACTCGGCGCTGAGAGACACACATAGCTCAAGGGGGACTCCAGCATCAGGGGGTTGTATTTGGAAACATGTTAGGGACCCCATCTGCATCTGCACTGTCATTGCACATACATTTGGGCCACAAGTTGTCTCTCTCATCTCATCCCTTCCTCCTGAAGGTGCCCCCATTGAGGGCATAGGCTCAATTATCAAAAATGTTCTCCTCCAACCCAAACCATTCATCCAACACCTCACTAAATTATTATTAATTTAAAAATAAAAAGAAAAATGATCATCATCAGTTAAACAAGCACTTTGCAATGACAAAGTATGAAAGCAATGGAACCCAACAATACGAGTAACACTTTAATAGCAGAAATTTCCATGTGTTTACCGAACAAAATAAGGAGAAATTCTGAGTATGATTTTTAGATTAATGTGATCGTCATTAACCATGAAGATGCACTTCTCCCCCAAAATAAACTAAAGTAGTTTTAAATCAGCTACAGTTGGTATGATAGTCTCGCTTATTACTTACTGAACAGCAGTGATTGCACAATGAAAACTTTTATCTTCACATTTGCTATTCATTTGTATTTGTCAAAAATTTTAATGAGTGAATCAATCATGACTATACATTTTGTCTGCAAAGTTATCTAATTTTCTGAAAATGGAGTAGTACTTGCAAAATATTTTATAAAAATATTTAGTTACAGAGAAATGAATATATCATCATTATAGTTTGTTTTTCTTTTAGCACCATCATCATCTGCAACAGCAGTACCAACAGCAGCACCAATGAAAGGAATACAACAAGTTTGCAAGTATTTTCCAAGGTGTAGTAATACCTCTTGCAGATACTTGCATCCCAAGGTGTGTTAATTATTTTAATGAGAATATTAATTATGCCATATCTCTGTAGAAGAGTGCTTTTAAATGGTTAATCATAACCTTAGACTTTGGATATTTTTCAGATTTGTATTATTTGCATATATATATATATATATATATATATATATAATGAGGTACTTTGGGAATAACTCCTCATCCATACAAAGCATTTATTTAACATACATATAGTCTGAAGGTAGTTATATTTAGCATTTTAATAATTTATTGCTTGAAATAAAGTTTCAACTGTCAAAATGCAAAAGTCTGAGCCACTAATGCATCCAACATGGTACATTGCTGTCAGTATGGTAACAAATAAAGTGACTTGTTTTTGTAAGCTGATAACACATATCTAGTACAACTTTGGAGGAACTCTAAAAAACAGATATTTCCAATTTTTATGCTTCATTTTTAGAATCTTTTTAATAGAAGTTGACTGGAATGGATAGTAGATATTTAGTAGAATGTAGATTACTTATTTTGGAATCTGTAAACAGGGAAGTAGAGTTGGGTATTCATTTCACAAATTAAAAAAAAAATTAATGGTGCCCTGCTTTAAACTGCATATTATACAGCTGTGGGATTTACCAAAACAAATAAAATTGTTACTTTTTAAGACCCATATTGATACCAAAAGATTCATCATCAGGTATGGTAATAAGTCTCCATTTTATAATCTTCAGGATAAGGAAGTACCTCTTGCTCCAATTTTAGCATTCAAAACTAATCTTGGTTGCCCCATGTCCTCTTCTTCTTGGTTGAGAATTTACTGTCTTTGTTAATCCTTTTTCTATATTTTCAATATGACTGATTAAAAAAGATATGTGAGTATTTATTTTACTGGGAATAGAAAAACTGCCTTCAACTTCTTGTATATAGCTTCATTATGTTTTATAAATAAATGCATATATATAACTCTCATTTCTAGCTTCATCTGTTTCCATGCATAATGTTACCTTCGATACTCAATATTTACTTTTATCATCGTCACTTGTCTTCTTGCCATAGAAGGACTCCATGAGTCCGAAATATAGCAATCTCAAGTGTGACTTTTTCTTGATGTTTTATTCTTTTTGTACTATTATAATTATTGTTAATTTGTTACATTGTTAATAGTGTTACTTTATTTTATTATATATATATAAATAAAATTATAAAAGCCTTTGAAGGAACACAAGCTGTTCAAAATATAGCAAAAATTATGTGACTATTTCAGTGTTTTACCTATTTCTGCTTCTCTAGTTTGTTGCATTGTTCCAGGTGTTCCTTTATTTTTCATTTTTGTTATATATATATATATATGTTGATCCTGATGATCTAGTGATAATCATACTTGCCTTGTAGATCCTAAGGTTGTGTGTATCTGACCAGGGTGGATGGATTTTTAGGGCATAAAAATTCTAATTCTATGGCTCTCTTGAGAAGGGAAGTATAACTATTGGTTCCATGTGGTACGTTTAGCTTATGAAAAGAACCTTAAGCCTGAAAGAAGAAGTCTGCAAGCAAAATTTAATGACAATTTGACATTCTAAATTCAGTGGGTTAACAAGCATCCTTAAATAAACCAAATATTTAAAGAAATTTGTATAATAATATACACACATGCTGAATTGTCATCTGTCTTTGAAAAAGAGCATAAGTGGTTTGAAGTATTGCACTATTTGTGACTTTTTCTGTGTTTTATTAATTTTTGCTTCTGTAGTTCTTGTTATTTTAGCTACACATACACACAAAATACAGACAGGGTGGATCATCTAAAACTACCACAATGAATATTTCTGAAACAAAAGGTGCTATTTATAGATTAGCAATGAAGTTCAGACAAGTCCATATACAGATTCCAACAATTACTAGAAATGTATTTTTAGCACAAAGTTACAATTTTTAAGTCATGAATGCCCATTCACTTCAAGAAAATAAAATTAGATGGGATTAGGATATCAATGGGTCTTTTCTGCATGCTTTTAGGCCAAGTAGTTTACAAGATATTGTCATATATAAGGCTCAAACTTTCAGATCATTTTTAGAGAATTCCTATGATCATTAGGCAAAAAGCAATATATTCCGTCAATTGTCAGGCAAAAACATAACCTTCTAAATTAGCTGGTGAGTCAATTAAACACTTATCCTCCACTTACCATTGAATTATACAGAATGTGTTTCATAGACCATTGCTGATGATGTGAGCAATGGCCTGTGAAACATGTTGTGTATAATTCAATGGTAAATGGAGCATAAGAGTATTAAATTGACTCACCAGCTAATTAAGAGTATATTAGTCACTTCACTGTATTAGTGCCAACACAATTAGTTTTAAATTTAATAACATATATATCTGTTCATATTTTGTGTAGAATTAAGTGAAATTATCTACAGTATATTGCAATTTATCCTGGATGGGTTTGAAAATCTGAGCCCCAGTCATTTGAAACTTTTAGAGTTGCCTGCCCCATTTAACTGCTTAGGTACTAGATTGGAAATGTACCAAACATTCCTGCTTACTACCACTTATAGTGTTCTTTTTCTTTATCTTCTCCTTCTTGCAAATTTACTGAATTTATGTATGATACATTTCCATTCTAGTACCCAAGCATTGGACAGATACCTCTTTAAAAATTTCATGTGACTAGGCTCAGAATTTCAGACCCTGCAAGGTTTAAATTGCAACATACTGTCTTAAATTTTAGACAAAATGTAAACAGAGACGTACAGTTTTTGGCTAATAAGCAGGTGAATGTATTACTCTTTGCCTAATGGCCATGAGAATTCTCTAAGAAAGGATCTTAAAGTCCAACATATGACGATATCTTGTTGTAAACTACTGGTCTAGAACCATGCAATCCATTGATGTTCTAATCTCATCTAGCTTAATTTTCTTGAAGCCAGTAACCATTCTAGAAATAAACTTTATAATAATTGTTGCAATTCTTTATATGGGCTACATTATTGAGCCCATGTCTGAACCTCATTGGTGAAAAAAGTGTATCAATAATATCTTTTGTTTCAGCAATATCTGCACTGGTAGTTTTAAGTGATCCACCTAGTGTGCTTGTGCATGCACTTTTTTTTTCTTTCCCCTATATGATAATCTCTTATTTCAAGATTAACATATTTGCTTTTCTGCTTAGTTTACATTTCCTGAATTTTTTTGTATTGTAAAATAATGTAATCAAAAACATTTAGCTTGAGAATGTATCATATTTGCTTGCATATTAGATATCCCCTTTTTAAATGTTTTATCACCCAGAATGATTAACAAATGGTAAGAAAGCACTAATCACTATTGGGAATGATTGTGTCATTAAGTAAACATCAAAATTGCTGTTCTTAACTAAGATTTGTAGCATTTATGCTTTTGATATCATGTGTTATAAAATATAAATAAAGCAGAAATAAGAACATATTCTTATAAAAAACAAAAAACAAAAAAACTTTTTATTCAGGACTATTTACTTTTCACAGTTTTTATTTTTGGAATAATTTGCATAATCTTGCATACATCACTGAAAACAGCTAACTATATTGGTGTCACCCAATACATCAACTCGAATTGTGGGCTATGAATCTGTTAACATTAAAATGAAAACCATGGTGCAGCAGACATATTTCATAAGAATTCTGGCATTTTTAAAATATAAACCTTTCTGATTATATTAATTTATTTTAATCATTAGTTTCAATTAACTTGTTACTATTATTAACATCATCAAAACTGCTTCTTCTCCTTTGCTTTCATCCACATGACATCATCCCCAGTTGATAGTGATGCTATTAAATACTATCTGTTATAAAGCACAATTACTGTACATCGTTATTATCGATACTTTTCACAAAATATTGTGAATTAGCAGTTTGTCAAAATTGCTTTGGGGGTTTAATATGCATATACTTTTATAATGTTCCTTTTCTTTGCTATATAAATGTCTAATATCTGAATAAATATAATAACAATATAATTATTACTATTGTAGACTCCTCATATATCTCTTTTTATAAACATTTACTTATTATATATTTTATATAATATATTAGTATTTACATGGTAATGGTAAAATGCTTAATTTAATAGGTGTGTATTATAAGCAGGAAGCAGAAACAGGATACTTTATCTATCAGTGTATGAACATTTACTGTACATTTTCTTACATGCAGTACCTAAACAAGTTTTGTAAAAAACAACATACATACACAGAGCACTGATAGTGACTTCACTTGTCACAAACTCTGAAATGCACCAGCTCTATTTCAATTGTAAGGTATCCCTGTTCTGCTGCCTAATTATAAAATGAACATATATCATTACATTAATTTATCATTCACAGTATTTTTATCCAGATGTTTTTTGAAAATTATCTTTTTATTAAAGTACCCGATAATACTTTTGTCTGATGCAATGACATGCATCTAATACATTAAGTTGGCAATAAACACATACATTGGGATGGGAAGGGACAGTTATTGATCTAAAATATTCCCAAATACACATATCTATTTGGTTGAGCTTTGAACCAAAACATGCAGTTTTGGTGTGCCAACAACAAATATAGATAATAGAAATGGAGTTACTGAGTTGTTTTTGCATTAAGGTGTTTATAACATATTTCTTTTCTGGAATATGGTGGAAAATTCTAGGAGAGCTATTTAACCTTCCCCATGCTTGTAAATACTATGATGTTACCATTAAGGATGAATACCAAGACTATGGTAATTGCCCTGATTGAAGACAGAGGAATGAGTGCTACTAGTGCTGGATGTAATGCATCCAAATACAGTTATCTTGGTGATGAAAACAAACAGTATCAAGAATATATTTAGGATATTTAAGAAGAGAACTAGCTCAAGACCGTATATTTCTACTCTAGAACTGGATGCTCCATTAAAAGATGTAAGACAATAACCATTCAGGTATGCAAAATTCTTAAGTGGATTGCAGGACAAAGCTCTTTGTCATCTTAGGAAATGAGCTAAATAACAGCTTGCTATCAAAGATGTAAACAGAACCTCACAGGGTTGATTGCATTGCATTTTACCAGGAAAATGCCATGGGAATATGTAATATGTATAGATGAGAAAATCTCTTCTGACACCAATATGGGCCTATACAAATATTTCAACCTGTTGGGTCCATGAGGTTTCAGTAACAAAAATCTAGTATCAGAACAACATATTGGATATATCTGAGCTTGGGGTGAATTTCTAGATTAGAAAGAGGTCCTCTGTGGGAAAGCAAAGCGCATTCAGTTTTGCAGCAATATATCCATGCTGAGAAATATAATGCTACCCAACATATGCATGCTACAGCCAAGTGGAAAATTAGAGAATAATTTGAAAAGTTCTTGAAAAGACCCACAGATTGCACCAATAGTTCCAAACCAACTACTGTATAAAAATCCATCATCTTCCACAGAAACAGTGTCCAATAATGCTTTATTGGTGAAAGACTGTAGTAGATATTGCTCTTTGTTGCAGTGCAGAAATGTAAATATTGAACAGTATGTGACACTTATATTCTTTGTGAATGACAACAACAGAAGTTTGTAGAAACATGATAAATGTTCTACTAGACTGTGCACCATTATTTCTCATCTGTTTCTAAGTGAACCACAGTTCGTAAGTAGCCATGAAAGGCTTGGAAGATGACTTATCTAGTACATGGCCAAAATCTGCCTTCGTAGAAAAAGTGTATATGTTGGAGCATTTCTGACTAAAGGTGTCAGAAATTGCTAAAATTGTAAACATTTCAGGAAAATGAATATTTCACATTTTGGCACACGAATGAGCTTGGAAAATAATCTGCAAAATGAAAAATATGGCTATTGACTACCAATAAAAAGTGAATCAAAATGCAAATCTCTAAGTAAAGTTTGGTATGCTTTTCATTTTGTCCATTGATTCATGACCAGTAATGAAACATGGCTACACTACCACACACTAGAAACAAAACAAAGGAATCATGATTCTCCATCACCAGAAAAGGCCAAATATGAGCAATCAGCTGAAACAGTTTAGTGGGCTGCTAAAGGTAACTCACTGATTGACTACCTTCCTAGTGAAGCATTGATCACTGAAACACATTTTGGACCGGCTTAAGGCAAAAATATGCTTGCAAAGACCTGGTTTATCAGAGAAGAAAGTGATCTTGCATGAAGATAAAACTTATCCTTGCAATTGTAAAACCAATGAGCAATAATTTTTCGGTATTGAAGCTCACTTTTAATAATGTATTGGACACTCCCTTAGCTAACAAGTTTTGCGTAAATTTCCAACACTGTGCAGCAATGATCACCCTCAATGCAATTCTGAATGGCTGTGATGTTGTCTGGAATGATGCTTGTTCCGAGGCGGCATTGATGGCTTCTGTTTTTAAATGTGTTTCATCCTTCATGAAATTGTTTGCAGCAAAATTTTACTTATGTTTTCAACAATGTTGATTCTCCACACTGTTTGTGTAGTCTGTGCGAAATCTGTACATAGTCTGGCCCAACATCTTCCTTTGTGGTAAACCAGATTACAACACATTGTGCAACAACAAACTTCCTTCTCACTCATCTCAAAGGCAACTAAACAAGCAGCATTAAGCTTGAAGCAGTAGTGTGGTGGCCACTCTGTCACTACAGAAATTCCCCTTCCTCTCCCAGGAGTTCATTGGCCACAGGGAGGAAAGTTGAGTTTATATTTGATCCAGCCCCATTATAGTTAATACTTTATCTTCATTGGTTGTTTTTTTATATCTATGGGTAGACACTTTTCAAATGTATATGTGTCGGTCCTGGTGGTGTAGTGGTTACCATACTTGCCTCCTACTCCCAAAATGCGGGTTCGAACCCGGCCAGGATCGATGGATTTTTTCGGGGCGTAAAAATCCTAAGTATGGCTTCCTTCGGAAGGGAAGTAAAGCCGTGGGTCCCGTGTCGTACATTTACGGCACGAAAAAGAACCTCAAGCCTGAAAGAGAGGCCTCTGAGCAAAATTTGTCGGCCGTTTCACGCCCTGAGTTGAATGGGACGCTGATGACCTGAGCTGTTAAAGAGCGTCCGTAAATAAATTAATAAAAAAAAAAAAAAAAACAAAAAAAACAAATGTATATGTGGACATAAACTAGAAAGATGAATTAATTTTGATACTACTTTTTAAATTTAAAACAAGTATATATGTAAGTTGATATTAGTCACAGAGTTTTTTTAATGCAGGACCTTTCCTCTATCCATACATGTCCATTTTGATATAGATGGTTTGAGATTCATTCAGATAATATAGGATGGCAAAAAGTATTGACATGTTTCAAATCATAATAAATTTGTTGTTTTCACTTGCATGTCACAGAAGAAAATCATGATTACAAATAAAGAGTAGATTTCAATGTAAATTTCATTTCTTAAAAATAGCATTCTTTAGATGACTACCATTACAATCAACATAAGATGCAACACTACACCAAACAGTAATTTTATCTGATGAAGAGACTTGATTGCAGCTCTTTAGGATTTTTAAACGTCCAGTAATGACAGTTCTGTTCACATATTTGGAGCGGTGAAAATGAGCTTTGTCTGACATCATTTGCACCAAAAATTTTGGATTATCTTTCTTTAACTGCAGCAACAACCTACCAAACTCTAGTCTGCTGGTCTTGTCTTGTTTAGACAGTTCCAGCACAACACAGATTTTGTAAGTGTGAAATTTAACCTCAAGTAACAGTTGCCCCATATTGCAACCGGAGATATTGAGAGTTAATGAATGATGCCTCACTGATCTCCTTGAACTTTGATTTATAGCAGCAACCACTTGCTCATGAGTTTCCAGTATTGTCACAATATGGGCATGTGAAACAAGTTTAAGTGTCCTGAACAAAGCTAGTGAGCCTCCACTTTGTTACCAATTGTCTTATGCAATTAACTGTGGCTATACACTGATGAAGTTCTTCTCTTCATATTTGTTTAATACCTTGGAGACATAAATCCATGACTTCAAACTCAGGTCATTGATAAGATGTATATTATACCATATGATGTACAGACTGTTTGTGAATGTGTTAATACTTTCTGCTCTATCCTGTATTTCAGCCATTCCTTGGGTTCCTAGAAGTCCTGACCTCATCATAATTAAAAGCATTTGGTCCATACTGCAAAAGTCTTGACAGAGCGCCTTACATGTCACAGCAGTTAAGGAAAATGATACAGGAACAGAAATTTATAGTTTCATCGAAATGCTTTACACAGTATATTCAACATTTTTTGGGACCACTTTAAAGAACACAGTTCTTCACTAAGAAAAAATGTAATTATCTATGATTCTACATATTCACCACCTCTCTCTATATATGCCTTGGGATATTTGTAGAAGCACTGGAAAGTATGGGAAAATTTCTTTTAAATACAGTGTTTAATAACAGCAGTCACATTCTTTTTAATGGTCTCCCATAGCCTTAAGTTTTGGGAAGAGGGGCCAGGGGCCGGATCCGGTGAATATAGTGGGTGGTTAATCACAGTAACTGATTTTTAGCCAAAAACCGGGAGACAATAAGCTGCATTATTTTTCCTCCGCTATGAGTGTATGCAGAAAAAACCTTGCATGCAACTTTCTCTTGCCAAGACTTGTGCACAATGTGGTAAATGCTCTGGTAACACTTATCATGGTCTCCTCAGACAACAGTTATATGGTTAGATGATTGTTGGTCAATAGTGCATACCTGCTGGATATTGTTCTAAGTGACACTTGATGAGGGGCATCCTCCGCCAGATTTTCACCTAATGATTCCGTGCTATTTTTAAATTGTGCATACCAACCAAAAATGATGCTACAACTTAGACAATCAGGCCATATGCAATTTGTATCATTGAAAAGTTTTCAGTTGCAGTCTTATCACATTGAGAGCAAAACTCAATTGCCACATGTTGCTCCATTTTGAAGAAACGTGACAGGTAGCAATCACATTCACTGAACTCGAACTAATAAATGTATATAGGTGTGACACTTGTTGAGGAAGGGTGAAACTAAGCAGCCCCACTGGCACAGATATAATTATAGTGCCACTAGTTTCTTTTCTATGACTTCAGTCTTAGAACTTTCAATGGATTGATTATATAAATGTTATTGACTTCCATGTAAACAAGAATGGACAAAATTATTAGATATGAAGATATATGAAGTGACTTCTGATTAAATTAATAAAAACAAATTAAAAGTGATTATTCATTTTCATTCATTTGTTCACTATATTAAATGGTAGACATATTTGTGAGGTTTTAATTACAACCTTACCCTATGTTAGAGTATTAAATCTGTTCTTACAAGTTGTACTTATTTAAATAATTTTATAACAATCAAATGAAAGTTTCCTGCTTAACTACCCTAGTTCAGCTTTGAATGGGGTTTCAGGAATAATAAGAATAAAACTGAAATTATGATTTTTAAGAGAGGAATTAAGTAGTAATGGGGAATGGATGACAAACAAGAAATTTACTAGTTAAAGAGAAATTGACTATGAAAGTGATAAGAACTTGTTTAGAAAAAAAATGAAAACAGTAGTAGAGACAAAAAGTTTAATGGGTAAGAAATTTGGGATCTTGATGAAAGTGGGGCTAGTATGGATGTAATGTAATGTAATGTAATAATAGATGCAAAATATCTTTCAAAATTTCAAACTCATTCTGTTAAGATCTGTAAATAGAATTTATATCCCATGTTAAATATCTGTTTATTTTAATTATAAATTAATATTATATTAAGCAACTGTAGCTCTAGGATATGTCTTATATCATGTAAAATGATCAAAAAGATGAATAAATAAATAACTAGATCCTTCTGTAAACAATTGTTGGGTTTTCCTAAATCATTATATAATGATGTAGCATTGGCTGAATTACGGAGATTAGGAAATAAAGGTGCTGTATTGAAAGGGTATTGAAATTTTGATGAAGATAGTATGAAGGAATGCTTAATTATGCAAGAAAAAAAAATCAAAAAGTGAGCTGGAAGTGAACCAGAATAGAAAATTATGAGATTTTTTAAATATATTTGGATGGGGAAAGTATGGAGTTTAAGCAAACGTAATAATTAAGGATTTTGAAATAAAATAAGAGAAGAATAGAAACTATCAAAAGGTAAAAAGTATTTAGTAGCTTTAAAGATAATAGTTCATTGAAATAGTATGTAGATAATATTGATATGGAGTTGGTTTCATAACACTTATACTTAACTTACTTGGGTTTTAATTGAACATGTTTTAGGAACATTTGCTCCCATCATCAGCAGAAAACCAATTGGTAGAAGCAAACTCTGTAGGCATCAGAGAAATTTATCAATATATCCAATGATGGTGTCTCAAAGTTCACGATGCAGTTTTTATTTTTTCCTGATGTAAGTTTTTTCCCATGTCATTAGTTCCAAAGGTTTGCAAGTGTATTTCAATAATTTTGTTTTTTTAATTATTTTCATGGTTTTCTTACTAAAAGTGGGCTGCACTGCCAATTTCTTTTTCTATTTGTAACAGATATTTCTGAAATGTTCTTTGGTAAGGATTTTCAAATTTGTTTTTGTTTTTCCAATGTATACCTGATCACAGGCTTTGTAATTGATTTTGCAGATACCATATTTCTTGTCAGAAGGTATAGGATATTTACAGGAAGATTGTAGTAATTTTTAATACTATAATTTTTTTGGAAACCATTATATTGTCCTGGGTGTAATAAAAGAAGATATATAATCCAAAAAAATTATATACCACCCTAGCAGGTTCAATAAATTTATAAAAGAGAAAATAATTTTGGCTCAAAACATTCACAGTATTAAAAAGTTTTTATAATTTTTCAGTAAAGGTCTTATACCTTCTGAAAAGAATTCAGGTATCTACCAAATCAGTTGCAAAGACTGTGATTAGGTATATATTGGAAATACAAAAAGAAATTTGGAAACCCTTTAAAAATATCTATTTATAGAAAGGGAAATCAGTAGTGATAGCCCACTTTTGGTCATAAAACCAGAAATTGATAAATAAACAAAATTATTGAAACATACTTGCAAACCTAATGACAGGGGAAAAATTTACAACATCAAAAATAAAAACTGTGTCATGAACTTCGAGACACCATCGTTGGATACATTCAATAAATTTTTCCATTCTCCAACAGAGTATGCTTCTAACAGTTGGTTTTCTACTGATGATGGGAGCAAATGTTTCCAAAGCATGTCCAATTAAAAAACCAAGTAAAAGTGAAGTGTAATTGTCACCAAACCAACTCTCTATAAATATTATTTAATTAGAAATGTTAATTGGAACTTGTATAGTGAATCCAATCATACAATGATCTCAGTTATATTATTTAACTACTTCACTGTTAATAGCTTCAAGAGTATAAGTTCATAAGGTATGTAGTTAAAAAAAAAATAATGGGGTAGAGAAAAATATGTGGATCTTTATGATAAAATAGGAAAATGTGAATATGCATGAATTAGTAAGGGATTTTGAAATTCAAGGTGTTAAGAAAAAATGAGAACCTGGAAATGTGTACATTGTATGGAGGAAAAGGAAATGTTTTACATTTTACATTAGAATGTAGAGAAGCAAAAAGATATGAGAGCTAAAGTTTGGTTAGAAAATTGGAATAAGTTACAAAGTGAAGTAGTATTAAAAATTATATCAAGTAAAAGAGGGGATGGACATTAAGAAACTAGGAAGATTTTTTGGAAAAGTGCAGGAGAAACTGGTGAAGAAAATTAAGAGAAGAGACATAATAGCAGGAGACTTTTGTCCAAAGTAAAGTAAGAAAAACACTTGTAATTAATACACCCACAACCTAGGTGTTAAAAGGGTAAAGAGATCTGGATAGGTAAAGGTATACCTAAAGACAGAATGTAAATATAAGCAGGTTAAGGAGTTGGATTATTAATGGCAGTATAGAAGTTAAAGATAAGGAGAAGAGTCGTGTCTTCATCACCAAAAATAGGAATCTCACCTTAATCAGAAGCAGAGTTAGTGTCTTTTGGATTAGAAGGCTTTGGATTTGCAAGTAGTAATAGAAAATATACTATTATAAATTATTTATTTTGCTTTATAAAATGTTCACTTGTTTTAATTGCATGAATTTGGTTATAAGTTAAAAATATTGTATATACATGTAAGTTTAAAATTGCAAGTAATAATTCAATTCACTTAAATAATTCATCCTTTGCATTGTGGAGAGTGAGGATTTGCTATGTGTCTACTTTGAGAAGCAGAAAATAGATATACTACTAATTATAAAAAGATAAAACCGTTCAACTATACCAGACTAAAGATTTGCATGAGTGTATACCTGAAGCTCTGCATTCCCCTCATATGATGTAAAGTGTCTGTTTTGTTGACAGCCATGTCGTTATGGCCGCTACTGCAGTAGGAAGAAAGATTGCACCTTTCTACATGATGAGATTCCACCAGCAGAGAAGCTTAAATGGTTTTGTCCCTTTCGCTTGTAAATGAAAAAGCTGTACTTGCTTTTCATATCAAGCCTTGACTAGCCTCTTATCAAAATAATTGAACAATGCATTTTAAACAAGTTTTTATTACGCAGTAAACTTTAGACTGAGGGTTAAAGCCAGAATTTTCTATAGCAAATAACTTGCTACTTTCACTCTGGAGATGATACACAGATTCCCAGTATGTATGTATATACCTAACTGCATAAAAGAACAATGAATCAATTTCATGTTATGATTTCTTTTATTTTTTTACTCTTGTAAGTTAAAATTAAATTTGGAATGTATATATATTGTTTTCTCATATCTGTGAATCCTTAAACTATTTAAGTAACATATTTTAAAGAGTCATATAGATTTGTTCAGCAAAGTCAAATGTTTTATATTTAAAATTTATACATATATAATGGTTAGCTTCTTTAAAATGCTTTGCTGAACATTATTGTTTTAAGTCTCATCTGTTTTGAATTTACAATTGTATTATTTTCATTTATATGGTTCTCACAATATTTTAAAGTCACTAAGAATTCTTCATTTGCAGATACACTATTAATGTGTGAATGATCCATGTATCTGTGTAAATAAGATTTCAGATAATGTAGAAATTGAAGTAGAAAATATATAACATATGCTTGTAGAAAAAAAATTAAGTTTGTTATCAGTTTGGAATGTAATAAAGAGACAAAGGATAGTGTTTTTTTATATGTCCTCTACTGCAAGAACTTGTCTATCAGATTTTCAGTTTTCATTAGTTCTGTTATTTAGCACTTTTCCTTCATTGTTGAGGGTGTTACTTCTATCATTTCTGTGCTACTGTGTACATTATGGCCTAGAAGTACTAAAAGGTCATTGTTGCTGAAAAAAATAAAAAAAACTTACAATGTGGGTACATCAACTTGCTGCCATAGTTTTAATGCTTCATGTAATGATTGGGATTTGCTTAATTTATGAACATAGTTGAATTAATGTAGTGTAGTTTATTTTCTAATTGTTGTAACTGTTTTTCTATAAGTCCATCATACTTAATTCATAAACAGCTCATGATCTTAATTATGTAGTCTCAAAAGCGTTTTTCAGTAACTCATTGAGCAGTTTGTGTTTATTATCATCCCATGCTGTTGTTTTACAGCGAAAAATGTGCCCTCTTATTTTCTGGTTGCTTATTTATTTCAAGTCATATTTTATATGGTAATAGATTTAATGTTATTTATTAAAACAAGATTTGAGATTGTAAATTCTGAAGGTCTTTGCATGTACACCTGCACTTGCTGGTGTATTACACCAATCTTTAACAGTGAATTAAATTAGTTTGTAATGACACTAATATAACCAGAGTCTGTTAAGACCTAAGATTACTAGCATTTGTCAGTTTGGAATCAGGAACAACCTTAACCAAGCAATTTGTTGCTATTGGGAATTGAACATAGGAAAATATATTCTTGAATGAAAACAAAGAAAATTTAGTTAATTTTGATCTTCCAAACAACAGTAACCTCATCAAAAAGTTTATAAAATCCAAAGAGCGACATCTTAATACCACGCTGGAAAACTGACAGTGACACCATGCTGACAATGAAGAAAATTTGCCTTTGAAACATGTCCATCTAAGTGGAACAAAACTAGTGAAACTTGAGTGATTTCCTCATAAATAATTTGTTATATAGGTTTACCTGCTGACTGGCAGACCTTTCTTTGAGTCAAGAATAATAGATGACCTATTATATTATTGCAAGAGTATTTGTTACAGCAAAATCTTGTGTTTCTTTTTCAATAAACTGAATTGTGCTTTACAGATCAAGAAGAACAAATAATAATTTGACTTTTGAATAATTTCTAATACTATTTGAATAACGTATTAACTAATATCCCAACTGGTCAAACCTCCTATCAACTAAAAAGGACACCATTTCTTTATCTTCCATCAACCACATACAAGTCTCCTATATTGGTTAAGCCCTAAGGAGTAGATATGTTGCAAGTGAAAGACCCAGCTTTTGTATTTGCAACTAAAAGAAACCATGAAGAAACATATCAAGTGGCTGATATTGGTATCAAACATAGGGCATCCAAATGCAACTCTCTGATGTTGCATCTAAAAAGCTAATTAATTATTTTATTCAGAATTATGAAACTTTTACTTACTTTCATTAGTCTACCCTTGAACTTCTTTTGCTATGTAGTAGCATTAGCTAAAAAATAAAATACATATGCCTGTAATATTGGTTCCACATAAATGTATATATCTCACAGGGGATGTACAATATATGATAAAGTATTTTTGGTCAGTATTACATGTAATGACATTTAGTGTCTAGATCAGTGATTTTCAAACTTTTTTCATCACCCCATAGCCCTTTTGTAAGGATACATACATCAATGATTTTCAAAAATTCTGGCTACCATCCCATAGCTTCCTTCCACATGTCTAGGAATTCCTCTCAATAAATAAATAAATAAATGTGTGTGCATGCATGTGTGCTCATGTGCACAAAAATGCATTTCTTCCATGATGCAAGTTACTCCAAAGGTTTTTAGCATAGGCTACAAACATATTCCTATTGACTTGCAACTTCTCCAACTTTTTAAAATAATCATCATGTACACTTATATGGGGTGAACAGTCCTTCTTGTACATTGTCATCATAGTAAATGAAGAGACATATTTGACTTCTAATGCTTTGCTTTTGATTAGGCAATGGCTTGTGGAAGACAGTGACTCAGAAACATATTATCTTTCAGTATTTTTGCTGGTAGCTTGTTATGAAAATACAATACCAACTACTGTTTTGTTGGGTCATAGAACTATATCGTTAACTTCAATATTGTCAGATTTTTAGCATAAACTGCCTTTTGCCGTTCATTAAGGAATGTGTCACCCAACAAGCACAACATTAGCTCAAGATCAAATGAGGAAGGAAAGAAGAGCTATATGCAGCCTTTCCAATGAAAACATAGCACCTAGGTCTTCAAACAGAAGCTTTTGAATGAGATGAAGATAAATGGAGGGAAAGGACATGACGAGAGTGAATGGAATAAAGTTAAGAAAATGAGAAAGAAAATCCTAAAGAAAACTGAAAGCCCTAACTTTGCCATTTACTAAAGTCATCCAGTTGCTTTGGGATGGTTGCACCTAGCAATTAATATCAACACTGAATTTTTGACATATTCTTATTACAGGGGGAAGTGCTTGTAGGGTTACTATGAGGGCTGTTCAATAATGAATGATAAATTTTTTTTAACAATATACCTTTACTCATCCTCATAATTTTGATGATCTTTCTCATAACAGTTCCTGTTGGATGTAATGCACCTGCCCCAGTGTTTCTGCCAATCTTCAAAGACATGTTGGAAATCATCTTTTCATTTTTTTTTACTGGTCTTTGAATTACCTCAGCAGCCTTCATCACTGCCTCTGATAATAGAAAATGTCTTCCACAAAGATGTTTCTTCAATTTGGGGAAAAGGAAAAGGAAAAGGAAAAGGCAATGAGGCTAAATATAGGAAAAATGAGGGACATATTTCACATTGATTTTTGTAAGATATTCAGCAATAAATTTGCAATGTATGGCAGTGCATTATCATGATACAGCATCCAGCTTGTTGCGTGGTTTTGCATGATATGGGCCTTGCAGAGTTTTCAGGTCAACTCTGAATATCATTTTGCTCAGTTACAGTTGTGTGTTCAGGAATGAAATACTGGAGTAATCATTTCTTGAACATTAAAAAAAGAGACCATAACTTTCTGAACAGAAACCAATCACTTTTGTTTTTATTGATATTGATGATGATAGAATTTTTCATATAGAGCTTTGCTGTTTACTCTCAGGATTGAAATGATGTAATCAAGTTTCATCAGCAGTGATTAATTTTTAAAGAAGCCCTGCATCTTTCTGTAACATTTTCAATTGCATTCAAATGTTCTTTTGTTCGGAAATCAGAAGTCTTGGAAGCCACCATGCACAAGAATGTCTCATGTGTAACTCTTCAATTATCAACATGTAGATGGCACCCAGTGAAATTTTCAGGATTTCTGAAAGTGTTCTTAATATTATTTGACAATCCTCTCTAACAATGAGAGCAGCATTGTTAATGTTTTCTTCCATTAGAGCACAAACTGAAGTTCACCTTCTTTTGAAATTGATTGCCTTCTTTAAATCTTCAAGCTGTGCTGTAGGGAAAAACTAACTGTCCTTAAGCCTCTTGTAACATTGCATAGGTCTCAGCTGCAGATTTGTTAAGAGGAAAGTGGAATTTTAGAACAGTATATTGTATGGCTCATGTCATTTCCATTTTGCTGTAGTCAAAACTGAACATGTCTAAACTAGTATATCTCTCATAGGTAAGAACTGGAAGTAACAACAGTGAAACTATACTACATGTACTTTGCACATTAAGCTAACAAAATATTGTTAAGTTAAATTTTAGCACAAGAAATTATGCGTGTAAAAAAATTATCATCATTCTTTACTGAACAGCCCACCAAACTACACGAACAGTCAGGTTAAGTTCTTGCTAAGAGTAGAAGTTTATAACTACCAAAATGCTCGCCCTTTGGTTAACATTCTATGCCTGCATGTCCAGAGGTTCTACTTTGATACAATTAACTGCACTGATTTGGTGTAAGGAGAATCATATCATTAATATGATGAATTACTAAATGCTCTATTGTCATAATGAAGAGTGCTGGAATATGTTTAATTTCAGATCCTGAAAGCCGGAAACTTAATAGGACTGTGGTTAATTGTTCCTCTGTGGATGCCCTGTATTTGGCTATTTCATAAATTTTTAGTGGGACTGATGATATTGTCAAAATAATTAATAAATGTCACCTAAATCCTTAGTATAAAATGCTAGGGTAATTCCAGTAATTTTGCTGTAAAACACAAAAGTGTAAGAGGGCACCACTTAATTGCACTAATAATTTTTAATAAATAATTTTATTCAGTGCACTCATAGTTCCTGCTGTTTTTTATAGAGACTAAAAGAAAAGTATTTCATGTATCAAAAATAAATACTGTTATTATGTCAATCAAATGCACTCTAATATTCATAATGCTTGAAACAGGCTATTACCGTGAATTTAATATAATTATTAATATAATACCATAACAATTTTACACAGCTCTAGGTTTATGCTTTATTCCAGTAACACATGCCAATTTATATTAGTGCCACAAGAAGAATTCCGAGCTGAAAAATGAGATTGGGAACTCTTGAAAACATGTTCTGACAAATTAATCATTTAGGGAAATACAGTGTCACTTAATATTGACTTCTTTATGTATATAATTACTCCTTACTATATAAAATTCCCTTACAGCATGCCTGTTTACATATCTTTCACCATCCTTAATTTTTTGTCGTCATCCATATTAAGATAAATTTTAATGCAATTTGTACCTAACTGCTCTGTTCACGACAATGAACAGACTACCATTAAGCTGAAGCTGAATGAAGCTTAACAAAGCACACCAATTGCTTAACTTGGGAAAGTTGTAAAGAGATAGACTAGAGGTTTAAATTTGCACTCAAATCTAATATATACTCAACTTTTACAGCTGAAATTCAGCCAAAAAGGTGCACATTAGATTCAAGTATATAAAGTAAATAAATCCTATTAATGTCACTTTGCTTTCTTGAACACCATAGTATATAATAGCAAAATGAAAATGGAGAACACAGATTAGAGGCTTGATAAAATGAAGTTAAAGATTTATTGTTTTATGGGCACAGATTTCTGATCCAGACTAAGTTAACATTCCTGCCAATCAGTGTTTAAGTGCATTCTCTCACTTCTCTCGTACTGCTATCAGTCTCTTAATAACTTTCATCCCAAATTAGTAGTTGCTACTTCTGCACAAGTGAGCTGGGACTATCTACTGAATCTCCCAATAGTTTTTCAAAGACTTTTTCTATATAGGATGTTAATGAACAACACTGAAATATTTTAACTTTGTGTCAATGCATCTTAGACAAGAAATTTGGGATAGGAAACCTTGAATCACAAATGTTAAATGCCAAAAGTTGTGGGCCATCGAGGTAATTGCAATTTGGTGCTCAGAAATCCATACTAAAGATAAATAGTATTAAAATTTGTATTAGAAAAGCTTCATGCCTCCTTAATAATCTAAATAAACCTGGTTAGTAATTAAAATAAACACCAATGAAAGTGCTTTCACAGTTTAGCATTAAAATGAACTGAAAACTTCAACTAAACACATGATCACATGCCACTGCATTAGTGTGCTAATAGGAATTCTGTTGTTAAAAACTAAGTCTAGGCATTTGCTTTAAGGTAAACAATGCAAATACAAGTGCTAGATGAACTCACCTTACTCCAAATTTTGAAGATGTCATCAATAGAGTTGAAGAAGAATCTCAACCAGCACCCATTGTATCGCACATGCAATGGGCATCAGCCATGAAGTATATGGCAAGCTAAGCATGATTCTTTCCACCTTCAAAAGGAACTTACCTTTGGAACCCATTTGCAAATTTACAGTTAGTCTTTGCCATAACAATCAATTTTTTTTCTTTTCTGTAGTGTTATTCACAGATGAAGCCAGTTTTAAAAGGAATGGACTAGTACTAAATTCAAGGAACAGCCACATGTAGGATTACACATCCTCATGCTGCTGTGGAGGCAAGTCATCAGAAGGGATTTTCCTATCAGTATAAGGGCTGGTGTAATCTCCAATCATATTATTGGTCTATATGTTCTTCATAAACGATTAAATTGGGATATTTCTCAAATTCTTGCAACATATATTAACTGGCTGCCTTAAAAATGCTCCTCCCATTTCAGTGTCAATGTGAAAGAGCAATGGATAAGTTTTCTGAAACTGCTGGATTGGAAGAGGAAGTCCTATCAATGACCAGCATGATCTTCAGACTTGAATCCTCTTTCTTTTACTGGGGTTATCTGAAGGCTATACAGCATAGAAACTCTGTTGTTTCAGAGATGGAATTAGTTGCCCACATAAGCACAGCTTGTGATTTTATTTGTGATAGGCCTGGAATCTTTCATAATGTATAAGAACCACTTCTACACTACTGTCATTTGTGCATTCATGTTGATCACCAATTTCAGCAGCTTCTGTAAATATTGCATTTTTTCATTTAATTTTCCTTTTTATTGTATCTTTTAGTTAGGATATTTTCATATTTTTAAAATGTCATGCTCATTGTTGTTTTTGACATTCAAAAACATGTTTTGGATTGCAAATTGTTTTTAACTATTGGAATATAGTTTTCATCTCTTAGTTAAACTTAAATAAGATATTCTGTTATACTTCTATTTCATCTGATGCTAATATCATGCTTTTTGTGAAAATAATAATAAGCATGATTTTCAAAAATGCACCAGATGTTAATGGAAGTCAACGGTTCATTATTGGCAACTAACATGTATTTATTACCATTTCAAATGGAACTTGGTAAAAGTTAGTTGCATGCATACTTTTTTTGAAACTTTAAACCCTAATATATAAGTCTTAAACCTTTGATCCTATCTCAAATTGTTTGTCTAAGACCTCTCTATACAGGATGCAAATATTTGGATGTTGTTCATTAACATACCCTATGCTGAGAAATGAAATAAAATGAATACCTGGCAGGAGCAGAGATTTGAGAGAGAATTAAACGTTCACTTTCTTCACAAAGTAATGTTGCATTTACTGCTACTACAGGTATTTTAGAAGAAATATTTCACTTTCTGATTATTAAAACACATTAGTTTCTTATATACGTTCCAACTTGGATAGTAAATTTAAAAAAAAAAAAAAAAAAAAAAAAAAATTACAGATGCCAAGTAATTTTTGGGAATGCAGTATTACAAAAATAAATAAATTCATGCAAGTAAGTTCTTTGGATCTTGCAGTAGAAAAGTAATATAAAAAAGGAATAGGAAATGTTGTGATTCAAAAATTATAAAAATTGCATTTATTTGCATGTCCAAAACTTAAAAGTTTGCCCTATTTTATATTTATGAATTATGTTAATATATTACAATGCATTTAATTGAATAAGAGTTTGGAAAGTATAAAAGAAGCTTAAGAGAAAGAGAATGATCAAATGGCAGGAATAGTGAAAGCACTGAAACATATTTTGTTGTTAAGATTTATTTGGAGCAATAATTATGATACAAGTAGTTAAAAAGCTGAACAATATTTAAATCTGTACACAATTACAAAAAACAATTTCACAAGTAGATTTGAACATTTGTCAGAACTTAGAACTACACACAACAGAATAAGAACATAATTATATCTAATAACATTTTATACTAAAAATATCAACACTATAACAACTTTAATAATTAGGACTGCATCGATATGTTTCTGTTAATCTTTCACTATCAATTGGAATACATGCCATATCTTTTCTTTTGCTAGTAAGGAAATATCTTTTCTTTTGCTAGTAAGGAAATTTTGTGTACTAGAGTTCAAAGTTAGCAATTCCAGTTTTGAGCAATTTTTTTGTTTACTAATTAGAAATGCCACTTCTCTAAATCATATTAACATAATATGCACATCTCTCACATCCATTTCTGCTTTTGCAAAATACAAATGCATATTTTAAGAAGGTGTAGTGAATTACAACATTTTTAAATCATAGACATATTGAATTTTACTATTATTTTATCTTCAAAAGTTCTCTCTCTCAAGGTTTCATTATTCAAGTTACTGAAAATATATTTGTAATGTTTGTGATAGCTACTAAAATAATAAGAATTGAATTTTTAAAAGACTTTTAATTATTAATGTTGTTTAAACCATGCAAATAAAATAACAATGGTATGCATTTTAATATTTAACTGCATTTAAATATAAAAATTTAACCTACCAGAAGTGACAGTAAATATCATTTTTTTGCATCTCCTTCATATAAATCTGGATTAATGTTTCTGCTTTTTTAAGTTATTCATTTTCTTTAAATTTGGTAATACATAATTGAAGTGGTTAATTTCACAACCATTCTGCAGTTCTGTACCAAAAGCACTATATGGCTATTCAATGAAAGCCTTTAATTTTTAGAATTATCATTTTATTACCATTTCAAATGGAACTTGGTAAAAGTTAGTTGCATGCATACTTTTTTGTAACTTTAAACCCTAACATATAAATCTTAAACCTTTGATCCTATGTTTCCTATCTGAAATTGTTTGTCTAAGACCTCTCTATACAGGATGCAAATATTTGGGTGTTGTTCCTTAACATACGCTATACTGAGAAATGAAGTAAAATGAATACCTGGCAAGAGCTGAGATTTGAGAGAGAATTAAATGTTCACTTTCTTCACAAAGTGATGTTGCATTTACTGTTACTACAAATATTTTATATTACTACTAAATATACCCAAAATCATTTCATGAAATTAACACAACAGTAGGTGCCTTTGAATTTATTGTATTCTGCTAAGTTTCTGTCTTAGGAAAGTTTGCCATCTAAAATATATTTTTTTCCCAACTATAAACATGGTTTTCTGACTTACGTATGCTGAAGTATATCATTAAAATCAAGATAAGCATAGTGCCAAAAGCATTTGGCTCAGCATTAAAAATGGCAAATAAGTGACTTAAAATTATTTATGAAATGTCTCCACACACTAAAATAAATCAATAAAAACAATTTACCAAAAATTTACTGAGTTACGATTCATTTCCTACTTGATTTGTGTCCACAGAAACTATGTAGGGGTAGGTTATTCCACTTAAATATAAATTTCAAATAGACATTTGAAATATTTTTTCCTGCAACAACTATATGTAACGATGAGTTTAAGATAAACAACAGCTGGCAGGCAAAACTCCCCATTGGCTTCAGATAGGCAAACAAAAGCATGCATGAAATATAAAAGACATGTTGTCACATGCAATCTTAAGAAAATGTCAAATGAACACATTCATAATAGGATTAACTCCAAATAATGTTGAATAGCTATAAGAATTGAATTAAATAGAGTTACCATAAACAAGTATGAATTGCTGTAGGCTCCATATGAGCAAAAGAAGAGATAAGAATGGAATAATATAAACTTTTATAGAAACACTCAACAAAAATTTAAAAATAATTATAGCAATAATTTGAAGATAATGCACAAGCGAGATAATCAAAGGTAGCCTTGAGAAAGACAACCTGAAGCATCTGAATTGATGGAAGTTGCCAAAAAAAAAAGTTCAACAAAAGATTAAAATGACAAATAAATAGGAAAGCAAGAATAATGCAATAAAGAAATAACCAACTAACTTGATTATCTTTGCTATATAAACTTTTTAGCAACAATGGTACAGTCTACATAAAGTTTTTGGTTTTATAATACACAAAAATTTATTTTTTTCACAATAATCATTTTTACATTCAAAAAATGCATAGTATATATAAAACTACACATAAATCAACCTATAATCAAAATTGTGCAAAGTTAGTTTCTTATATCTGGAATCTTCAGTGTTGAAAATGTATAAAAATATTCTGCATTTTTTTCAATAAGCAGTTGAAAAATTTAAAACAAATCTAGCCAACTAAAATAAGCAAAAGGAGTTAAAATTATCTAAATATAAGAGGCAGTGAGATAGGGAAGTTATTATTTTAAAATAGTGGAAATAACAATTGGTAAGATTTCAAAAAAGGCTTTTTGCAGTTGTGCAGCCCCTCCCTCTTTGCTTTTATTTTCTACCTTTCAAATTACATTTTAAATCAACCTAAATAGACTTGTATCAATTTCTTGTATTCACTGCCCATGACTCATACAATAAATATGAGTCATAGAGTAAATAGGTTAAAAATAGCATTCCATTCCTGTTATCTGTTTAGAAATATGTACTCATATTATCATGAGGAAATAATTATTTCAGAAAATGTTCAAATGTTTGGACTTGAAAATCTATTTCTTTGTAATTACTTTCCCATATTATGCGTGAAATATTAGTCAATACCCTTTTTTTTCCTGTACTTTGCTAAACATTCCCTTCTGAGATACTTTTCTACACTAAGAGCTTTCCATCATGAACAGAAAAATATATATGTAAACAGCAATTTATTTCCAACATAAAACTTTTTCTTAAGCATATGAAAGGCACTATAAAGTTATTTCATGCCAAAATGAAGCTAAGTATAATCCGAAATAATGTGCATTTTAATCTATTTGTGATGAGAGAAAATTGGTAATTAACACAAATAAATGTCATTCATTTTCTTCTTTTAGTAATTATTAAATATCAGCATAACTTGCTTTCTTTTGCAATGGAAAACAACTGCAAAATTATCATTCTAAAACTAAAAGAAACTAACTTTCTTTGTTATTTACAAGCACTTAATGGTTTATCTTAACAACCTTACTAGAAAATTGTACTCTCTGTCTTTAACAATTCTTTGTTAACATCTAGTTCACAAATACTTTTTGTTTGTCCAATTTCTAACATATTCAGTTAAACACTGGAGTGAGCATACCCTTTCTTCACATACATAGTGTCAAAATGTTTGCTTGGTAGCTTTACCTTACACTCAGTTGCTAATATATGTAAATCATCATTTGAATATATACCTATTATCATGTCCAAGTATAGTATCAATTTTTGCTTGGCACAATTTTTTATTCTGTACATATTCCTTAAGCAATTTTCCACAAACTTTGCACCTTAAGAGTTATTTTGTTAAAGTAGCTCTCACTTGCAGTTAACTATCTAGGATTGCATCTAGTCGACATAGTCTACATCTGCTACTTTCTAACTATAGAAATAGAATGGCATTTGCTAATATTTACAATATGTACTCTTATATTGCAGCTCTGTGCTTCTTTGTAAAGTGTTCTTCATACAAAAGAAATTTCTTTAAGGTTTGATACATCTTCTTGTTTTTCCATTTTACCTGAAATAAGAATTAAAGCCATGACCTCGATTATTTTAATGAAGATGTAATATTGCTGAAATGACAAACTATATGATAATATACTAATATTTAAAATTAGCAGCAGAATGACCAATTCACCCAAATAAGGAATGTGATTGCATTTGCAAGTTAAAACTGAAACTACTCTATGGCAGGTAATATCTTATTATAAGTGTGGAAACATACATTTAAAAATTAGAAATATTTGCAATTTGGTTGAGTAGACAAACTACTCACTTTTGCTTGATGACCTGGATTCAGTTTTAACTGCCATAAGTGAAATTTATAGAAGACAAAGCAACACGGGCTGATTATTTCCTGGTACTTTGATTTGCCCTGCCTTCATCTACCATTACGTAGTCCTATTAATCCCACGTATAACCTAAAAACAGATTACATCATTGTCTTTTACCACCTGAGCACAAAACTTCTACAACTTCATTGGCAAGTGAATTGGCATTGGAAATTATCATCAATTGTAAACACAAATATGAAGACTTTTAACAGAAGTAATAGCATTGATTTCTGGAACAAAGCTGTAGTGTTGCCTTCAATTGCCACAAAAAATGCAAAAACAAGACTTGACAGAAAAACAATAAACCAAAAAGAAGGGAACAAAAAAAAGACTTTTTATAAAATGCAAGATATATTATATGCATTCATTTCACATGCAATATGTGCTGTTACTTGTTGCTGTAATTTTAAATATTTTATACAGAGTAAGTTATATAACTTTTATTTTTCTCTTTCTTCTCTCCCTCATTGTAGTCTTTATTATTTTTTCTTTCCCACATTGTAGAAACTGTATTTTTCTACAGTTCATTATATAAATATAAAGAAAGCACTTTCAAGCTTTATACTGGTGAATTTTCCTTCACGAGACCACTCCACATGTAGTTGACTGCAATTGACCAAGCTCTGCAGCTCTCATCCCATTCCCATGCTTGAAAGCCAGCCAGGGAGCTGGAGGTGAGATCAGTACAAGTTTAATTCCATGAATGACAGTGATATTAATTATTTATTAGGGGGTATAATGTAGGGTATTAATTGCATTAATATGGCTCAATTCAGATATTTCCAAAAGAGTATGATTTGAATGTACATATATAATTGATTGGTGATGTACAGAGATTGTTTCAAGAGAGAGATTCTGATATTCAACTTCAAGTTGAAGTTCAATTCACAGATTTATAAATAAATTTCACAAAATGGGAAGTGTTTTTTTTAAAATGTTTGCAGAAAAAATGTTAGGTAACATTGGACATGCTCTAAAACATTCTTCTTAAAAATCACTTCAAAGTCTTTCTCAATATGAGAATTTCCTGTTCCTCTGTTCAAACAGCTACAAAACTACTTAAGTTAAAACCCTATAAAATTAATATAGTGGAAGAACTTAAACCAGGTGAACCTGCATCCAGGTGCACTTTTGTAAATGGATTTGGAATAGAATGCATGATGGAGAAATTGGCCCTTAACTAATTTTCTTCTTCATGGAATCTTGGTTCCACTTAAGTAGGTATGTTAATTCACAAAACAACTGATAATGGACTTTCAAAAAAAGTTTAATCTACCCTGCATAATTAAAAACATATGGGTGTATTGCACCATTAGCAGTGAGAAAAGAGTAGACCCTATTTTTTTAAGAAGCAATAGTGATATGCACGTGCAGAATATTTTTCAACCCTTTTCCATGAATTAACCGTGAGGAAACATTTGCTTTTTCCAACAAGACTCTGCAACAGCACATACAGCCTAAGTCTCCTTGCATACAATTCATGAAGTAGTCAACAATAGAATCATCACTAACAACATATGGGCTCCCTCAGTCCACCGATTTAACACCCTGTGATTTTTATCTCTGGAGGCATCATAGAAAAAATGTACAAGACATATCCACACATATTAGATAAATTGAAAAATAGCATTTGTGAAGAAATTTTTCCCGTTTCTCAGAGGGAACTGCAGAGGGTAGTGGTTCATTTCATAAGTCAATGTATGGAAAATGAAGGGGGGCAGTTCCAGCATCTTCTTGTTTGATAATTGGGAGTAAATGTATCTTTGAAGTGTTTAAGTGTTAGCAATAACTTAACGTGACAGTCATAGTTGCAGACTTTCTGACTTCCGTTCAGTACCATACCAGCACTAGCTATTATGCATGAAGTGGTCTAAAGGAAAAATTACCCATTAGAAGTAAGTAATTTTTTTCAGGTGATATATTCCCAATCATATTTAATTACCAAACAGATCCCTATTTCTTGTGTGACTTATATTAACTTTGATACAAGCTGTGTCATTACTTTTAAGTTTTTCATTATTGTCAATCTAATTTACATTAAATGTATACAAACTATACAAAAAGTTCCATGAGTGGTCGTAAGTATGCATTTTTCTCATGGCACACTTTGTTTATTTACTTTCATTTTTAGAAAACAAGATTACCAAATTTATGTTAGTCATACTTATAAGAATTTTATTACTTCCTATGAACATGCTATAACAGTAGGAATCTGTAAAAAATTAAGAAATTGTAGGGCTTATCTTAATTTTATTGCAGTCTATTTACCACTACCAATTTTCACATAAGAAAATCATATGTTATCTATCTTCAACATCAAGAAAAAAATAATACAAAAACAAAGTCTTCTGACTAAATCAAAAATATTCTTGAATGGATGGTGATAGCATTGTTTTGAATAACGATACCCATGGGATATTGAAGACAAAATGGAATTTTGAGGATAAAAGAGGACTTTGGAAGACAATGAACTTTAAAATAAAAATAACAATCAGTGTAAGGATGTCCATTTTGGTTGCAGTAATCCTCAGAAAAATCCCAAAGCTGTTAGTCGGGCAATAAAAGAAATGCTCATGGAATCTTAAGGAAGCTCTAATTATGGGCAGACATGGTGACATATTCATTTCAAACTGAACCAGCTTATACAGAAAGAATAAAAAGTTTATTAGAAAAAAAGACAAACTTGTAGCATAAGAGATCTAAAAGTTTTTAGGCTTTAAAATAACTTGTGGCCAAAATGCTCATATAGTGATCATTTGTAATTAAAAGTTTTATTTCTCTTCCAGGGCTATTTTTCTCTTCAAAGGTGAATATATTTAACATTTCCTTTAAAAAAAATTCTAGAAATAGCTTCACCCAATTATCATATGGGGAACTCAGAAAATAAGAGTCCCTGTTTGATGGCGCCAAAACATTGCATGCAGTGAAACTGCTCTTTTCTGACATAAAGCTAATACATAATATTGAGCATTTATCTATTGAAGAACAAAACAAACTCTGGTTCTGTCATATGTTCTGCACTAGGTTATCACAAAATATCTACTGTAGTTTGTGAATGGACAGAGTAAGAAGTGTAGTCAATTATTCAGCTTTCGTGGTGATAAAGAGCATTGCCAATTGAAATTTACCATGAAAGTGAAGAAGTTTATGGCCTGAACATAAATACTTTTTAGCTTGTTCAGAAATAGTCTGGTATGGAGTTACTATGATAGACAAATAATGAAATGGATGTGCTCTGCAAAACTAGCAAGGCTATACACACTTGCACTACAGTGGTTCTTTTGGATGAATAGGACTGGAAAATGTATCACCCACCCTGCATCTCTCACATTTCCATTTACTGGTGTCAGGTGATTTCACTCAGATGGTGATGTCAAGGACAAATATAATTCCAGCTTCTGGAATTAGGATTCATGCATTTCCTCTCTAGAAAATTCCTTAATACACAGGCCAAATGGTGCTGAATGGGATTTAGCTGAATATTTTTGGGATATGTCTACGTTTTAATGAGAATAAATTTATGAAAAATCATCTAAAACAGTGTTGTTTTCAAGTGCAATAATACGTAAACATGAAGAAATGTAGAAGAGTATAATATTTATAGACAACAATTCTTATTTTAATTTTCCTATCTTCCAGCACATCTATGATTGTTCAAGGTGTATTTAACGGGAAATATCTTTTTCTTTTCATAGGAGATCAATATTTTCTTCATCCTAAAGTAATATACAGCTCAAGCATTATTGAACTCATTAACATAACTTTTATTATTTAACTATCAGCTCAGATTTCTTCCAAGAGAAAAAAACTGTTTTCAATATGAATAGTAAGAGAATACTCAAAAGAAACATATATTAAACTTACAGCAATTCACCAATCCATGTTGTCCTTCTGAAAACTGAACCTGGGTGAATTTTCAGAGTAAAATTGACTGTACCAGCGTCGATGCCTTCGAATTAATTGATCTTCTCTCACAAGAATTGGTTTGTCAATATATTTCTTGTGATTCCATATCATTATATCTCTCTCAAACTGTAAACAGACATGTTCCACCATAACACAGTTACTATAAAAAAGAAACCACTTTCAATATTTTATACAGATTATCACCTCGACAAAACCCTTATCTGGTGTCATACCTTATCTGTTAATAAATAATCGCAGCTGCAACTTCTGCTCTGCTGTATTCAGTTGTTCAGATATAGTTGCATAAAGAAGGCTATGTGTAGAAGATTGTGACATATTCAAAATGGAGTATCGAGCTGTTATTAAATTCTTCACAAAAGAAGGGCTTACTCCAAAAGAAATTAAACAGCAATTGGAATGTGTATATGGGAAAGCATCTCCCTCACATTCTACCATAAAAGAAAGGGCCAAACTTTTTTGAATGGATTGAGAAAGCATTGAAGACAAAGAGTGTGCAGGTCGACCCTTGGAGATGCTCACTCCTAAAAACACTGCTCTTGTGGAAGGAGAAATTATGGAAGACTGGCAGCTCAAAGTTACAGAAATAGCACCAAGGTTGGGTCTTTCTAAAACAGCAGTCCTTCAACTCATTCATGAACATTTAAACATGAATAAGGTTAGTGCAAGATGGGTGCCTACTTCTTTCCTCAGACCAAAAGCAGTAATGAGTCATCTGCCGTGAGGCATTTTTAGAGCTCTGTCTCAACGAGAGAGAAATTCTGCAAACCATTGTTACAGGAGGTGAAAATATGGTCCTCTACTATGATCCCTTGTCCAAAAGAGAATCAATAGAGTGGCATAAACCTGGGGAAGCACCTCCTCTAAAGGCCAAGGTCACTCAGTCAACCAACAAGATCATGGCCGCAATCTTTCGGGACTGTGAAGAAATACTCTTCATTGACTTCAAGGAGAGGAACACCACAGTAAATGGGCAGTATATGCTGACCTACTGTATAGACTATGTGCTACCATCAAAGAGAAAAGGCAAGGAAAGCTGAGTGGTGGTGTGCACCTTCTTCACCACAATGCCCATATACACACAGCTCTTATTGCAAAGGAAGCTGTGATGAAATGTGGCTTCAAGGAGATTGACCATCCACCCTACAGCCCAGATCAGCTCCCAGTGGCTTCTCAAAACTCAAGAAGGATCTTCCAGGAAGAAAATTTAAGTGCCAGAAGAAGTGATGGATGCTGTTTATGCCCATTTTGCAGACAAGATTTCTGAATATTTTTTGGTGAGATGGAAATGTTAATTGAAAGATGTGAAAAGTGCATTGCAATAAAGGGTAATTATATTGAAAAGTGAAATATAGTTTTTGTCTTTATCATACCCAAAAAATGGTTAGGCTGGAAACTCATGGACCTATCCTTGTATTAGTCAATTAATTAGCATGTTGAAAAAACGTGTTCTGTTTTCTTCAGTTACTGATCACTGGTCAAATGACATGATGACAAGATGATATTTCACTGCAGCTGACAAATGTTTGCCCTAATTCTATGTTATTACAACATGTATTGAATGTCTATCTATTGAATGGTTTCAGTTGATGCAATGCTGGAAGCGTGTTTTTTCTTAAAAGTAACCCATTATTGCATTGCAAAGTATTAGAATGTTTGAAATTATAGAAAGTTGAACATGCAATGGAATTCAATTTAGTCAGATCCTACTAGTCCAATTTTTCAATTTATCCAACAATTAATTTAAAAAAAGGCAAGTATTTGTTGCACTTACACATGGTAAACAGATGACTCTAGCATGCAAATATAAGTATGCATATTATTCATTAACAGTTTATTATAGCATTGGTACGCAGCAATCAAAACACAAACAAAAATTAAAGAAACTGATACTTATTTCTAATAACAGAATTTTTACAATGTAACATAGTATAATATAACAAATTAATTATGAGGAAATTACTCGAATTTCAGTAAAAATTTCTTAATTGGACATGTTTCAAATTTCAAAAGGAACCAAAATTCTTAAAATAAAAGCTCAAAAACTCTGCAATTAACAGTTTGGGAAAATATATTCATAAACAAGAACATGGAAAATTTTGTTAATTTTGGCCTTCCAAACAATAGTAGCCTCATCACTAAGTTCATAAAATTCACAGAGCAACATCTTAATACCATGCTGGGAAGCTGACAGTGAAATCATTGCCATAGATGAAGACAGCAGCCTTTGAAACATATCCAAGTTAGCGAAAAAAATTTAGTGAAATTTAAATAATTTGCTTTATTAAACTTGATACTTGTTTATTATAAATTATGTACAGTATTCTAATTAAAGTAAAATTTAGTAAAGTATAATTAGAATAGCATGGAATGGTTAATGTTGTATGTTATAGTATAGTATAGTTAGTACAATTTTAGGTATGCTAACTAAACTTTTTTGTGGTTTATCTCTCCATAAGGGAGAGCTTAGGCAATCCTACTCTAGTAGGAAGTCCTGTAGGGATAACATGGTCACATATCATCATAATTCTAATTACAATCAGATTTAAACTATATGTATGCCATTAAATTAGATTAAATTGTATTTAAAATGGAGTTGGGTTTGTTATACTAACACTAAAGCATGAAGGTTTATTGTATTATTCTCCTAGCTTTATTATTTCTATATGAACACATCACTTCTTTGTGTAAAGATCAATAGATTCTGAGGCATCTTATCTGTTGTATCATTATCCCAAAGTGTTAAATTTCCTGCAAGATAAAGCTTCACATATGAAGATAATATGAGAGGCAATTTCATCCTCTTCATTGCAAGGTCTACATAATAGGCTTTCCTTTATGATACCCATAATTTGCATATGTTTTCTGAGGTACCAGTGACTTGTCAAAATATCAATTATTAGTCTGATCTGGATCTACCAAGCCTTAAAATGGCTACAGTAAATGATGAACCTGGTTTCTTCATCATATCTTAGACCATCAATTTTCTACCATGTTTAGCAGTGATGATACATCTTTTAATCCATTCATCAATAACTTGTCAGACTGGCTATCGGAATCCTAAATACTGACTGTTCAGGCCTAGTGAATGTATTTGCAGATCCTTCTCTTACTAAGGTATCTGCTATTTTATTGCCTTTAACACCCCCTATATCCTACCAACCAACATTATAAGGTTTTGTAGGTGATTCCCAACCAATCTACAACATTAATTATAGTTAAATGTTAAAATATCTTTTATATTGTATTCTATTTAGTCAAATAGTATTATGAAACACAATACATATATGTGTGTGTGTGTGTGTGTGTGTGTGCGTGCGTGCGTGTGTAAACCATGTTATTATATAATTAATGAATTTTATAGTTTATCTATATTTTCCATAATCTGGATCTAGCCCATTATCTTTAAACTGGCTCCTTTACATTTGTTGTATTGTAAAAGTACAGTATTAGCAAAATTCACACATTGAAAGCCCACCTAACTCTTCTGCAATTTAACTTCATTAATGAAATTCTGAGAAAAGTGGTATCTATACCTTATGGACTGCACTTGCTATGGGAGACTTTTGATCCTCTAGAGGTGTTTTTGGACCACCTCCTTGGTCTAGTGTTTAGCAATGGTGACTCCAGGGAGGTCTGTAAAGGGATCCACCCATCTCAGGAAAAGTGGAAAGCTGCCTGACAGGGAGGTGGCATCCTTTGACCTTGAAAGCCATGTGATAGGCAATAGTCATGCTAGAGGCAAAGGATACAGTAATCACTGGACAAAAAATTGGGCTGTCGCATCACAAGGAGAAGGGGGTTTATTGGCAAAGGTTAAATCTCTATACCACCTGCCATAATTCTTTGAAAGTCTGTTAGCACCAAGGGTAACTGCAAGGGAGACACAGTGCAGCAAGTATCCCCTGACCCTACAACTTGAGGTTACACTAGTAAATGTTTTAAGGCTTTTTTCTGTAAAGGTCATAAAAATGAGTGCAAATTAACAATTTTTACCTTTTGGATTCAAAAATGTCTCCATCACATCAAAGGTATTCAATATTATAGTGCATAATTTTTATTCAAAACAAGTGCACTATAGTTATGAATTGAAAAAATTACTTACTAGCACTATTTATAGCAGTTTTACTGTCTATTTTGATACTTTCAGCAATAGAAATTCCTATACTGAAATAAGTTTTATCCAGTTATGAAGACATTGTTTTATATTTGCTATTGCTTTCCTTCCAAAGGAACCAACAATAATCTTCCATCCTGGCAGGATCCTCTACCCTGTTAATGTTGCTCCATGGTGAATGAAATCGTTATCCCTGTTTAATCATATATATATATGCAAAATTTTTAGGAAAAATTCCAAATGAGAATGTAGAAAATGGATCTTGAGCAAGATTCTGCAATCTAATGTTTTATAGCACTACAACAAATTTGACACCAGTTCATGAAAGTTTTCTGATTTCTTCTTCCCTAGGAATCAATGAAAAATACATTTAAAGGTTTGCCAAGCATCAAAGCACTGATTATTTAAAGTATCATCAAACTATTCAAACTATTGTTTGAAAATTTTCAAATTGGAGGTTTTACAAAGATTCCATCTTTAAGTTTTGCTGTTTTCAAATAACTGAAGCCTTTGCCATCTTTATCCATACAACAATATAATGGTAGTGCAATATTTTCATATGTTTTAGCATTGCCTACAGAATGTGGTACTGGGATTGAGGGCTTTTCACTGCACTGCATTGTATAGCTAATTTATTTTATATGGAAATTTGACAATAATGCAAGACAAATTAATATATCTAATTCACTTCAGCACAAGATTTGACTGCTAAATTAAAATTAGTTAATTTTATTTAAGTTGTTTTAGATCAAGAATGCAGTCATATAACAATAATAATGTATTGTAAATTTTTGTTTAAATGCATTTCTGTGACATGAATTGGCTATATAATGTCACTGAATTTGAACTTTGTGATCTTCAATATTGGAGAAGAATAAATCACTTAATCAAAATTGATTCATGATAGCACAATTTCAAACCCATCTTTGAAATCTGCATAAGAAAATGTAATGAGTTAGAATATTTGCATAACTTCTACTAAATCTTGTTGACTATTGTTATTTTTATGGCTCATGTTTTCAAGAATCATACTAAAGATATTTTGTTGACCTTCCCTATGATAGTACAATAATTAAAAATTCATAGAATATGCCTAACAGTGTTATAGGTAAACTTTAATACTTGTGTTATTTTAAAACTTATTTTTCCCTTCCCTTGCTTTGCAAGCATTGAATGATACCTAAAGAGGCTACCAAATGGCAGGCAGAATGTTTGAATCTTGACAATGGATTTACCCTTTGAGTGAAAGAAAAAAAATATTCAAATATTTCCCTAAGTAAACTGGTATAATTGCCAAAATATTCTGTCAAGTATGGAATAAGTACATAAATATATAAAATATGTGATCTGATAAATCATTGGTTAGTAATTCAGAAAACCAACTGTTGGCATTTGAATGCTTATCATTATGTAATATTAAAATAATATAAATATTGTTATATGTTGTTTCTATATTTCATAATAATAGTTATGCTGTCAGAACCAGCAAGATTCAAAAGATCCTTCCCCCTCTATGATTCAAATGGCAGAATGTTTCACTAAGGGGGAACAATGTTTGAAACTCCACTTCATACCAATTGTCATGTTTATAATGATTCTTTTGGGAACAGGGCACATCACTAAGTCCTAGTGATGAGCAAGCAAGTTTTATATTTTATACTGTAGGTAGTGGCCAGAGCCAGACCTTATATACTTTCATTTAATTTATTTTGCTTAGCAGGTATTCAATAAATAAATACAAAAATACTATGGATAAGTGATCCTTGCTAAAAATATTTTGTATGAGTTATATGGTACATTTTGGGAGCAAAGTCTTTTCTCTAAGGAAGGATATTTATATGTTAGCATATACTATCACAAAGACTGAATATTATATCCCTTGTAATCAAATAAAGCTATAGATCATTTGACACATACCACACCCAATAAAACCTTGATCCTTATTCAGAAGTTTGTATCTTAATTTTGCAGTGCTTGAATTAGAAATTAATCTACACTCTACAATACTTACCATTATAGATTCAGCATAAAGTGCTAGGGTGGCATAGAGGGACAGCAATGGTGGGCAATATATGCGGTGAATGACCTTTTGCAGAAGAGGCTCTATAGGTGTCACACATTGGAGTAACGTCATAGGGCCTAGAGAGGTTTGTATATACAACTCCACATAAGCTGGTCCAATCTGTAAAAGTAACCACGGTATTTTAACAGGCTTTAGGTAGAAAATGTTCTAGAAGTTCATATCGCTTATACATTTAGAGGTATCTAAAAACTAAAAGCAGAAACCCTGATATGGTTAGTTTAAATCATGAAGAGTTCAAGTTTGCTTCTAAATCATAGGCCTGATTTTATTTTGATTAGACGTAAGTTATCTGTGTAGTTATTTCTCAACCTCATCTCTCTAATGCCATAGATATCTGTGTTCAGACTGTCATTTTTGTTTATTCAATCCTATATTTAGGTGGTTATGTAACAATCAACATTTAAAAAATAAAAAAAAGTAATTTATATACATACATAGTTCTACGGATATTTTATATAAGTAGTCTTTCAGATGTTAATTTGGAGTCTTCTACAGAATGGAAAAGATTTTCTACCAAGTATTTTTATAGTAAGTTTTGTTTTCTATTATATGTCTCCTTGCCTACATTTTCTACTGCACATTAATTCAATGCTAAGTACTCTTAATTAGAATCAAAAATCCTTTTGCATTATTTCTTAGAGGTATACACATTAATATAGTATTTTGTTCCATGTATGCACATTTATATATTCCTTTTTAAGATCCCTTTATGTATTATATCCCACAAAATTCCATATCTTGTATGAGTTTTTCTAGCTATTTCATATAAATGCCTTTATTTACCTTTTTGGTTGAGCAATATTTCCAGCCTAATCTTTAATTAAGTATTATTCCTAGGAAATTAGCACAATTTTTTCTGGGATACTTTTACCATCTGTTAAAAAATTAAAACAATTTTAATTCTGGAAAACATTTCTTTAATTCAAAATTAATCTATGATCTTTTTTTTTTAATATTTATTATTATAAACTTAGGTAATAATTTTTTACACTAAACTCCATTCACTTACACAAAAGTAAGATGCATTTCAGGAGAATCTCTCCCATCTTCAGTTGCTCAATGAGATTCTCCCGAAATGCGTCTTACTTTTGTGTAAGTGAATGGAGTTTAGTGTAAAAAATGAATACCTAAGTTTAGGTTATATTGCCACTCCATTGTCAACAGCTCCGTAAGTACAATATTTATTATCTTGTTCAAATATGAGTAGCATTAATAATCTCTTCTAAATATTTCGACTCAGAAGAGATTATTGATGCATGTTTCACTGTGTTTGATTCCAAATTGAATTAATTTTGAAATTGAATAGCATTGTTTTATAACATTTTTAGAATATTTTGCTTTAAGTACCAGTGGCATAACCAAATTTTTCTCAAGAGAAGGAGGGTTTCAGTTTTCATTACTAGAGGATGAAAATATGAATATACATTTTATAAAAAATGCAACTTATTTTACAAATTTTATAAAATGGATATTTGAATATTGGAGGCAAGGGATCCAGGACTATTTTGAACAACATATAGTGATTAATATTTCAGTAGAGCAATAGAGATATTTCAAATATTGTAATATATAATCACTACACAAAGTGAAATCTATTGCTCATGTAAGACATATTTAATAGTTTAATTAAATGTACTTACGAAGCTGTTGACAATGGAGTGGTATATATATAAACAATGTATACAGTTTTTTTTCACACTAACTCCATTCACTTACATACAATTTGGACATATGTTTCGGGAGCGATCCCTCCCATCTTCAGCCTGTTGACAAACTGTTGTTAAACGTGGCGGTTGGGTCTCTTGATGTTCTTGTGGCGGCATCTGTTGGTTCTATTAGGAATTTGCTGAGTTCATCCAATGGAGGGAAATCGAAATTCATCAAATTATCCTTATTTTTTGTAATGAAAATGTTTTCCCAAGTGGAAAGTTCTATTGCATTATGAAGTTGTTTAAGTAGTTTTATCTCTGGTTTAATTTCATGATTTTTATTCCAAAAGTGCGCTGCTATTGCTGATTTATCAATTTGTTTTAAGCAAATATTTCTGAAGTGTTCTTTTTTCCGGATTCCCAAATTCCTCTTCGTTTTTCCAATGTATTTTTTGTCGCACTCTGCACATTCTATTTCGTAAATACCTGACTTTTGTTCTGTTGGGATGTAGTCCTTTACTCTGCAACCTAATAAGTTCTTTATATTAAAATTGTTCTTTGGGGCTAACATAATTCCTTGTTCTTTGAATATCTTTTTGAACTTATTGTGGTAAATTGGGTGGTATGTGAAACTTTTGAATTTGTACCTTTCTTTTGCACTTTTAAGAGTGGAAACATCTCTTATTGTTTTTTGGTTTTATTGATGATTTTTATTACTGTGTCTTTGTTGTATCCATTAGTTTCTCCTATCTTTATGATTTGTTGGTATTCCAATTTGTACTCTGTTTCTGTGAGTGGAATGTTAACTAATATGTGTGCTAAACTATAAAACACTGCATATTTATGTGGAATTTTCAATAAAAAATATTACCAACAAGTCTCGGGACATGCTATGGGAAACCCGTTATCTCCATTTCTAGCAGATTTTTTATGAGTTCGTTTGAAATGCATATCACCAAAGCCTTCCCTCTAATCTTCAAAACATGGTATAGGTATGTGGATGACATATTTGCAATAATTCCGAAAAAACATACAACAGATGCACTAAAACTTCTGAATTTGCAGCACAAATCTATAAATTTCACCATAGAGGAAGAAAGAAGTGGATATCTCCCCTTCCTGGATGTAAAAATCATAAGAAATGAAAACTATCTTATATTTGGAATTCATAGAAAGGATACTCACACAGAAAATTACATAAAAAATGACAGTTTTAACCCCATTCCACTGAATATTTTACCCAGCATTAGTAACCACTTATACCCAATCCCGCGAGTTTATCCTGTTAGGAATTTTGTTATAAATCGACCCCTTTTTCAGGTAGTTCGCCTGGACTACTTGGATTAGCCTTTCTTTTTCCAATAAAAACCTCATCTTTATCTTCAGAACCACTAATCTTGAACAAAAACTGTTAACTCTGACAATGTATTATGTGAACAAGTCAACGTTAAACAATAATGCATTATTGTGCACCATTTAATCACTTTGTTTTAGCAGGTTAACCAACTTTGAAAATAATGAGAAATAACATTTTTCGATAAAAGGCCTTCTAACATAACTTATTCAATTTTAGAAACGAATTTAACCATTTGTACTGGAATTCTTAAAGCCATTTTATCATAAAACCATACACACATACATACAGAGTATAAATTTCGAAGAAGAAAAAAAAATGTGATTTCTGCCCCTTTAACAAAGCAGCTATTTGGGTGTGAATCGCTTCGCTTCTGAAAAACACGAGTTTGTAAAAAAAATATCTTTAGGATGTGTATCATACTATGTTTTTCTATGACAGCACAAATTTTACATAAAATAAATATTTCAAGATGGAGAGGTTATAAGATCACGATTTCATGACCGTCCAAACCGAACATAATCAACAAAGCGGTTAGGAAAAGTTGAATGCTACATGCGTACTATATACGTAACTAAAGAATAATACAGGCTATAATGTGAATATGAATGTTAAATTTGTTACTTATTTGTGTTACATGTAATATCAACGCCATGAAAGATCGAGGCAAATGACTAATTTCTTACTGAATAAAAGTTTTTACACTGAAAATTATAATTATTTTTCTATGCCTAAACCGAATGGTACTGCACAATGCATTTACTTGATTTATTTAGACACAAGCGTTTTTAAACTCCCCTAGGCACTAATGACAATTGGGCGAATTGCAAATTTACATATTGTCGTTGGAAAAGCATTGCAGGGAACATATGTATGGCAAATACCACAGTGGTCGGTTCAGGTAGATGTCAAAAACGTTAGGTACATATCGTCTGTGACTGATACCGTTACCTGAACGATGCTTGTTAAATGATACAGCTTAACGAATTTTTGCACCTCTTCGTGCTTATTTTTTGGAATTTTCAAATTACTCTTGTGCTCAATTTTAGAGTCAACAAAAGACAATAAATTGTTAGTCAGGTCATTGAAATCAACATCGCACAATAGAACAAAATCTTAGACTTTGGGTGCAGAAGGTTACCTGTTCAGCTCGCACATCCATGGTGACAATAGGCAGCTTGTCAAATAGGCGAATCTCATGATGCAGTTGCATGGTTGCAAGATGTGGTGAATCAGGTTTGTCAGAAGATTGCCACTGTGCCGTCCACACATGGCGAGCAAAACTATGTATGAAACGAGTACTGAACCTGAGATCACTTCCTGCAAGCAGGGATGGTTTGTGTACCACATTCAAATGTGCAACATCACCTCCATTCTCAGGAATTTCCTGTAACAGTGAAAAACGAATATTTTTCCCATTCTAAAACTGAGAAAATATTTAACACACTAAAGGGCAGATAAAGATTATTTGATTGTTGAGCAATAAACCATTATTGTTTCGATGTATGCTGAATGAAGACTGTTAATTTAGTTTAAAGATGCTTTAAAGCTCTTTGCAACACTAAGTAAGCACCATGCAAGAACACCACACTGCATTTGATCAAGAATTGAAGAAGGAAGTTTCTTAGATCAACCAAAGCAACATGCCAGCAGCTAGCATGACAGTTCTTTTAGAAAATAAACAATATATTTGCTTCTTAAAAATAGTGGTGTCGGCGGCGGCGGCGGCGGCGGTGGTGGTGGTGGTAGTAGTAGTAGTAGTAGTAGTAGTAGTAGTAGTAGTAGTAGTAGTAGTAGTAGTAGTAGTAATAATAATAATAATAATAATAATAATAATAATAATAATAAAAACAATCTGGATTTGTTGAAATTGCAGTAAACATTTTAAAGTAACCTCAATGTACACAAATGCTCATTTAGTCATATATGTGATGAACTAATAATTCATTCAAACTTGGCACCTTTCCACGCAATGCATTGTTAAATCTGTTTTCAAAAAAAAGGAGACAAAAACGGTTTTCAAACTACAAACTTGTATCTGTATTATGAATAACCAATTTATATAATATATTTAAAAGAGCAGTGCAAAATAGATTACAGCCATTCTTTGGGGGAGGTGAGGGGGAGGACAGCATACTTATGAAAGAACACTGTGGATTTAGAAAAAAAATTCTCAGCTAATGAGTGGAATATGTTCTGAACAATGAGGATAATTTCTTTAAATGATAAAATAATATTAGGAATTCTATAATAAAACTAAAGCATTTGACTAAAAAGTAATTACATGAATATATGGTTCAAACACTTCAAAATGGGGAATAATATATATGGAATCACTCATGGCTCATTTATTGATTCTATACTCTTTAAAATTTACATTAATAACATCTAAGCAACAACTAGATGTTCTGTAAGTGATACAAGATGGGAGGGTAGAATAAAAAGCAGTGCATCCTCTCAGAATGCAATTAAATGCAATCTTTATAAGGTTATAATATCACATAATAGTTGATGATTCCAGAGACAAGAAAACAAAACATATAGTGTTTGTTAGATCAGATGGTATCTTTCAAGTACATTTGCTCAGTTGTTATACGGAATGATATTTTGTCAAAAATTGATGCCATAAGCAAAATGTTGCAGTACCCTCAACCCAACATCATAATTTTTCAGTGAACTTGTTAAATTTCTAATTGAAACCAGTGTAAAGAAGCATTTAATACATATATTGGTCATGCAGAAGCTCTAGCCAAAGAAGTTAATGTGGTATCCAAATTTCTAGTTGCAAGGAGTAGAACGAAGTTCGGCATTTTAATTATGAAAGTCTCAATGAAGAAATAAAAGATTATTTACAATATATTTTTATTTAATAATTTTGATATTATTTTAAATTATTCAATTAAAGAAAGAAATTTATATATGAATTATTTTAATTTTATATATATATAACTTTCTTTGTGAATTCAGATAAATGGCAATGGGTGAAATTAAACAAATGTTCAGATTTAATATTGTCCTTCAACAAAATAAAGGAAGCGCAAATTTTAAAGGTGTTGAGAGTCCTCAGCTCATCTATGAACTGATAACATTCAGAACGTATGGCAATGGCATTTCAGAAACTGATTCATTAATAAACTTGATCTACAATGTGTAAAATCATGTGATGTCATCATTTCCTAATTTGTTTATACCTTAAAGAATTTTTATTTTTTTTTTTCCCCCATTACCAATAAATGTAGCATCAAGTAAAAGTTTTTTTTTTTTTCAAAACTCAAAATATATTTAAAATCGACATTATTCAAGAAAGGTTTAATGACTTAGGACTAATGACTATAGAATGAGATGTGTGAAACACTAGATTTACCAGATGTTATTGATGAACTCCCAAAGCAACAAGAGTTCTGTTTTAACCTAAAGATTAACAATTGTTTAGGTTTGATACATTGTGTACCTTTTCTATATTTATAAATTTGAAATAAATACTGGTTGGTATTGTGTGTAGAACTTTTATTGATTTTACTTTATCATTTACATGGTCTTCCACAGAATGGATCTAGCTGTGAATGTACTCGAGATTTGCATTGTTTAGGGCAGTCAATTATATTTATCACGCAGGTTCTAACAACCCATATCCAGCAACAACTGCGTGTAAATATTTAATGCTTTGCCTAGTCGTATTAAATATTTATATAACAACTGTATTATTCTATCAAAGAGTTTTTAAATTAAAATAATGATATAAAATCATGATTGTGCATAAGTTTTATATATTCTTAATATACATTAATATAATATAGGCGCAGAAAATATGTACAAAGAATTAAAGGAAGAGAAGGGTTTGACACTAAGTAGTTGAGAGTAAAAATAAATTATCTTGGACGCTTCAATATGGAACCGTAAGAATCGATATGGATCGACGTGCTAGCTGCGTTGCGATGTAACATGTGTTTAATGTCAGTCAAATATAAACCAATGTCTCGGAGGAGGCACAGTCATAAGCAGGCTGCACCTCATTCTAACCAAAATTCATTGTCATTCGGTGTGCAGATCTTCATGAAAATGATGAGGATTATTTACAATAATAGTTCATAAGTTTTATGAACGATTACTGAATTCAACTAATTCATTAATTGTGATTCACTGGAGCAGGGGCCCCGATAAAACGTTGCATTGAGGGGTCGTATTAATTTAGAACTGAAATTTAAACATTATTAAACCACTGTAGAAGAATTGTTTCCAATTTGGTTCCTCGTCTGGAAGCAATGTGGTGCTCATATTGAACATAATGTTCTTACCTCACCATTTTGCCGATTTAACTTGCGAAATAACATTAGCATACATCAGGTCAGCTCCCAGTTTCAAACGGCCATAACTTTGGAAAAGTTTTAGATTCTGTAACAATAAAAATATATATTTGTTCGTACAGGAATGGTGTTTTATTACAACGAGAAACGAATAAAAAAGAAAAAGTTAAATAATGACCACCACCATTTTTCTCAATAAGAAATAATATTTCTTCTGTGCTGTAAACGGTATTAGTACGTGTATTCTTACTAAATTTTTCATTGTTCACTGACATCCGATACCGATTGCTTCAGTTTCAGTTCCTCATAGTAGGTCTACTAAAAAAATATACTTTCTTTGAGATAATCCTATTGCCAGTAGTCAGCCGAAGTGACATAATGCCAACTGTTCGAAAAATGCTCACTAATTCACCAAAATGTGTTACTTAATAGTGTTTTTACGATACTGTTTACGTGGGGTGGAGCGCTGTTTTACATAAAAACAGTGTTTTCGATATCATAATTCTCTAATGTCTTGCAACATTGGAAAATAGCGCTGTCCATTTACCGATACTGTTTCTATTTGTCCATTTTCCATTTCTTCATAGGAATAAGGTCCTATTATAAAATAGGATGTAAAACCACCCCAGACAGTTATCGTATAATCCTTGCTGTATAAATGTATTCGCGTTATTTTCCGCCCTTACTCGGTATCCTCCATTTAGTTCTAAATGTGCTTCATTTGTTCGCAGGGTTTTGTCTAGCCATTCAACGTTATTGCGAATTTAAGCTAATATTTGCAAAGCAAAAGTGACGCGAATCTGCTTATCTTATTCTTTGAGCTCAAAATGCACTTTCATTTTACAGGGACAGAGTCGAAGCTAAAACCTCAGATTTCGTCGCACTGTTTAATAATTAATCCTCAAACGCTTTGCAACTTTATTAGCACTACAAAACATAGATGCAAAAGTTTCACCGGCTTCCTGGACCTCTTGTAAAACTAGAACTGCACGCACTTCGTTTTCTTTAATTTTAGTCTACTCGATCACACCAGTTTCTTCAAATTTGTTCACCCGTTTACAAAATGCTTTTAAAAAGCAAGATCCATTTCTCAATCGACATAACGTTGGAAATCTAAGTGCAGTAGTGTATTGTTTATTGCATTGGTTATAGGCTAAATGAGGCCATTATGAATTCGTAAAAGTAAAACCATTCTAAAAAGTATTGTTTAAAAACTGCTGTCATTATTATAAACCGCAACTCTTAATACAAGCTTGGCACAGTTAACGTAGCAACGAAAGTTAAACAAATGCATTGGGGAGGAAGACAATCCCTCTAAAGCAAGATGGTATTTATATGGAAACAAAAATTTAATATGTATAGAAGTTGCAATTATTTTAAACCGGGAACTTACTTTAGAATAATTTTATTTGTAACACTTAAAAGAAAGATATCGGTCTGATTTGTGCTATATGGACTTTTAATTTCGAAGTAGCATTTAGAAATAGAACAATGCAGTCAAGTTTTGTGTTTATAAACTTTGAGAGAAAAAAAAACTAAGTCTATAAATAGAAAAGAGCCTTTATAATTTACATTCAGTTGTTTCCTTTTGCAATAAGATTTAGAGATGGCCATGTTTACATGTCTAGACTGATTTATGAGTTCTCATTATAGCGTTACACGTGATTGTCTGCGAATCTTTCTGTTACAGCGGTCCGTTCTTACGCCTATATTGATGGATGTTACAGTGCCAGCTGAAGAATTGTGATCCATTATAACTGCCAAAGTGTCCTTGTTGCGAAATAGCTTGCCGGAAATGTATTTACGCTGTTATTTGACGTAATATCCGTTACTACATTTTGTCCTAGGTCGTGTAGTTTTTGTAATACCTTAGTAGCGAGCAGTCGACAAAGGAACACCAGCTTTTCCCGCATGGAATGAGATGCTGAAACGATCGTATCTTTCTGTTGCAATATTCATCTCTCCCACCCACCAATCTCACGGCCAATCTATCGTCTCATCCATCGCGAGCGAAATACAATAATAATAAGAAGAGCTATGCTCTGTTTAGCATATTCATCTTCCTCCTCCATGTGACCTCTAATTTGTATACTGTAATTGTACTGTAACTCTCAACATAAGCGTACTCTTCTGACACAGTCGGTCCTGGTGGTGTAGTGGTAACTATACTTGCCTTCTAAACCCAAGATCGCGGTTCAAATCCGGCCAGGATCGATGGATTTTTTCGGGCGTAAAAACCCCAAAGTTTGGCTTCCTTCGGAAGGGAAGTAAAGCCGTGGGTCCTGTGTCGTACATTTACGGCATGTTAAAGAACCTCAAGCCTGAAAGAAGAGGCCTCTGAGCAAATATGTCGGCCGTTTCACGTCCTGAATAGAATGGGACGCTGATGACCAGAGATGTTAAAGAGCATCCGTAAATAAATCAAATAAACAACAACTCTTCTGACAAAAACTCATATCAGCTAAATAGCAAGCAATAAAATGCTTACATGAGAATTAGCAAGATCTCAGGGGAAAATGTCATTTTATTATAAAGTACTAATAGCTTAGCGGATGGAAACCAGAAATTGGAAAAATTGGATGCAGTAGCTTTCCTCTGCTAGGGTACATTTCTCCAGCAACGGGTCTTGGCATTGTATTGGCGCTTGCTTGATGTTTGAATTTTTTTATTTCCTTTTACAGTTCCCCTTCTATACATAGGTTTTAATTCTAGAACTTTCCAAAAATAAACTGTTTTTTTCTTATTTCCTGGTGTTTTCAAACAAATCGGATAAATAAATTAAAAATATTTGACACTTCCATTTAAAATGTTCCGAATTTTCCCTTCTCGCATCTCTAATGGGAGTTCTCCTGAGAGATTCGGGCTGTAAAGAGAGATGAAGAACCGTCGAGCAGAAATATTGCAGGATGTTCGCCGTTATATGTGTCAAGTGAGATATTTCTTTATCATTCGGCAAAATAATGCCACAAAATAAGTTTTCTGTTCACTTTCAATAATTTTAAGAAATGTCAATAACCAAAGAACTTATTCCTGTCATAATTAATTGACAGTTCTTCAGAAATGATATGCTATTATGAATCTTTTGATGCAAAGCGTTCTACTTTTAAAACGCCAAGGTCCTTTTACATTAGAGGGGAAAAAATAATACCGATATGCAACGAAGCACATTACTCTTATGTTCGGCTTTCTTTTTATTGTTACCATTGTTTAAGACATTTTTGCTATTTTTCTTCAAAAGTCTTTCCAACTACCTATTGTTTCTGTCCCTTCACACACACACACATACAAAAAAGTACTTTACACAGCTGAATCTTGATTCTGTAGAAAAGTATTCAACAGATAATAACTCTGAAAGATTCTACACAACGACATGAGCGATAATAAAGTAGGTGATATTATCTTAATCTTGAGTCCACAGTCTAAAATTATAAATTGTATTTTAGAAATATATATGTGGTAAATAAGTTCTATTATGTATTAACTAGACAAGCAGGCTTTGTCTAGCTATTATGCTTTTTATATTTATTTATTTTTTTTACTTATTACACTTTCCCTGTCGTTTATAAGCATCCTACTTATTTATTTGGAAGTAGTATATTTTTATCAGAAATTATTAAAAAACCCTCAATTTCGTGGCATTGATAAACCCTATCAAACAAAATTACTGAAATATTTGTGGAAAGCAGTATTTCCATTTCTCCGTTTATTTTAAATGATAGATGCCACAAGGAAAATAGTTCAAATTTAGATTTTAAAATCACTAAATAGCATCAAACCCGATCCAAATAGCAGTTCTACGAGAGAGAGAGAGAGAGAGAGAGAGAGAGAGAGAGAGAGAGAGAGCCACGAGTGGCCGAAGTAGTTAAGGCGCGGACTCGAGAGCGGGAGTTCTGGGGTTCGATTCCTACCAGGACCGTCCTCCCTGACGGTTTTTTTTTTTTTTTCAGGTTTTTCTCAGTCCTCATAAATGACAAATCCCTGGGAGGTACCCTAAACTTAAGCTTGGAAAGCGTCTTTCCTTAAAAAATATCCTTTCCCAAATTATCATTTCATCTCATATATCGTCAGTGTCCACCGCCTGTAGTGGCTCAGTAGTAAAAACTGGCGTTAAACACTATTCGAAAAAAAAAAAAAAAAGTTCCACGAGAGTCCGTGGATTATTTCAGTGTACTTTACCTTTAGGTATTTCACACAAGAACTTTAATGGCGAACTTTGTGGCCGAAGTGCTTTAGACATGATACAAATAAGACAATTTCAGTCATTGGAGATGTAGCTGGTGTCATCGTCCTGCTGAAAATAGCTAGTAAAGAGGTACACGTCGCGCAACTGATTCACCAACTCATTGAAGATTTCCAATGAAGAATGGGATCAAAGAAGTGTACTGGTTCATACCATAATGTACGTACTATACTACTCGTAATATAAACCACAACTATTACGGAATGCTGGCGATCCCGTAACAGTTTAGACAGATGTATCAACTACTTCTGAGGACACCAGATAGGTAATTGGAAGGCGGCACGCAGGCTAGGGAGTATCACTGCCACTCGCGTCCTTCCGTAACCATGTTTCTGATACACCAACATATGTCCATGTCATATATAATGAATGGCATTCATTGGTTTGAAAGTTACAAGGAAAAATTCGGAGCCAAGAGTCAATGAAACACCCGATATCTTGATTGTGTACCTCTATAACACTCAGTATTTTCATTTCTGAGACTTCAGTTATTTGCTGCTGTCTTTTTGTTAGTTTCCATTATTTTTAAGCATTTATTTGTTTCGGAGTTCTGTTTATATCTGTGTTCATTATTTTACGAACAAGACCTTTGAATCTTAATAATTAAAAGCATTAACGTGTTATAAGATATGATTTGAGCAAACGTTTTGATATAATGTTTATGACTTAGGTATCTAAATGTATATTTAAATTATATGTACTCTCCATATTAAAATAATAGGGTGTGGAGAACCTCCAAGCACAGAAAGCAGTTACAATAAAACTGAGTAGTCAAACTACATAACTGATCTTCGGACAATAATTTGTAAATTAAGTTGTACAAAACAGCCCAGACAGTACATAACAGTTACATATACACAATATATAATGACCAGTATCATAAATATTCGTTTCCAATGTTATCTGAAGTAAGAACAATTTCCTTTCTATTCAAAAGTGCAGGTTATCTTCAGACATTTTCGTTGTTCAAAGCCGTATAGAGCCGTATGAGCAGAAGAAGAAAATTTGATAGAGTTACTGGAATAAATAAGGATTCAGAGGCACCAATCTTTGAATTTCAAAAGAGATATACACCTAAAGATGATGTATGCAATCCCAAAAAATACACCATTTATTTTATAACATGGAATCCATCTAATAAAGATTTCTGGTGGGCACCAAGATGACAAAGCAATGTAAAAAGTAAACAAACATGTCTTTTCATTTAGAAATAATTGTTTGTTTTAATGTTATGTTTATTGGCACATTTCGGTAATTGGTATTAACAAAAACCCTTAACACTAATTTTTAATGAGTAACTTAGGAATATACCTAATATGATAACATAAACAGGGTATGTTGATCAGTTTAAAGGTTGATTGACGAAATTGAAGTTTAATATAAATATTGCCAAAGTTCACCACCGTAGTACAGATATTTGCCTCGTAGACTCAAGATCGCGGGTTCAATCCCGGCCAGGGTACGGCTTCCTTCGGAAGGGAAGTAAAGCCGTGGGTCTCATGTCGTAGGTCTCAAGCCTGAAAGAAGAGACCTCTAAGCAAAATTTGTCGGCCGTTTCATGCCCTGAATTGAATGAGACGCTGATGACCTGAGATATTAAAGAGTGTCCATAAATAAACCAAATAAAAGGTAGTATACAGAAAGCATTTACGTTTCCTAAGCGGCGCACCCGGGTTGACTTTCCGGTTGGGTTAGTTTCCTGCCTTTGGTTTTTTTCAGGGTTTTTCCCTCAGTTATTTAGGTGAATGCCTGGGAAACTTAGGCCACATGTTGAGTGAGGGTACTGCAACATTTTGCTTACGACATCAATTTTTAACAGCATATCATTCCATATAGCAATTGAACAAATGAACTTGAAAGAAGCAGCCTGATTTAACAAACTCTGATGTAACTAAGGCGCATTCCACTTTACCGCAGTTCACTCGAACAAGTACACCGAGACTAGCAAGGATGAGAACATCTGCACATCTGACCGCGCAAAAGACAATGATTAAGAAATGAGCATATAATTTTACAAATAGTTGAAATGTAATACCTTGATTCTTGTCTAAATTTGTGTTACTTGAAAGCTGCTGCCTTTCCAAGTATCAAATAAATTAACCATAACAAGGCAAGGGTATTACATTTTAAACTAATCTCAATTTACATTTACAATAACGAAACTATTCTTCTTGGATTTTCGTTTCAGTTTTTCATCTTATAGCATATTTGAGTTAGATAACTAAATGTGCAATATCGGATTTATAGTTAATTTTTTGGCTCTACTAAAATATATTTTTTAAAAAGTGTTAAGTGATTATTTTCGATGCTGCAGTGCTCACTCTAAATCAGCTTCAGAATTTCACGCACAGTTGTGGTTTGGAAACGTTTGACAAAACGAAGCCAGCCAGATGTGAGCTACTGTATTCAAAGCAGATTCATATCATTCAGTTCCCACGGTTCCTGGAAGGAAAGATATGTTCAGGGGGGTCTAGCTGGTACTTTGTTTAGGGAAGGGTAACGCAGAATGTGTGTGGCGCATCTCGCCTTCAAGACCACGTGACCATCATCAGCATCATCACGGAATCTGGGGCGACCCCATCGACCTCACGTCATGTCCCAGCAGTGAAATATTGCAACCTGCCCCCGGGCTCCTCATTGCCAGTCCATAAACTACGCGCCTCACGTGGCCTTTTCCTCTTCTTCCTCTTCGTCTGTCGTCCTTCTCCTTTGTCACTTATTCTTTCTTTTGTGTTTTTCAAAAATACTTTACAGCATTAAATAACTCCCCTAATATTCGTTAAATAATATCCACTGTTTTAATTTTACAATTAATACATAATAGTGCGAATTAAACACTCTCATGTCATTTAAATCGCTTTGTAATTTAATATTTTATTTATTTTATCACCATTTACACAAATACGATGTCAGATTTTCTCTCTTCTTGCTCTTCCATATTGACGTTTGATGATATATGGCGGGATTTAAAATGAAATGTACCTTAACCCAACATTTGTTTTCCTTTTGCTGTCAGTGTAAATCCAGTTGGCTCCCATCTCAGGATCTTTTACATTCCATTTAAAAGTGTAAAGCTAAACTTTTTTTTAATTTTTCATATTAATAGCAATTAAGAATACATGCGAATTAGGTTACTTCCGTTAGGTTAGATTTGGTTTTTCCGTTTGGTACGAAAATTTGTTGTATTTATTTTCTTGTCAACCTAATTATATTTATTAAAAATACATAGAGTTTAGTTTGTTTCAGATTAAGTTAGGTTAGGTTAGGCTTGGTTTAGTTCTTCCATTTTGTATAAAATAAATTGGTTACATTTATTTCGAATTCCGACTAAAGTGCTAAGTAACGCGAGAAAAGTTAGCGTCACTATTTTTTTTTTTTTTATACGAAGGATTAACTGAAGTGAATGGCAGTGTAGCCAATTTAGTTTACTATGAATCGACAATAATTAGAATACGCATCCACAGTTAGCACAAACCATCTTCTCTTTTATTTGTTTTCCTCGTACTTGGAATGACATAATATTCGTTATTTACCACCCTCCATTACCTCTGGGAAATTTTACTCGTCCATGATACTGCTTTTAGAGCATGATGTAGTCATTTTCAAGGCTTCACAGCACCCACTCCTAACCTTAATTTTCGTATAAAATAAATGTAGAATTTAGGGCGAGTAGATGGTGTACAAACTGTCAGACTGTAAACATCGTATTTATAATTGCACCTATATTCCGAATTTCATTTTTGCTCGATACCCCGTAGTTTTTCATCCTTAGTGAAGTTCGATATTTCTTCAATACTGATGCAGGTTGGAAATGTTGAGCATATTTCACAGGGACGAAGACGACTTCAACTTTTTCAGCCTCTTTTCAATTAAACCAAAGGAATGATTCTAAGTAATGGAACTACGCGCTGGATCTATATCATACTCTTATAAATATGCTCATTTTCAAGTAATTGTATTAAATAATAATCTCAAAACTTTAAGTACCATAAATATTGAATTGGTAATTAATATTGAAACACATGAGGCTGTTGATTTCGTTTACTTACGGATGCTCTTTAATATCTCAGGTCATCAGCATCCACCGCCAAGGGTGGCCGAGGTTGTTAAGACGCAGACTCCTGAGCGGGAGATCCGGGGTTCGAATCCCGCCAGAATCGTCCTCCCTGACTGAAGTTTTTTCCAGGTTTTCCTCAGTTCTCATAACTGGCAAATGCCGAGGAGGCACCCTAAACTTAGGCCTGGAACGCTTCCTTCCTTAAAAATATCCTTTCCTAATATATCATTTCATCTCATGTATCATCAGTGTTCACCGCCTATGGTGCATCAGTATAAAAAACGGGCGTTAAACATTACTTAAAAAAAATCATCAGCGTCCCATTCAATTCAGGCGTGAAACGGCCGATAACTTTTGCTCAAAGGCCTCTTCTTTCGTGCTTGAGGTTCTTTTATGTGCTGTAAATGTACGACACAGGACCCACGGCTTTACTTCCCATCCGAAGGAAGTCATACTTAGGATTTATAGATCCGAAAAAATTCATCGATCCTGACCGGAAATGAACTCGCAATCTTGGGTCTGCTATACATGAGGATGAAATTACTTCTACATTGCGTTAGATTAAAATAGATACAACACCAGTTTCAGACTGGACTACTGTTACAGTACTGGAAGATCTTCAAATTACTAAAAATGCTAAATGAGATAAGATGAAACGGTCAAACCCGCATTCAAAAGGAGAGTTTTATCTGCGATCTTCAATTATTGTTTATAGAACATTGGTTAGAAATATAATAATTCATGAGATAAGTAAAATGGTTTGTAAAGGTAATGAATAATTATGTCTTTTGTCAAATCCCATGCTAAAGTACAAAAAATGCTCTCAAGAACTTTAGTGACAAGAATGGTTTTAATCTTTAAAAATGGGGGTTTTAAAGAACTTAATATAACTGACGTTCAATTTAATTTTTTTCGGCTATTATTGAAAATACCTTTGAAAATAAATGCGACCATTCCTTGAATTCTCGATCCATCAGCGTAGCTTTATGGCAATGCCGGGTTGTCTGTAAATACGTCAGTCATCAACGAATGTTTTAAAAAATCTATTGCATACAAAAATGATTGCTGCATTGTCTTTTTGAATGTGTCAATGGGTATGTTAACTGAGTAATTAACACTTAAAATATGTTTATAACGGGCTAATATGTCAAATTACTTCAGGTAACTAATTATTGATTTTCTACGGGGTAACAGCATAACCGTTGAAACTGGGATTAATAAAGCCTCTAATATCAGTCTCTCCTCTTATCCTAAAATATTTCATTTAACAATTGATAATACCATTAAGGAGCTTACGGATAATGCAATCGCAGACACATGTGGGCTTCAACTAACCCTAAGACTAATTATGCATCAGCTATGCCATTTGTTGATGATGTTGCAATATTTGCAAATGATGAAACATCTGATCAATGACATATAGATAACAGGAGGGTTGAATGCAAATGCATTAATATCGTTTAAACATCTAGAAAAGTAGTGAAGGCTCCAATATCCGACTGGAAAATAGTCTTTTTACCATGTAGTTAATTTTTGTTCAAAAATAACAAAATTGTAAAGAATTTGGAGAAATATATCCTATTGTTATCCAGTTTACTCAAAACAGATTAAAAACTAAATATTATTAATATGTTTGGGCTGGTCTAATTTATTAATTTCAAAACACATCGTTAAATAAGAACCCACCGTCCTTTCTACATGGTATTGATAAGATGCTAAGAGCACTTTAAAGGAATTATTGGCCAGCCTCATGGTTGTCCTGCTGATATATTTATGCTTTGAGGTTTCGAGAGTTATGTTTGGTTAGAACTGAATAGGAAGCTTACATTTAGCACTTTATTACTAAAAACTAGCAAGAGTACAAGATGAACATTTGCATCTTTGTTGGTATTTACAAAAAGGAGAAAAAGAAAGCATTGTCTTATTTAAATAAAAGTGGGAACCAGTGATCGGATCCAAATTAAGACATAAAAATTGTAATTAATCTATTGTAAAATGTGTAAAACATTTCATAACGGGAAAGGCGTGAAAGTTTATTGAGATTATCCCAAAACTAACAAAAGGATGTATAATAGGAAAAGCCTCTCGTGAATGGATAAATGCGCTTAAAATGTGCAATATACCAGCGGTTCATTCTGTTCCTGGAAGAAGTCAACAAACAACGCTTTGTGGACAGCATGGCTGCGCCCTAGGTTACTATTAGGATGCTACCGTAAGGGAGAATTTCTTTGAAACACTCATTATCAACTCTTCACCGTGTATGTCCATCTATTTATACTGCTTTACGGTAGACTAACTGAGAAAGTGCAATGTGTATCTGTTGATGGCAGTCACCGCAAGGCTGATAGTAGCCACCAAGAAGACAGCAAGAGTTTAAGTAAGAATGGAACAACACATTCAACTCATGAGGCTGTCGATTTATTTACGGACGCTCTTTAACATCTCAGGCCATCAGCGTCCCATTCAATTCAGGACGTGAAACGGGCAGATAGAATTTGCTCAAAGGCCTCTTCTTTCAGACTTGAGGTTCTTTTACGTTCGTTAAATCTACGACATGAAATCCACGGCTTTTCATCCCTTCCGAAGGAAGCCATACTTAGGATTTCTATGTTCAGTTCATTTGAAAGAGAGGCAAATGCATTCCTCACTCTAATGAGCGCTAAATCGTACATGTTTACACATGGGATGTAAAGGGAGCTCGAGGCTGCTGTTTTAATATACAAAATATTTCAAGTTCTTAGGTATACTTGAGCATGACTTTGAAAAAATCTGTCTAAAGTTCTCAAGGAGTCCTATCAAATACTGAACAAGCATTTTACTCCAATAATTTTCTTACGTTCTGTAGTTTGAGAATAGTGCTTTTCTTAATGTTTCTTTTTATGTATTCTTAAACTTTTTTTTGTTTCATTAAGTACTCTGGATCTAAATGGTCTTCTAAATGTAAATGTGAATATAATCGTGAAAAATCTCCCAAGTTCTCTAGTGTTTTCTAACTGTGTATTCTTAAACTTTATTGTTTCATTATGTAATCTGGATCTGTTTGATCTCCTGAAAGGTGAGGCATATGTTTATATTTTGTTCTGAGAAATAAACAGAAATATACAAAACTCTTACTTCTGTATGAACATTTGTAGAACGTATTGCATTTTCCATATTACTGTCATCACTCGCAAAGTGTTTCTGAAAATCGGCATGCACATTATTTAAAATAGAAATATGTTCTGTTCATTTACTCTTAAGTTGACGATAAAAGAGCATTAAGGATTACCTGAATATGTGAGTTGATGGTGAATTCACTGCGGCCCCTGAAGCGCCATTCCTTGTTAGATATTTGGGGAATGGCAACTGGATACCAAGAGGGTTCCTCCCCTTCCGCATGATACCATACGAAAATGAAGTCGTTTGTTTCATGGCAAGTCCATTTCTTAACTCTGGCAAAGTCCGGCACTGAAAAGGTATGTTTATTTGCACAAACATTTTATAGCTATTTGAATTTGTCAACAGAATATTTTATACTTACCTGGAAAATATAAGGTTGATTTTTCTCTGTTCAAATGGAATTGCGTTTTTGATAGTCTGAATTGAAGCACGGAACTCATTTGTTTTATGTTTCCCATGATGCACGAGGGTTCATGCGGGATTGTGGGAGTGAAACTGCTGGAGTATGTGTTCGTGTAACAGAAAATTGAAAACAGGCGGAAAATGTTCCGAAATTCGGCAAAAGGAATTATTTTTGGCGTCATTATCCTGTCTCACGGTCTGTATAGTCATGGGTACAAGATACATTTTCCTTTGTATGTTTTCTCAGGCATTTTCCTTGTTATCAAAGTAACTATATGCACTGTTACATAATATGGACGTTTTGCTAATTGTGTCCTTTACGTTTTTTAAATGCAGTAATTCTGTAATTTCGTCAATTACGAGAAATAATGTATTCAACAATGGAAGACGCAGGAGGCCGATAAGCAGGGCAGGAAACAATTGTACTTCAAATTTTGGACAAAAATTAAATGGAAATTCGTCGACTTGTTTCAGCTGGTTCTGCGGATTGGGGAACGTGATTACATTAGTGGTGGCAGGAGGAAAGTTTATTAGAAATAAATGCAACTTGACCTTTTCACCGCAATTGTAGCAAAAAAAAAAAAAAAAAAAAAAAAAAAAAACGGCTACTTTAGGAGCCATCTAATATATCACAAAAGAGCATGAGTCCATTAAACCGCGACCCACAGTTTTCCCCCTTCAGTTCTTGTGTTTTACGATTCTCGTGCTTGTGTGTTTTTCCATGGGTTTGCAGTAACATTCTGTGCGATTGTACTCGGTCACACCTCCGCTATGTAATTGGGGGGGGGGGCGTTTTGACTTCCGTGTTTCCCTATATGCAACCCACACACCTCCTGGTGTTACCTCTGGGTAACATAAAACAAATGAGTTGGGTTCACCATATTAAAATATTACCGTGTGTTTTACCCCTTCAGTTTTATATCATAACCGTTCATATAACAATAAGTTGCAATGTTTTAAGTGTTGCGCTATTTTAATTATTCATTGCTGTATTATATTTCATTACTTTTATGGATCATATACTTACTGCAATTAATAATTTTTCATAATATATTTTTGTTTCGCCATTATAACACATTTGTTTTTCATACCACTACAGCTAGCAAGTAACTCTCTGCTGTTTGTAGAGAATTACCAGAACCGCCAACAGTAGGATGAAATTTTCCACTCTACAAAGTTTACAATATTTTTCACTATGACTTCCAGTACTGCAAAGAGCGTCAGGAGATTCGTCTTCTGTGAATTTAATAAGAAATTAGAATAATTGTGTGTTACGTTAGGATATTTTGGATTTCCTGAATTCAAAAGTAAGTTTAGAATACTTGTTCATAGGTTAGCTTTAGATACTTTTTCCAATCATAAGCTATCGTTCCCTGTCAATCCTCTATTTCAAATCCCCCCGAAGAAGCATCAAATTTAGTTTTATAGGAGTTCAATACAATCTTTTCTTTCTTTCTTTCTTTCTTTCTTTCTTTCTTTCTTTCTTTCTTTCTTTCTTTCTTTCTTTCTTTCTTTCTTTGTTTCTTTCTTTCTTTCTTTGTTTCTTTGTTTCTTTGTTTCTTTCTTTTGATGCATCCACTTCTATAGCCACATGTTGGCATCGTAACTTAAGTATGAATTGTTATTTTCTTTTCCGGCAACATTGTTGTTTCGATGCGCTTATGTTATAAAAGAAACTGCACTAAAAAGAAGGGTAGATGTATTACCGGATTTTGAACAGTTCACAACGATCTTTTTAAGAAGCTGTGCAATATTTTTATTACGTTTTGGTAAGTTTTTCCACTGCGACATATACGCATTCACCATGAAATCTTTGCCTTTTCCATTAGGTTTAATACTAAATATAATTAGGTTTTTGTCACTTTGAAACTAGTTGAAACTAGCACTAAACCACGTCATTAAAATAGCAATGATAATAGAATGATCAATAGTCGATTCCTGGGATGAGTGAAAAACTGACATTGTCAGCACATAAAATTGTCTATTCAGGTAGTCAAAATTACAAGTCGTTTATAGCAAGTAGAAATTAATTGAGATACACCGACATTTAATAAAGAAGAACACACGTCATTGTTTGAACAACCAGTTTCCTACCAGATAAATAAATGACAACCAATAATATAGTGTTTTTCCTTAATACCATAAAATTCAGTCTTTTTAATAATATTTTATCAGAAAGACAGTCGAACGAGATGGCCAAAGCAATGTTTTCTTTTCCATAAACCTGTAAGATCAAATTAACTAACTGTGCAATTGCTTGAGTGGCAAATTTTCCTTTGCGAAATCCATGAAGCAAGTTATTATTTTCAAAATAGAGTTCTAGTTTGTTCAACATGAATTATTCAAACACTTTAGAAAATACTGATTCAACTAAAATTCGCCAATGATTATTGACATCACACATTTTTAGTATGGCACAATTTTGGAAACCTTAAATATATCTGGGAAACAATCTTGATATTAATAATATAATTAATAATGAGCACTACCGGATCCAGTACACAGAAAATGATATCCTTAATCAGAAAAGTTACTTAAACTACATTAATCATGGTTTTGGAATTATTGAGATTTATAACAAGATTATAACTTTCTAAAAATACCTAACATGAATGCACGCATATTACTGTATCATTTTTTACCCCTTTTATCTAAACTTGGCTTTGAAAGTATTTAAATTGTATAGTCTCATTAGTGCATACAGTTTGTTTCGAAATGGTATTGTTGGTGTGCTGCGGAATTCATTATATTGCAGATATTTGATTATATTATTGAAAGATGTTTTTTGTAATGTACGATTCCTCGAAGTTATTTCTTCACTTTATCTTTCTCCATTGTAATATCAATTCCAATCCACTCAACTCCTCAATCGCTTAAGGCAATAAATTGGCACCGTTGAAAAAGGTTTTATTGATTGTACTGATATTGTGGACTTAACTGAAATATTAAAAACAGTTGTTATCGGTTTATTGATACTTTTTCGTTTATTTTTATGTGTTAAGCATTTATTTATGCCTAAGTACTTTTAGAAAGATATTGTTAGCTTTCAATTATTGTCTATATTTTCTGGATTTTTTTTTTTTTTTTTTTTTTTTTTTGTTTTTTGTTTTTTGTTTCTTTCATAAAGAAGTATTCATTTACGCTAAGTTACAGTGTGTGAAATGCTTGCTCTCATTTCGAAACTAGTTCAACACGTGTGATCCACCCACACAGGCTTCGCCGTACCTTTCACAGCTTCTATATGCAATGTTTTAAGACAGCTGACATTTGAATTTCAAAATTGTAAAACATACGCAACACAAATCACTTAGCTAATTTAAATCGAACTCTTATTTGAATAAGGTAAGTTGCAATTTTAAAATTCCCCTGACACACCGTAACAAATGCTTTGAATCAAGAGTGATCTCTAATTTACATACATATATTTGCTGATAAGGACTGGACTGCAAAATAGACATTTGAAGGTCTACGTACTCATAATGTTTCAAAATGGCAGATGGTGATTACTTTGCCCTTTAGACAATGCGTTTTAATATGAAAAATTTGAGTAATATTTTAAATGAAATTTGTATGACATTGTTTTTGGTTTATAGACCAAAATGGTCCTGAATAATAACGTATTACTATCGCTAAATACGTATTTACAGTTTCATGTCTTACAAATGTCATTGATGCCTCATTTGTGTGCTACAAGGGTGGTGCATTTGAAACAGTTCACCTTACGATAACGACAAGGATAAAGCAAGACCGTCCTTTTCTGACTTTCATCAACTCTGCCCACGCTAGGACATTATAAATAAGGGGTGACCAAGCAAAGAATGGATCGATGTTGTACCTAACGAGTCACTACTGTGAATAAATGAAATAAACGGTACGGCTCTTATTCAACACTTCATAGGCATTAACTTTTGTCCTTGGAAGCGTCTGTATGAAATTTAGTTTGACGTGGCACTGAAAGCTTAGAAATGGATTTACAAGCCAGTTGCACGAGATATGATGCATACTTAAGCCTATATGTATCAGAATGGAGCAGCAAAGAAGCAAACACTTCGAGAAGGAAGACAGAACGCTATGGAGGGGAATATTATTGGGATTCTTTAAGCGAATTTCGAAAGAATGTAGTTATTGCGGTTGTATCCATGAAAAGATTTTTGAAAGAATTCTTCAAATCTCTAGCGTTTCTACTTACCAGGCACCAAAAAATGACGCTGAACAAAATGTGTGTATGTGTATATATACACATAAAGCAAAAATTGCGGCAGCTAGAGCGTTAACAGACGCGCGCATACCCATACACACACACACACACACACACACACACATATGTATACGTGCGTTTGTCTATTAATGCTCTAACGGCCACAATTTTTGTTTTTTCTCGACGAAACTCAGAATATAGCATTCAATGAACTAACGATTCATCGAGTTCAAAGTCAGTCCTGGTGGTGTAGTGGTTACCATACTTGCCTCCTAAACCCAAGACCGCGGGTTCCAACCCGGCCAGGACCGATGGATTTTTTCAAGGCGTAAAAATCCTTCCTTTTCCTTCCTTCGGAAAGGAAGTAAAGCCGTGGGTCCCGGTCGTACATTTACGGCACGAAAAAGAACCTCAAGCCAGAAAGAGAGGCCTCTGAGCAAAATTTGTCGGCCGTTTCAGGCCCTGAGTTGAATGGGACGCCGATGACCTGAGCTGTTAAAGAGCGTCCATAAATAAATCATTCAAAAAAAAAACCGAGTTCAAAAACCAGTAAAATTAGACCATTAGGAGTGGGGGTTAACCTAAAACAATATATATTGATATATACATATGTATGTCTGCTAACGGCCACACTTTTTTTTTTATCATTAGGAGTGGGGGTAAACCTAAAGCGATGCATTATATATATATATATATTTGTGTGTGTGGTATGTCTGTTAGCGATCTAGCGGTATATAATGATAAATTAACAAACGATTTATCGAGTTAGTTAACCAGCAAAATTAGACCATTGGAGGTGGGGGTTAACCTAAAGCAAAACTAAAAATCGTAGCGGCCGCAATTTTTTTCTCAATGAAACTCCATATAAGCCATTGAAATAAAATAATAAAAATAGTTTCAGAAAATCAGCGAAATTACACTATTAGGACTGGGGGTTTAACTGAAACCCAAGATTTTTAAAATGCTCTATCGGCACCAATATTATTTTTTTCGCAACGAATCTCTGTATATATATATATATATATATATATATATATATATATATATATCATTTAAATACAATAAGAAAATAGTTTCGGAAGATTAGAGAAATTGGACGATTAGGATTGAGTATTCCTGAAACCGAAATTTAAAGAGGCGTTTCAACCTAAAGCGAAAATTTAGGGACCAAAAATTTTGGGGTTTCTCAACGAAACTTGGTATATCCCATTGAAATACAATAAGAAAAATAGCCTCTGAAAATCAGGGATTTCGGACCATTACCTGTAAACCTAAATTTAAAAAACGTTCTAACAGCACTGATTTCTTTACTCTAGCGCTCTAAAATACCCTTCACAAAGTGACTTGCTGAGGAATTTTCTTATTTTACGCAGCTCCTGCATGACAGACCTTTATGCCTTTAAGCTTGTGTTGCTCGCTTTTGGCTACCTATCACTCCTTGGATTAAACTGAATTTTATAGAGCCCACTTCGCCATTTGCATGTTCGTGTTTGCAATATAAAGTATAACTGACCTTACTTTATGGGAAATAATGGATAAGATTTTATTTAGTTACTATGCATGCAGAATACGACCTGATCAACAGCATCTTCTTATTTGCCTGTCGTGATGAACTGATTGATGTTTTCTGGGTAATTATTGCCAACACAACTGCTGATTTTTGTTCAATTTATATTTCCCTGTTTAATATTTTTCATGTTTTCTTGAATTACTGTTCCTTATAATCACAACTGTTTTAATGTGCTTTTAATCTTTTCTTTCTTTTTCTATGCCATATGTTTTTCTTTCGTTAACACTTTCATTTTTCTTTCACCTCAGCAATGTGTTGGCAATATTTCCTTCGCTACTCTTCTTTACATGCTTCCACCATAGTGTAAGAATGTACATAAGGACAATTTGTGTCGGCTGCTTTGATATTGTTCATCTTACATCCCTTTTGAATTGGGTTTACTTCTCAATGAATCCATCTGATGTTTCTCTATCGCCCCAGCTAACATAAGTACGAACATACTCGTAGTTAAGGAACATCTGTTGAACCTGGAAGCTACACATTCATTAATTAAAACGTTAACGTAATGAAAATGTATTTTTCTTTTCTAAATAGATATGACATTTCACTGTCACTGAAATACAAAGTAATTATGTAGAACACCACATTAATTAAGGTGGATAAATCGCAATTTTTAACTCTGGTTTGCGACTTTGCTTATTTATTGGTGATAAAACATGTTAATGTATTATTATTATTATTATTATTATTATACTGCTTTACGTTTCTCTTATACTCCTACTTTAGGTTTACTTGAGAAAGTGTAACGTTTCTGAGCTTTACCGGGATACCGAAAAGTTAGGTTAAGAAGTTGGCGAGCATAGCACAATTTTATGACTATTGTAAATGACTGATGTATATTTGCTGTATTTTCCGCACTTTACGCAGTTTTCTCATTTAATACTCATTACCCAATAATCGAAGTGAGGGATGAAAAGAAGTATATCGTGAAGAAATGTGAATGGTATTCTGCAAAAATTACTATATATAATAACCCATTATCCATGAGCCAATTTAAAAGTACAAATATTACCTGAGTTACCAATTTTTCTGTATTCATTTTCATGGCAGTATTTTTACCGCATAAGAACAGCCGAACATAACCTGAAATAATAACACAGCAAAGTTCACGCGATTTGGTATAATTAAGAGCTTTAGTATCAGTAGTCGATGGAACACTTTTCATTGTTTAGAATTTTCAGTCGTGAAAAAAACACGTACTTGGAATTCTAGGATCATTTGGTCAGAATTATTCAGAGGAATAAATCATCATTACGTTTTGTATTATTGCCGTAACCTGTTCAGCCAGAAAATTATGCGCGGGCTTTAATTCACAAGAGCTGGTAGTGCCAATAATCGCCAACCACTACTAACCGATGACTTAAACTTTGGCGTCAATAGTAAATATTTCACATTGCTTACATTCAGAAATAATTATTATTAGGATTCCGATAGTGTATATATATATATATAATATTAATGAAAAATAAAAATAAAGAAACACTATTAACAATGTAACAGATTAACACTAATAATAAAAGTAGATAAAGATAAAACACTGAGAAAGAGTCACACTTGAAATTGCAAAGTATGACTCTTTCTCAGTGTTTTATCTTTATCTACTTTTATTATTAGTGTTAATTTGTTATATATATATATATATATATATATATATATATGTGTGTGTGTGTGTGTGTGTGTGTGTGTGAGAGAGAGAGAGAGAGAGAGAGAGAGCGCGCGGGCCCGAGAGCTGTTTAATTTATTAAAAACTAGTAATAATAGTTCTCGCTTTGTATTCATTTATGTCATTCCCAGAATACAGGTACTACACCCAATTTAGTGACAGGCGCATTCAGAATTCTATCCTGTGAAATACTGAAGCTGTTTCTGTCGTATATTTATTTATTCCTATATATTTCACTTCCTTTCTTCCTGTATTTTTATTCTTTTTTTTTTTATCGAAAGTTTTACTTAACGGTCTCATATTCTAATAGAATACGTAAACTTAGCCGTTGATACCTCTTAGCAAAATTCATAAGCGAGTAATTCCCTGTTATTTGTTTTCTTTTTTCTTTTTGTAACAATTCTGGATCTATGAATACAACAGCAGTAATAGTGTTTTCTTCTTTGTTTACTATTATCTTTGGAGTGATAAAGTTTAGTTGTTTTTGTACTTCATTTGTTTAGGAAAATTTAAAGCAACGAATATTCAGTTGTTTTCCCTACAATAAGGCACCCGAATAGTAAAGTTTACTGAAATAATTTGTTTTCTTCTGGATTCCAAGGTATCAAACATATAGGACAGAACCAGACATCCTTTTGTTTAACCTGTGTCATAAGAGTAAAGGTTAAATACTAATATTTATACCATTATTATTTATACTACAATAAACCAAAATCTTGTTTCCAGTTAAACTGCCTGGCCGCTGGCCATAGAGACTTGGGTTCTATCTCCATATGAAACAGTTTTCCCGAGTGATGATTGGAGACTTTCTATCACTATGGAAAGGTGAGCTTCCACACTCAATTCCTATATCATTGATTCGTCTCGAGAAAATTTTCTGCCGTGATATGGAGGAATTCAAGGTTAAAAGTGGGATAGGAGTTATAATAAATACGTGAAAACACATGCACACATAAGTGAAAAAGAGGCATTCGCTTGAAATTACTTAAACGTAGATTTACTAAACCAGTTATAGCTTTAGGGTAGTTTTAAAAAACTTCAATTTCAAATGGAATATTTTGAAGTGCTGCATAAATGTTAAAATTTTATATGTTTTGCAAATTCCATTATTGCTATAAGTTTTCAAAATATTGATTTTTATGTTACAGATTTGTTATAAATATTAGGAATATTTAGACTGATGCGTGATAAAATATTTTATAATGCAATGTTTGCTCTAAATGCCTTTTACTAATATGAATTTTCCAATATATCAATTATATTCTCTTTCCCCTTCTTCTTGACTGAAATATAATTATATTCATTCTATTCATTGTATATTTTTTCATTGCAACAAATATGCTTTTAAATTTTAAAAAAAGTTTACAGAACTTGATTTTTTTCAAAAAAATTTAATAAAATATTTGTAGCTTTGACTAACAATTTCATTGTATAGAGTTTTATATACTGAAAAAAAACTTTAAAAAATATGGCATTTAATTAAAAGATACTAAAGGCAGCGCCCACCTTTTCAGAGATTTAAATTCGCATGCTACGGTGCAAGAAAACCTTTCAACTTTTGTTAGAGTGCATATTAAAGCAAATAAAATAAAAAAAAAAGGCTGTCATTTTAATATTTTCCAGCGAATATTCTGTGGATTAACCTTGAGATTATAAATATTTGAAATACACTCAGGTGGTTATTTTTTTTTTTTTTTTGAATGATTTATTTATGGCCGCTCTTTAACAGCTCAGGTCATCAGCGTCCCATTCAACTCAGGGCGTGAAACGGCCGACAAATTTTGCTCAGAGGCCTCTCTTTCAGGCTTGAGGTTCTTTTTCGTGCCGTAAATGTACGACACGGGACCCACGGCTTTACTTCCCTTCCGAAGGAAGCCATACTTAGGATTTTTACGCCCCGAAAAAATCCATCGGTCCTGGCCGGGTTCGAACCCGCGATCTTGGGTTTAGTTGTGATAATCGTCCGTAGCTAATACAACATTATGGAATACCAATTACGTAAATTATGTAAATAACATGAACATATAATTTTAATTATTTATACACATTATTAACGTACATTTTCAATGAACTACGGAGGCGGCTCTAGTTTTGATGAAGAAGGTTGCTGATATTAAGTTCTTAGATAATTAATTTTCTTCTAATAAAGACACAATTTGAATCTATCACTATCTACGTGGATTTGACCTTTGTTTCATTCTTTGGAATCATCTGGAATCCTTCACTTTATCATCATTGTCGCCACCATCATCCTTTCATAAATTAGACTTCAATTTGGCTCCAGTCTTACAGATTGATAATTTAAAATTAATTTTGGGAATCTTCTTCCGATTTTCTTAAGACCTGTTCCATCTCCATCTCCGTTGCATCTTCTATTTTGTATCCACAAGTAACCAAAAACCAAACATTTGTTCAAGAACGTAATTCTGCATTAAAATGTTGCTCCTAATGTGCTATTTACCCATCATATGTTTGGTCTTCTTATGTAGTATTCAGAAATTATATTTTTTACACATTTTATTAAGTAATATCATGTATGTTGTAACATATATTCACTGTCAAATAATATTGTCATATATAAAACAGAATTAAGATTTAAACTTTATCTAAGTTTAATATTATTTATGCCCCTTATGTTCGTAACATATCTATAAAAATATTATACAATATTCAAATGTCCATCATTTAGCAATGAAGCAATATATTCTCTTGCACTTCAAGCATGTGTTTTCTTTCTGCAGTTCTGGTCAGATTCATAATTTATAACAATTATATAAAACACGAGCAGAGGAATTTAGTATTTCTATCCTGAAAAAAAGTTACATGCCAAACAGCTGTGTCCAATGATTAGTCGAAACATTGAAACTGCAGGTTTTCTTGGTAATCAAGGAGGTGTTTCTGTGTTCGATAATAAAAATTTACATTTTGTTTTGATTGTTTTAAAATCAACCAACATTTTCACTTAATCCACTGTTTTACGGGTTATAAGGATACATTAAGTTGAGTTCTTTGTATAATTGTAGCACCTTTCCTTTTTTTTAAAAAAAAAATCTACAGATTCATTTTCGTTACGTCCGCAATGTGATGGGATTATTGTACTGAATTTTTTAAATTAAATTTTCTCAGGTGATTGTAGTGATTTTGATAAGTATAAATTTGCTGTAGTCGGTATGGCTGCTCATGAATCAGATAATAATATTGGACAAAGTTGGAGTTGATGGATGGTCTGGGGCGGATACTTACGTAGTTAAATCTTGCGCAGGACTGGCCCTTTATGCCGGAGGAAGGGATGAGGTGAAGGAGATCCCGATACCTCCCGAATGCGAATCTCAAGCGTTATCACTCGAGTCTCTTCCCTCGGTACCATGTTGGGGTAGTTCGTACCCTCATTTTACACCTTTTTTATTATGTGACTATATTAACTTTTTTCATTAATTATACATTCTCCTCTATTCGATCGAAAGATTTCCCCAATCTATGAATCTTATATCTAAAGTAGATTCTACTCTCTTTATTAATGAATTGTTTCAAAGTAAATATACTATTTAAATAAGATCTTTCTCTTCAAAACCAACTTCGATTATCATATAGGAGCAGCTCGGTTATAATTTTTAGACTTTATTTAGAATTATTTGGGTCAGAGCATTTACCTTTTTTAAAGATAGGTACAAATAATGACTCAGACCAATATTTTGGAATAATTTTATACTGCCAGCTCTTAAAGTTATTAAATTCATAAAGTAAAGAATAACTTGTTTCGTCCTGTATATACACACGGAAATAAACTAAAGCAAACTTTGTGTAAACATTTAAAATGCTTAAGAGAATGAAAGCACATAGATATAGGGCATGGATATAAATTTTTTTCTATTGGAGTTATTTCGTAAAGAGTGTTAATTATCAACACTCAACAATTATCAACAAGTACAATTTATTCGCAAGGCCAGTTTATTGTTAACAGTCTGATAATGCGCGCGAATTAAAATTAATTCAAAATATTTATTGTTATCACGGACACAAGTCTCAAACACATATATTACTACATGGAAGAATAGAAGTAAAATAAAAGTTGGGGTGTTATTTTAACAAGGAAATTAGTGCACAAGAGAATGAATCAAGAAATGTGTTATAGCCCTCTATGAAGAGATTCCGAAAATAGAGAAAAACAAAAAAGATGTCGATTTCATAGAAAAAAGTGCGAAGAAATTTGTAGATGCGATGGAAGAAAAGGTAATTTTTTTTTAATATTGTTTAACGCCCGTTTTCTTTTCTGAGACATCACGGGCTGTGAACACTGATAACGCATCAGATGAAATCATAAATTGGGAAAGGAATATATTTTGGGAAGAAAGCGTTCCAGGACCTAAATTTAGAATACTACCCCTGCATTTTTCATTGATAAAATTGAAGAAAATCTGGAAAATACCTTAGGGAGGACGGTCCTGCCAGAAATCGAACTCCAGATCTCGCGTTTATGAATACGTGCCTTTGACCTCTGCCAGATGTGCGGTAAGAAACATTAGAGGGCATATTATGGTTTATATGTTTTGATGTAATTGGAAGAAGGAGAAGAACAAGAAGAAGAAGAAGAAGAAGAAGAAGAAGAATAAGAGGGGGAGGGGGGAGTAGTAGTAGTAGTAGTAGTAGTAGTAGTAGTAGTAGTAGTAGTAGTAGTAGTAGTAGTAGGAGGAGGAGGAGGAGGAGGAGGAGGAGGAGGAGGAGGAGGAGGAAAGAGATTAGAAGTTATAGGAAATAACGGAGGGAGTCAGCCTATAAACTCATTAAACCACATACGTAAGTTTTAATACCAACCTTTATCGCTGTAGGAAATGCCAGAACATTTTCCGTCGATGCCACTGAACCGCCACTCATGGAATGGACACTCAAGACAATTGCCACGAACAGTACCCCCTACCGCCATGTTGGCTCCCAAGTGCGGGCAGTAAGCATCCAGAACATAGACGATACCTTCTTGCGTCCGAAATACTGCAAAATTCTCACCTGCACAGACAATTTTATTTCGATATTATAACAATACTCAAACTTAAACGAATTTAAATGATGTTTATTATATGTTCGTAATGCCGACATATCGTTAAACTATCATAATTATATCCTTGGGTGAAAACTTTCACTCACCTAGTCTTCAAATCACAATTTCTGCATTAGATAAAATCTAATGATTGAATGAAACATAAGTATGCTTGAATTTGTTCCTTCTTCTCATTTCAAAAGCGACTTTAGAATACTCCTTTCCTTATGTGTTTCCACAAATTTGGGATTGATTTTGTAATGCTGATTTCAAAAACACATATTTTTACAAGTCAAATTGTAATGAAGAAGTGTGATATGCGATTTTGAAACTTCAAAAGGATGTAACACTTTTCATACATTGAACAAAATAAAATTAAATTCTTGAGAAAATAAGTAAAAAATAAAGAAGAGATAAACTTCAAAACTTGCAAAAATTGTTCGTACCCCAAAAACCTTGTCTCAGTACAGATTTGCTTCCTCCTCGCAGTGTCTCTTCAATAGGAAACAGTAGTCAGTAACCATACTGACGTTCCAACTAGTACATTGACATCTTTTCTCCATATCTTCTCCTATGTCATTTCCCTTTGGTCTTCACTGGCATTCCCATATTCTGGGAAGAACTAAATATGTGTGCATGGAGGAAATGAAGCTTTACTTTCATGGTGTTGGTGAACAATTTGCATGTTCTTTAACATGATTTCAACAAGAATTGTATAGTAACCTTTTCTCTTTTCCCAAAAGTTCTGAACTGCATATGACACATTACATCTCAAATGGGACAAACGATTAAAAAATTTAACGTATTATTTTAGTCAATGAATTTTTAAATTTATGAAGCAACTAGAGATAAAAGCTTCTGCAAAATATTAAATTACTGTTCCCAATACATTACTATAACAAATGTTAAAATAGTTGGCATTTTAAATCTGGAACACATAAACTCTTTTATTTCTATAAACACCTAAAATGTATTTCCCAGACTCACTGTATTTATATGGGAATTCTGGAATAACACAGCGCTGATATCTTGAAGAATCTCTGTCTATAAGAAACATTTGTTTAAATTATTTATTAATCTATTTAAACATAAAGCACATTTAACATATGGATAATTTTACATCGCTAATCTTTGCAACAACCATTCGTTTCTTTTTTTGGTGTGGACTTAGAGGCACCATTTTTTATCATCAGTAATAGTCTTGGATATGAGTGGTCGATGTTCTTAAAGCGTGCGTACGCATTCAAAGAATTTTTTAACCTTGCCCATGGAATGCAAATGTCGCACGATGGTTGATTGGTCACATTTCATCACATCTGCTAATTCTCCGATTGATTGACCTGGATAATTATGAATTGAAACGTTCAGAAGGTCTTTATCAAAGACCGATGGCCTTCCTGATGTGGCGAATCGCGCACGTCAAAGTGGCCCTCTTTGAAAGGACAGAACCATTTTCTTACCGAGCTTTTTCCAGTGGCGCTTTCCCGTAAACGGCACAAATTTTTCGAGCCGCCTTCACTCCTCTATTAAACTCAAAAAGAGAAACGGTAGAAAGCGTTAGTTTTATTCCACTTGACACTTCTTCTTTAGCTCAAGAATAGCGCATTTTTTTTTCAAATCTGAAAAATTAAAAATGCATTAACAAGCACAACGCTCCAAATAATGATTGACAGTTGACAAACGATAAACAGTGTCGTAGCAATGCAGTGTTGTGATGAACAAAAATGCTAATAACTTACAACTAATGTTATTTTTTGTTTGTGTAATGAATTTTAATACACTTTGATGTCATTTTCTATATGCAACTCCGATAAAAATTACTTTATCAATAATACCGGGCTTAAATGAAATAAAAGTGTTTGTTAAACATTCCCTGTAAATTTGACGCATTAGTATATTAGATTCTGAGAAAACATGCATTTTGTATGACTAAAACAAAATGTTAGCAAATCACGCAATCAAGTTTAGAATACGTTTCAGTGCATTCCAGCCCCATAAGATGGAGGGAGCATATTCTTCTTCTACATCTATAATATCTAGAGAAATCTAAATGTTTATAAAGGTACTGCATATGTTTAGTGGTTTGCCACTTCATTTAGATTCATAAAATTATCAAAATCTACTTCATGAGCATGAAGTTTGGAACTGTCACTAGTTTTGACAGTTCATAAATGAGGCATGTAGAACATAAGTAAATTTTAACACAATTATTGGTTAGTAAACTGCATAAATTATGCATAAAAGGAGGGTATTCCATAATTTTTAATATTTAAAAAAGTAAAAATTTGAAAATGTTTTCATTTTTATCCTTTCCAGAGTCCCTTAAAGGAAGTAAATGTTATAATTTTTGACTTGTGTAGTAAAACGTTTAGGCATTCTTTTGTTAAGAGTCTCAAGTAACATGCATTTTGTTATCCTCTTTGACCCTAACTTACATAAACAGAGTTTAGGAAAAAGGAAATTCATAGAGGGATTTCGACATATAAATATATTGTAACTTGACGTATTCGGGAAAAGGATAACAGATTAAGCACGTGAGCCTATTAGAAGGTTTACTATGACTTTGCCTGTGAGAATGAATTGTCCCTAAGGCACCTTAAGTCCCATCTGTTAGGCGGCCGGCATCTGTAATGAATACGCATGGCTTTGCCAACCCAGACAGGGGATAGTTGGCGCTCCCTATCTCACTTAGTTCAGGAGGAGTATGTTGAAGCGCCTCAAGAAGTATATACGCCCCAGATTGAAAGACCAGATCCTCTAAGATCTTAAGGAGAAGTTAGAACAATGGGTATGAGGTGAGTGAGGAATATCTACTGGAGCCGACTGAAACAGATACATCTTGTATGTGAAATGAAAGAAGGTTCATATAAGAGGTTGAGAAATATAAGATAAAATATTATAATTGTTTTAATATATATTGGACGTTACTCTATCATCATAATAATCGAAATCGATAGCACGTCAGTGTAGCTCCTGTCTGAAAAATTCTGCCTGCCAAAGAACAATGTTCAGGATTTTCTTCAGCTCAGTTTGCGATCCAAAATGCTGTGCGTCTGGTTTCAATCTGCACTTAAATATCCATTAATCAGTGTAAACCATTATACTGAAGAATTAAATAACTGACATAGGAAATAAGTAGGAAGTGCATGTCATATTTTTTTCTGTGTTATTTTATGTTTTAAATTAAATTTAAATGTGGTTTTAATATTCTAATGAAAAGAAACAATTTTAGTTGATCATATAAAATGCATTTTAGAGCATTTAGAGCATATTTAGAACAAAATCTCATTTCGACGTCATTTGCAGCATTTTTTTCATATATTTTATGAACACCAAGATGAGTATTGATGCAGTTTACTGTCTTAATTTTTTTCAGGATATCTGTAAAATATTTATATTTTGGTGAATGACTCTGGAATGACTTTAAGTAACATGTATAAGATATCGTTTGGCTCTGTGCAGGAAAACATCATTGATTGTAAAATAGAAAAACAAGTTAAGAAAGGTTCTAATAGCATAAGAATATAGTGCTTTTAATTTCTCTTTCCCTTGAACCAAAATAATGATTAACCTTTCATTGATCGCCATTCTTGCTTCTAATTTAACCTAAGTGAATTGCTCAGCGAGTAACAGGTTGTTATATTTAGTACAGACGTATTATCTTATTCAGTAAATAATGTGACTTTAAAGTTACGGCTAGGTATGAATATTTTTACTGATACAACTTCTATTTATTTATTTTTATTGAGAAATGTAATCCGTTTTTTAAACTTTATCTTCCGAGAGAGCAATTCCTATTTAACAGGATGCAGTTAATGAACTGGTCAAGTTTTTGGTCAAGTTTTTTTTTTTTTGAACATATTTTTCAATCCGTAAATGAGAAATTTAACAACATATTATATGCAATTTATAACCTTAATTCTAGTATATGGAGCATGTTTTTTAATAATTATATATTTAATTTTAGTTGCCATTTTATGTTGTAGATCATAAATGCATACATATATTTTAGATTTTTACATTATTGAAATACGCCCTCTAGTAATAAATAAGTGTAATTGCTATTATCACTGTAGCGTTCATCAGTGAATGAAATTCTATTCCGATCCTAATCACTTTAATTATTGATTAAATTATTACATTATTGGTTAAATTATTGATAGTCTATCTTTTACTTCTTGATATCGCCATTGCTAAAAAGATGCGCATACATCACATATTATAAATAATCATAAAAGGTAAACATCCGCGAAAATGAGGTCTCGGGTAACGCAAATCTTACACGAAGACATAGAGATTTGGATATATAGTCCGCAAAGAAGACTTGACCACAATACTTCCAACCTTTGACATAAAAAGGCGAATCTGGGACACTGTTATTATTATTACTATTATTATTATTATTATACGTCGGTACTGGTGGTGTAGTGGTTACCATACTTGCCTCCTATACCCCAAACGCCGGTTCGAACCCGGCCAGGACCGATGGATTTTTTCGGGCGTAAAAATCCTAAGTATGGCTTCCTTCGGAAGGGAAGTAAAGCCGTGGTTCCCATGTCGTACATTTACGGCACGAAAAAGAACCTCAAGCCTGAAAGAGAGGCCTCTGAGCAAAATTTGTCGGCCGTTTCACGCCCTGAGTTGAATGGGACGCTGATGACCTGAGCTGTTAAAGAGCGTCCTTAAATAAATCAATAAAAAATTATTATTATTATTATTATTATTATTATTACAAATATTTTCATTCTAACAACAAAACTATACACTTAATGATATTCAAATAGTTACTAGCGTTGTTTCATATTTAAGTGTTGTATAACTATTGTGAAATTTGACACTTCATATTCGCTGAAAGCCGGATGCCTGAAACAAAATGCCATTCATGTGCCATCTTGATGTGAGTCTGTCGGGTATTATGGGTCTTATTTTTGTTTAGAAACGAAACCAAGACTTACATAGAGATGTATATTAAACAAAACACGAAAGAGCAGCCTACTCGTATTTTTCTGTTCGAATATGGCAATATTAAAAAAGTGGGGACTATTATCGGAGTTACTGCTGGTTCTAACTGTTTATTAGCAAGTTGAGTCAATGCTGAAATGAAAAATGTTTCTGAAGTGCGCTATTCACTATAATAAATCTTCCAGAAAGCCACTTACTGCACTGTACTTATCGTCTCTGGTAACCGAGTGTGGTGGTTCAGGCTTGGGACTCGTTCCCGAGCTCAAATCCAATGAAGCCCGCCATTCTGACTTTCAGTTTTTTTGTTGTTTCTCCTGGTCGCTTAGGCCAATGCTGGATGGTGGCTTGCACTTTGCCCCGGCGTCTGGTATGGAAGCAATCCTTCTGCCGAACTCGAACTCCTGAAGGTGCCCCAACTGCGGGCGTGGCCACAAAGTCTAGCCCTTTAAGCAAAGCTGAAGTACTAATATGTCTTCCTCCATCCCTAATAATCCAGTCCAACCTCTGGTATATTCCAAATTTTTCCTGCACTTGAAGATTTAATCACATTCAATTTGGAAGCGATGTCTGCCAGAAAAGAAAGGTTTAACTATACCTCAGGTTTGACCTCAGAAATTGTATTGTTTTCATCAAAAAATTATGGAATTTTTTCCAAGTTTTTCTCCTTGCTCAATCACCGTATTTTAGTGTGAAACTCATCAGGTTCAGTAGATAGTGTAAAAGAGCTCTGAACGAAATATGGTGAGTAGTTGGCCTGAAGCACCTAAAATTTTTACTACTTCATGGCGTGTTTTAAATCAGCACGTATGTATATAAAACTTTCTGGAGGCTGATAAAATGATAAGAAAGAAATTTGAAGATCGGTCATCTCTAGTACAAAGAGTAAGAAAAGAATACTTTTTACGTTATTTTTGGAAGAGAAAAATTATCATCTTTGACTTGTGCCAGTTGGCATGAAGATTGAAAAAAGCAGATGAGAAAGAATATGGCGTAAAATATGTTTAGTGTGTTATTCATTTTTGAAAACAAATATTAATATTACATGTCAAAAAAATGTATATGCAAATGTGTAACGATGTTCTGCCAACCTTACAGTTACAAAGACGAGAAATATGATTTAGCCTCACCTAAAACTGCGACGTGCCTAACGGTTCCTGGGGCTAAGTCACAGGACTCCAGCAGAACGAACCATCCATTTGGATACACAGGAGGGAGGTTTCCAATCTTCCTCAGGTGCCTAACCTCCCGCACTAGCTCTTTCTTGCTCTTGCCCTTACGCCGGTTGCTGTCCACTAGATAATCGAAACCCACGTCGCTCAAGTCCTGTAAATTAGGGGAATGTACCATATGACTCTGTACTACTTAATAATAATAAAAAAAAAGACTAACTAAATCTGCTTCACATGCCACACAGATTGTACAGAAGCACTTTAAAAATTACCATCATAAGATTAAATATAAATTAGAAAAGGACGCTATCTCTTTTCTTGAAATTGAAGCGTAAGTCAATTAGTGCTTTTAAAGACACACTAGGGGTATTCTAAAAGTTCTTTGCCTGACTCAAAGATGTCGTGAAGATGGCCAAATTACTACGATAGTTGTAAAGTATCACCTTTTAGATGACGCTCTAAAGTTTCAGATGCGTAAGTGTAGTCACTTGTTTGTAACGATCATGTAAACAAACTAGTGTTAACATTTACTACAAAATGGATAAAAACTGAAATACGAGATGCGATAAAGTACTTCGTTTTGCAGAGTTTTACGCCAACAGAAATACAAAAGGAGTTAGATTCTACATTAAATGATTCTTCCCCTTCGCCTTCGAAGGTTAAAATGTGGGCTGCTGAATTTAAACGTGGTCATACATCCATTCAAGATGATGAACGCTCAGGGCGTTCCAAAATGCTACGACCGACGAGATTGTGACGAAAATTCACAATGCCATACTCAGTGATCGCCGATTGAAGGTACGCAAGTTCCCTGACATTACAAAGGCCTTGATAGGCCATGTCCACTACATTTTACACGATTTGGGTACAAGAAAGTTTTCCGTTCAATTGGTGCCGCGTTTGTTAACAATGGACCAAAAACTTATTCGCAACAATTTCTAGACTTGTTTAAAAGTAATTCCAATGAGTTTCTCCAACGTTTCATAATAGTATATGAAACATGGATTTATCACTACGCGTCAGAGACGAAGTAGTCAAACAGTGGATGGCAAAAAGTGCACCAAAGAAAGCAAAAACGGTTCCATCTGCAGGAAAAGTCATGGCTAAGTTTTCTGGAGTTCTGAAGGTATGGTGCTCTAGATTACCTCTAGAAGGGTAATGTTTGGGATCGTTACTGCAAAACTGCATTACTTTCCTTCCAAGTATTTCCACGTTCGTCATATTTGCCGAATTTGACTCCCAACTATTACTTTTTGTTCCCAAACCTGAAGAAATGACTGGATGGACGAAGATTCACAACAAATGATGAGGTTGTAGCTGAGACTAACTCTTGTTTTTCACAGCTGGACAAATTTTATTTTACCGAGGGTATTAAAAAGTTTGAAAGTCGCTGGACTAAATGTATTAATTTACAAGGTGGCTATGTTGAAAAAATAAAAAAAAATCCCTTAAATCTTTTGTTTTCTCACTCAGGCCGAGAACTTTTTAATGCCCTTCGTTCATAAGCTACTTGTTGGCATTTGCAACATATTATATACTGCTTACTTTTCTATTTTAATTAAAATATTATCCCCCATAAGAAAACATTTTGGGGAGCATTCGCCTATTGACTAAAGTACATTGTTTAGTACTAAAATTAAGGATAAGTGGGCTATGCCGAGAAATAGTTCCTCAGACACCACCTTTCTTCTTCTCTTCAATTAAGACGCAGCCAAGAGTGTACCCAGTAACCAAGGTATTTTTAGAGGAACAAAGGTTATTTGAATTATCAGCGCTTTAAAAAGGTAAAAATTATTTTGTTTGCCTGGTTGCTTTAGGCGCATTTTATAATGTACTGTAAACCAATATGCACAGCTATATAAATTATAAAAGTTTCGCTTTCCTGACAGATTTTTAAAAGTTTGTTCCTTTTAAATTGAAAGGATTTACGTTATGTTTGGTGTCTATCGTTCGTTTGTTGTTATTAGTTTTTTTAGTTAATTGGGCCAACTCTTTTCTATTTTTATGTGAGCTTTGTATTAAGCATTTATTTTATTTAAAATATTAATCATATTCTGAACTCCTCATGTTTTATGCTACTATATTTTTCATGCTAAAATATTAATATTCTGCATTTTACATTTTAATACACCCAATTTAAAACAGTTTTATTTATGATATGTACATGACATGATATTGTTTAGCAAATTATGTTTAAACAATCATTGCTGAACTTTGGGATGTATCATTCTTCTCGCGCAATGTTAAGTAATATTTTCAGGTATACTTGCTGGGGCTTTTCTCCAGCACTTTCTAAAAAGAAAAAGTTTGCAGACACCAATGGGAGGATGTTGTTCAAAATGTATTGATGCAACACTTATATAAAGTACATGTTTTTACCACGCATTAAGCACAAAATATTGGAAATTAAACATTGAAATATTTGGGAGTAGCGCAAACCAACAACCTATTAGAAGAACCGCCCCAAATAAGTTTCTCCGATTAGATTATCTTGTAAAACTAAAATATTTTATGCTTAATGCCTACCTTTGAGTCTTTGCACATAATCTTATGAGCTTTATTTTGTTTGCTAAGTGACAGTGATGCAGTTAGTTTTCAAAATTGACTTTCTAAGACTCAGTGAAGTACATTATAAACAAAGAACTGTAATTTAGTTCATTTTGGCGGTAAACGAGTTCATCAATATTTAAATGGTTTAAGAAATGCGCGTGGAGATATGGAGGCGTATAAAAACACTGGCAGTCGGGATAAAAGACTGTCATCTTCATAAAGTTTAAAGACCAACCACGCTCCGGAAGGCAGTCACGCCTGCAATGATGGAGCGTGCCGACAAACAGCCAAATTAACTGTTCAACTTCATGCCTTTGTATGCAAAGTCAGTGCAATCATCCACCGGTTACAATATTAAACTATTTGAGCTAAATAGTTTCCTCGAAGTCTAACTGCCGATCATAAGAAACATCCAGAGCTACTTGCAGAAGGTGACGAACTGTCCAGTAACTTCGTGTAACGGAGATGATACATGGATTCACCGGTTGTAGCCTGAGACTAAAAAGACAAGTCCATGAAGTGGCATCAAAAATCATCCCTGAAAATAATTCAAGATAGTACCGCCAATCAGTCGAATCATGGCCACATACTTTTCGGACTCTGAAGGGATTGTTTTGATCGATGATGAAGTATTTGTCGAAACTCTTCGGGAGATGATCTTCTCATAGGTATATAACCAAAACTCTTATTCTTTTTCTTCACAAGTCTACGCGACAGAGAAGAGATCATTAAACTAGGATGAATGGTCCTTCCTCATCCAGCCCGGATCTTACACCTTTTGATTTCTTACTTCTTGGCCTGTCTGTGACGACATAGAGGCTCTGACATCTGAGTGACGCAAAGCCATAGATTTGCAATTGTAAGCAACTAGGTTAAGTTTAGGCAGCGAACGTAGAGTTATGAGAAGGTATAAACCTGTGCCATATTACTTCTATTTTTGTTCCACCTTAGTCATGTGTTGTAATTTTATCTTTTACATAGTTTTGTATGTTAAGGCTATTTTTATTTCTAATTGGCTCAGTATATGTGGCTGACTTTTCAAATGAAGTCGTTTATACTTATAAATTAATAAAAGCCAAATCCAAAAACTCTAAAGTCAAACTTCCTATTATTGCTCTCTTCCTAGTTCACAGAGAAGCATAAAAATGTAAAATTTGTGCAAACTTGTTTTGCTTTGAGCTTTTAGAAAATTGGTTTGGTACAGTTCTGAATTTCGGTTTCGGTTTTGGTGTATTTTGGCGATATTATAGCAAGGAATGTTCGAGGAGCGTATAAATTTGTTTTTGGTGAAATTGTCTAATCGTACTGGTGCAACTTAGATTCCGGTTATTTTCAAGTAGTAACAAAGGGCTCTATTGCATATACTGGATAGGCTGTAACCATAAAGAGTTAGAAGAGACGGGTGTGTTGACCTGTGTTGACTCTTAACCATGCGTCTGCCCGAGGATATCGTATTGAATTACCAATAGAAAAGAGGGACAGGTAGTATAATTACTTAACTGAATTTATGCGGCATTTTGATAAATGCACATTCCGTTCGGCGCGTTAACAGATAAGTGTTGTTTTCAAATATAACTATATAATTTCAAAATTAGATTAATTAAATATTATGATCATAAAGTTTTAGGTTTAATTTCAGATGGACAGAAGGTTATACTGCAAATAAATTCTAATTTTCGTTAATCTTTTTACGGCTGTCTTTTTTTCGATAAAAAAGTATTTTAAGTCTAGGTACAAGTAAGTTTAGTTTTCAACGTATAATTTCATAAATCCTTTTATTTTAAAATAAAAATTAAAGAATGCATGCATAGCTCCTTAAAAAGATCTCAATTCATAAAAGTAACTTGTCATCGAATGTCAGTCAATGAAGATGAATAACATTTTTGCAAAAGTAAACAAGAATATGAAGATTTCTTAGCAATTCCTTCTAGCTGATAAAATAGCAAATTTAAAAATAATAGCACCATGTAACCAAATGCTATTGTGCTTAACTTTAGCCTTTTTTAAAATACTGTAACATCACTTTTTCTAATAATATCATATTATTTAAGCCTTTTTTGTAGTTTTATTACTCATGTGACGATTTAATATGTTTTGTACAAAATTATTAAGTTTTGAAACAATTACAAAATACGAAAACAATCAAAGAAGTACAATAAAGAAAAGAAAAAAAACTGATAATGGGGGAAAATAACAACGTGACGAAAATTTCTCATGAAATAAACGAGATTGGTCATATAGTGCACACATAAAATTGAACGTACCTTGACATAGTTCATGGGAAGCATGAAATAGTAGTAGAAAAGAAGTGCCAATAGCGTTGAGGCGAAGACATAGAGCCAGGTGGTGAGATGGGCGTTGAGAATGTTCTGTTCCGTTTCGTGGAGCACATTCTTACTGTTGATCTCCATGTTGACTCGTATTTCTAAAATCAAGAGAAGGACATACTATTGACTAGTGCCATAAACTTGAAAAACTATAAGAAAATATCATTAACAAGCTTGGAAGACCCATCGTTATAGAACAAAAATATAAATTACAAAAATAAGAATTTAGTTAATTTTTATTTTATTTGTTTTATTATTATTTTTTTAATGTTCATTTTTAGAAATCGCACAATTTTGAACGAGTTTTTTATGGAAAAGAAAATGTTATTGCTTTGCAAGCTGTTAAGTGTTTATGATCTTTTTAATTATTTCTTATTTGTATATCGCTTTGCAATACTATTTGTTTTTTAGAAGCATTTATCACTATGATCACAAAATATCGTGGTCTTACTGGAAAAAGCCGCAACTACAAAGAAGTTTAATTCAAGGATTTTTAAATTAAAAGTTTGCAGTTTCCTAAAAAAATAACTAAGCTATAAAATGATTTTATTTATTACAGCAATGTAGCATGCATCCATTTTAAAATATTCATGCATAGTAATTGTTTTGTAATTATCAAGTTCTTTGCAAATACTAGATTGTGACAAAATATGCTTAGGAGCTGAAAACATTGTAGTTGGCTGTTTTTCACTAACAAGAGTGTTTCTGATGACGTATTTAGTAGGTTATTCTTTTATGTTTCAATTCAAAAATAATGTTGGAAAATCTTTAATACACAAAACTGATCTCATTGGAATTTTCGTTGGTGTCCTCTATTGCAGGTTTTATCATTCTATCTAAGTTGATAGATCCTTGTCCCACCCGCGCCATTTTCAGGAATAACTCCAGTCAGTGCTACACAAGTTTAGCAGTCTTGTTTCTTAAGAGTGCTGATTGTATTGACAGTCAACAACTTGTATTCATTAGAATAGTTGTAGTTATGAAAAATAATTCCAGGTTTTTCTTTGCAACACTGTGAAACTCTTGAAAAGGGGGCAGTTCTCAGGTTCACCATATGCATGCTTGGTTCTGTTGGTGAGATACTTGCTTCAAATCTCAAAAAAGTAGGAATTTCATATCTTTCACTTGTTACGATTGTTGAGGTTTAAGACCTCTGAAATGTGCAATTCAGAATATTGCCAAATATTTCATGAATTGGAAGCAAGGAGGCATGGACATGACAATGGCATGTGCCATTGCACAATCCTGTTGGAAAATTGCGAACCTACTTTACTTCAGTTAATTTACCAGGGTCACTTGCTTTAAATTCTTGCACTACATAACTATAGGGTTTTAATTTCAGTAACTTTGTAGCCATTCGACTTATTAATAGGAAATTTCTGTTTGCCGAGGAAGACATCAAAGTCAATTTTTCACTGAATATTCTCTTTGCTCTTTCAGTAGCATTATGCATGGAGTCTACTTTCATGTCCTTTCAAGAGTATATGTTTTAGGACTTGGAAATGAGATGCTTCTACTAAATACAAGAAAAGTGCAGTGGCATTCCATTATACATGTGCAGCCTGTCTATACTGTCTAAGTACGATATTTCTATACTTAGATGTATCTACCTCCATTACTGAGGAGATTGGATATCATTAAAAAAGCTAAAGACTCAGTACTTCGTAAGGACTATAACCGTTTATTTTTAATTGAAGTTAGCGTGTTTTCCCATTGAGCCCATGATATAATATTAATGTTAAAATCAACATAAAATAGTATTTTATAGAGCGAAAGAGAGAAAATGAGGCAAATGATGATTACAGAGCATACTGTCGACTTCTTGTTGATTTAATTTATTTACGAACGCTCTTTAACATCTCAGGTCATCTCTCGCTTAAATAATATGAAAGAAAAATATATTCTCTTAAGTTTCATAATATTTATTGAAATTTATTTTTCATCATAAAATTTTTCTAAAGTTTTTCTAAAATATTATATATGGTTTGGAATTAAATTATGCACTACTTGTGTAAACCCTCTATATTATACTTTCTGTCTCCGAGAACAGCAGCGGTGAAAGCGATATTGAAATAAATTAGTTGTCTACTGAGCTACTTAGCACATATATTATGATGACTATTTCACTTATGTTACCTTCATAAAATGAAGGTAACATGACCAATGAAATGAGACAAAGTTTTGAATTTGACCAATCACAGCCCGATATCGCAGTGAAATTATCGTAGAGTTTTATTTACCACGCGGTGTGTATTTGTCTTGTAGTCATTGTAGCCAATTCTATACCCCCACTATATAAATCATGAGCGTACATCACTGACCACTTTTCTGTGTTTTCAGTAATTGTACATTTAACTAACGTAATGTGTATTCGCTCAAGCAATTGTTTTTGCATATTCAGTCAAACAGTCTGAAACAATTTTGTAAATTATGTAACAATATTTGCCTAAGCAACCATAAAATTTAATAAACATTTTGTTCAGAATTGTAAACTTGTTTTTTCCCCTCGGTTGGTATTAGTAAATCGAACGGTAGCGATTGCAATAGTTTGCTTTCATCTATTTCGGTCTCACTGTTTCTGAATAGGTGGAGTAAGTATAACATTTTATACAATCGTTAATATTCTGTGTGTGAATTTCAAATATATATACTTTTATTCTTATTCTATTCATGAAATAGTTCTAAACCCGTATTTGGCTCTTCTCAATTCGCATTACTGACAATCGACATTCAAGTGTTGCAATATGACTCGAAAAGGTTAAGTATTCATAATACAAATATACAATTATTACAATATTTAAGCCATGTTTAGGAGAATTACACTTAAATTCTTATTACTCACTACGTTCGTGAATTTATTGGCAATCTCAGAACCTTCTCTTGTGATATTACTTGTGATAATAATAGTGCCTAATATTAAAGCCTGTACCTTCAATTAAATTATGGCAAAAATTGGTAGAGGAGACGCGACTCCCTAATATCTGGTGAATAATGGTGTGCATTGGTTTCTTTCCTTCACTTGCCTAATTTTGCTGCTACATTAAGTAAGAATATTTGGACATCTGCATAAGATTCTACTCATTGCTGCTCTGTTTTGCAGTTTATACACTCCAATGTTATTTAAGCATTCTATTTTGACACTGTGCTCCAGTCGAATATAGAAATGTTACTTGTTTACTCATATTTTGCATTCTCCTGTATTCTCGCATGTGCCGACATGTACTTTTAGTATTTGACATCATATAGGGATGTAACATACTATCTGAAGCAAATAGTTATCAAATTATGAGCCAAAATCGCAAATTATTAATGTTATTTAAATTGCATATTCAGAAAATTCGTATTAATTTTTTTTTGATCTTATTCCAATATTATTGTTATTCGGTGCCAAAAAAGAAAGGAAGAAAATGAAAAAAATGAAGTAAGAAAAAATAGATGGATGGATGGATGGATGGATGGATGGATGGATGGATGGATGGATGGATGGATGGATGGATGGATGGATGGATGGATGGATGGATGGATGGATGGTGGAGAATATCAATAGCAAAAGCGGAAGAAAAAGGAGAAAAACTATCTGAAAAGAGCGGTTCAGTATGCAAATATGAGCACATATTTTTATATCGTTTCCCAACAGGAATCGGAGGGAGACACAAACTGATTGACTTTTTGTACTTAGGTCCCCTAAGAGGGCACCTCCAGGAGGAAGAAATGAAATGGAGACACCGGGCGACAGTAGACGAACACTTTCCAGAGCATTTTCTAGATCTTACGTTTCAGACGACAGTAGGCCTATTACATCCCCCAAGGGAGCCTTCACACAGAACCCACTAGACGTCAGGATAGGTCTTTATCCTAAGACTCAAAGTCACCGCCGCCATGGAACAAAGCGCCAGCTCCTCTTCGCCTAACACTTTTAACCCTGCATCCAGAACTGTGAAATGAAACTTTATGAAATAGAGCAGAAAACTCGTGGAAATGCAAACATTCGCCTAAGTAATCAAGCGAAAGCAAGAACAGACGCAAAGTCAGGTTAGGGATTTAAACTCGGCACCTTCCTAATGCAAGTCTCAAACGTAATACCTGGCCATACCACTAATTTTGTTTTTCTGTAATATTATTATATTCCAGAGAAAACCCCTTACTAAATATACCTTAACTATTATGAGACATTAGGCGTGAAGTGCAATGTAAAACAGCATCATAAAATAAAACATTCTTTTGAATTTGAATATAAATGATAATTTGACAATAATATACATTGTCATGTAACCATCTGATATACCTATATGTACTCACCATGGGATATATCTAGTTAAACACAAGAATAAAGAAAACGACTTGCTTTCACTCAGAGTTGCACACAGATAGCAGTTGGACACTGCAGAAATGCGTTGGTTTGGGCAGAGGAGGAAATGCCAGCGTAGATATATGCACAACATTCTTCGCAGCCCGCATCCCACCTTGTACAATTATTGTAATAGATGAGTCATATACAGCGAGTAAGTAAGACATTTTAACTATTTCATTCAACTAAAGATAGTCTCAAACTTAAAAGTCAGCATGGAAGTTAATGGAATATCTCTATCTTCCTTGAACGCATACATGTTGTCATTAGCTCCGTCCTTTTTTACTTTCACACAGTGCTAATAATACGATGTAAATATTAAGTTATTATACTTTTCTCTCAGTCACTTTATATCATTATTAGAGTCATTATAAATTCCTATGGGCCCAAATTTCTAAAGAGAACATGTTTTAAGTAAAATTTTCAATATTTGCTGGTTGTGTGCTTATCACGCAGTGCCTAATGAACTAATGAGAATACAGCAATATTTTTTCTGAGCTAGAACAAACTTGAGTTCTGATACCTGCCTCTTTTGAATTCTCTGTATTTTATAAGATGAGTGTTAAAATTTTTTAAATGAAATATTTTCGGTAAATCCTTTACCTATGCAGAAGGAAAGTTAGACAACGAGAATTTTTTTTTTATTTGAATTACCACGGAGACCAAGCGAGAAAAGATGTTAAGGAGAGTTGGGGACAGTTTTTAAAAGAAACCGTGATCCTCCAACTTATTGCGTGTATTGTCTATTGACAAACAAAGATCGCCCATCTATTAATTGGCCAATCAGAAATGCTGAACTAACAAAAGAAACGCGGTCGATATACATGATGAAATGATAGATGAAATACATGAGAAATGGCTCACTGAACAATTGCTCCCAATAGCCCCGAGAGAGATGTTATTGTAATCGACAATGCATAGGAAAAGTGAACTTCTGCCTGTCGCCTCTTGGAAAAGTAACACTGGTTAACTTACTCAGAAAGGAATTCCGTTTGAATATGATATGCTTAACCGGAATTTCTGTTTATTGGGCCCCAACATAAAGATACGACAAATACGTTGTTAATGAAATGGCAAAGACAGGAGAGTGACAAGTTCTTCTCTTGCTACCAATTTCTTTATGGTCTAAATCTCATCGAAATGATATAGTCACAAGAAAAAGAAGAAAAAAAAACCCTACATTAAAACGAATCATGTGCCATTGAGACAAACAGAAATGAGGTGAATACTCTTAGAAGAATACGAACGTATTATGGTGCAAAGTTGGGCGAATTATGTAAATCAAATAAAGAAGGTTGAAAGTAAAATGTGAATAGTGGACAAAATCCAAGACCACGTAGTCATTTTTTTTTTTTTTTGTTTCATCATCATGTCGTCATCGTCAACAGAACTGCCTCTTCAGAATCACCACCATCTGCTTTTGATTCTCCAGAACCCGGTTCATCCAGGCTAATGGAAGACAATTGGAAGGAATCGCACCATTATCAGATAACACGAGGCATAATAGTTGCGAGCATACTTAGAGTACACATGGCAACAGTGCGCCCCATTTAACCTTTCCTGTTTTCTAAGGTTGAGACGAACTATACAATGCCGCAATAAACAAAACAAGATTTCAAAAAATGAAAACAAATCCAATTAAGATGTTTTATCTTGGGCGTGAAGGTCGCATCTCAGAACTTGGAAATATGATCCATCATCATTTTGATGAGGTTCTTCCTTGTGAACTATTTGACCAGACAGAAGAAGCAGCTATGGGTTCCCCATTATTGGAAAAATCTTTAAATGAAACGATTCACTGGATTCTGGTGGTTTACGTCATCTAATATGCCAACGCCTCTTGGAGCTGAACAAGATAGACGGTCACTGTTGAGCGGAATCACTCCAAAAGCGCAATGCAAGCCTAATGTCGACGGATATCTAAACACATCGCATCACTCTAGATCCGTTAAACGGAATGATGTCCAGAACACTAATTCATCAAGCCCAGCGGTTATGTGAGAAATTAAACATCTGCATAAATTATATCGGAGCAATCTAGCACACTGATATGGAAGATGGACTGAATTATGTCATTGTCACCTTCAACAGTAATAACCTAACAATGCAACTATATGTTTATTGATTTTATAATAACTTAATTAGCATTATTCGTGTTAAAATACCTTTGTGAAATTTCATAATGGGTATTAGCTCTAGGGAGACATTTAGAACAAGACACGTTAAATGTGTAAACCGAATGGGAATTCCTGAGGCATCATTAATGCTAAAATTTTCTGATATTCAAAGATGAACTCAAGGCTTGACATGTATAGTAAGCTTCTTCATTTTGCTCCCTTCTTATCTCAAGTATAAACTACAGCCTGCTACGCCTAAAATCTCGTATCTGGTCTTGCCAGTGTTTCCTTGGACAAGCTCTGTCCTCTTGGTCTGTAAGTCATTATCTGTTTAAGAATGAGATACATTCCTACATTGTGCATGTTTTATCCAAACATTTCTGCATCCTTCTTTGTCAGCACCAAATTCTTTTCTAATATCTATATTCCTTTTCCTATCCTATGAGGTTGTTGGGCTGCTCTACTCTCAAAAATTTTCAACGTTTAATTTCCTACGACTGTTTCTTAATGCGTATTTATGGTAAAAGAAAAAACAGCAGCAATGTCTGTAGGGGACTTTATTAGCACTTGAAGCTTGTTATCATCTCAGGGGGCACTTGGTTTGCAGACGTGCTACAAACGAATGTGTCCATGTTTTTGTGGTGTATTTTGACCTAGGGAGGTGAGAGGAAGCTGCAGGAGTCTCGTGCTAATAAGATCTATGAGGTGCATGCACCACTACAAAAGTTAACTCTCGTTACCTGCATTCCCAGGAAAGCTTCCGGTTATACGATTGAATGTTGTTTCTTTACAAAGTTGATTTTAAAGGATTATTAGATAATTATAATGAAAGAGAATATTAATGGCAAAACGGCCATATATATTAAATATGGGCAAACTTACAGTTATTTTAATAGCCAAAAATTACATTTGACGTAACAATACTCTAGTGCAGACACTCTCCAGCAGCAATAATCAGTCTTTTGGTTACAGTATCTCTTTATACTATTGTTTGATTAGTAGAACGATGCTGCTGAATGGCAGGATAATGAAGTTTCATATGAATTCGTAGAGTAGTTGCTTTATTTCGTTTTGTGTTAACTGAATGTACGAAAAGAAAATTAACCTACAAAAAACTTACATCCTAAGCCTGCGATTGTTGGAAAACAAGCAACGTTTAAAAATTGGATAAATAAGCTCTCTAATTGTTCATTTGAGTCAAACTCGGTTTCAAAACATGAAAACCAGGGGAAAAAAAGTTTTAATAAGTACGCTACTACGGTACTTTTATTAAATTCTCTCTCTCTCTCTCTCTCTCTCTCTCTCTCTCTCTCTCTCTCTCTCTCTCTCTCTTTGTGTCTGTCTCTCTTTGATGTATACAAGGGGACTCACCTAAGACTTGCAACGCAAATATTATTGAAATGGAAGATTCTATTGATATGCTGCTTTCACAGAATTTAAGTTTAGACAAGGACTCCATAATTGCAGCCATACACAGATAATAATGATTATTATAATGTATATTTCTTGGGAAAAATGTTATATTTCTTCAAATGGAACATTGTCTATTGACACCGAGAAAATAAAACAAGGGGAAAGTATAATGTTAATGGTGTTTTTTTGCAGGATTCAAATTAAATAATACCAGCTATCGTAATAAGAACATTTTAAATATCTACAGTTATCTGCTTCGATTAACTGCTTAGTTACTAGGCTACGGTTTCCGTGTGTTTAATTTTCTTATTTAGTGTGAGTGATTTGTTTTTCTTCTGAATTTCCAAGAAAATGCATGTTACATTTTGTACTCTTGTGTTTTTACTGTACCATGCTTTAGCACTCTCTTAAGAAATAGAAAATTGAATGCAAATTCTGTGAAGAAGAAAGAGAAAACTGGTCTTCAGCGATTGTGTTCAAACCAGATGTAAAGATGTCATGTCATGTAAAGATTGCTGCACATGTAGCATTTCAGTAGAAATTTCAAAACAGGTAGCTGTAATATGTCATTTCATACTTTCTGGTGTACGTGGTATGTTCTTATAGGCAGTGTCTTTTAGCTTTCCTCGCAGGAAGGGATCAAATCTGGTGAAGGGGCAGGCCAACATACAGTTCCCCTTCGTCCAATCCAACGATTTTGAAACAATTGGTGAATATAAACATAGTACGTTTATAGGGATGTGTTTCAGTGTACACATTATAAGAAAGGACATCGTTCTTTCTACGTTCTCCATATCGAATTTTACACCATTAGTAAATACCATCTTCCATCACGCCATCCTATAAAGGAAACAAATTATAAACAAAGAACATCGTAGCCTAATAACCAAGCAGTTAAATAGGCAAGTATAGATATTTAAAATGTTCATACTACTATAGCTTCTAAACTACTTGTCTAGAATTGGGTAAAAAAATTACATTCTAATTTCCTCTAGATTTATTTTCTTGGTGTCAACAGACATTGTTTCGTTTGAAGAAATGTAGCTTTAACAAAAAATACACATTCTAATAATTATTAACATACAAGGGTACGTCCTTAAGTTTCCGGCTTAGCCGATAAAAGCTATCGTCTTCACAAAGCCCTTATCTGGTGTCATATCTTATCTGTTAAGTAAAAATTTAAGCTGTAACTTTCGCTCCGCTGTGTTCAGTTGTTCAGATATTGTTAAAGAAGGATACGTGTAGAAGATTGTGAAACGTTCAAAATGGAGTATCAAGCTGTTATTAAGTTCTTCACAAAAGAAGGACTTACTGCAAATGAAATTAAACAGCAATTGAACGGTGTATATGGGGAAGCATTCCCCTCATATTCTACCGTAAAAAATGGGCCGAACTTTCTTGAATGGGTCGAGAAAACAAGCATTGAAGACGAAGAGCGTGCAGGTCGGCCCTTGGAAGTGCTCACTTCTGAAAACATTGTCCTTGTGGAAGGATAAATCATGGAAGACCGGCGCTCAAAGTTACAGAAATAGCAGCAAGGCTGGGCCTTTCTAAAACAACAGCCTTTCGAATTATTCATGAACATCTAAACATGAATAAGGTTTGTGGAAGATGGGTGCCTAGACTTCTTTCCTCAATCCAAAAGCAGCAACGAGTCATCTATTGTCAGGCATTTTTGGAGATCTGTCGTGGCAACGAGAGAGAAGTTCTGCAAATAATTGTTACATGAGATGAAACTACGGTCTTCTACTATGATCCCTTGTTCAAAAGAGAATCAATGAAGTGGGTAAACTTGGCGAAGCACTGCCTCTAAAGGCCAAGGTAGCTCAGTCAACCAAGAAGATCAGGCCACAATCTTTTGGGACTGTGAAGGAATACTCTTCATTGATTTCAAGGAGAGAACACCACAGTAAATGGGGAATACTGTGCTGACCTACTGCACAGACTACGTGCTTCCATCAAAGAGAAAATGTGACAAAAGCTGTGTGGTTGTGTGGGCCTTCTTCATGACAACGCGCCTGTGCACACAGCTCTTGTTGCAAAGGATGCTGTGAAGATAATGTGGCTTCAAGGAGATTGATAGTCCACCATACAGCCCAGATCTAGCTCCCAATGACTATTTCTTCTTCTCAGAACTCTAGAAGGGCCTTCGAAGGAGAAAATTTGAGTGTCGAAGAAGCGATGGATGCTGTTTAGGCCCATTTGGCAGAACAACACTTCCGACTATTGGGAGGGGGAAATGAAATGTTAATTCAAATATGTGAGAAGTGTATTGCAATAAAGTGTAACCATAATGAAAAGTGTGAAATATAGTTTTTGTCTTTATCATACCTAGAAAATGGTTAGGCCGGAAACTTATGGGCCTACCCTCGTATGTACATTGGCTGCAATTATGGGCTCCTCCCTAAGCTTCAACTCTGTGAAAGCAGCACCACCCATTTCAGAAATATTTTCGGTGCAAGTTTTAGATGATTCAAGCGGTATATTCAGTCACGAAAGCATGAGTGTTAATTCTAGTAGAAACTTGCAACCTATATTCAACAGTAATAAAACTGTACCCTTGGTTTATGCTGTCGCGCTATCCATTAAACTTTGCCAGTCAATGATTCACTCCTATTTTACTAACTTGCAATATGGATACATTTTTTTTTTTTTGTCGTGTTTCATGTTTCACTTCCATACATGCGGTTTGTACCTTGATCGCTGTTATTGTTTCTTTCCTTACTTTTATTGTAAGAGTTAATTTAATTAAATCAATCTCTTTTGTTACCAATATCAATTTCATCGTAGTAAGATAATCTGTATTCTGAAAAGGTAAAGCTAGTTGGAGTATTGTTGACAACTATCTTAGATCTTAGTAGAATTGCTCCTTTGAACATTTATGACTTTTGTTTTCGATGTTGATATTTTAAGGTTGTACATTTCCGTAATCCTTTGTGGTTCATACCGCCACGGATGGCTAAGGTCGTTAAAGGCGCGGACACGTGAGCTGGTCTGGGGTTCGAATCCCTCCAGGACCATCCTCCCTGACTGAGGTTTTCCTCAGTTCTCATAACTGGCAAATGCCAGGGAGGTACCCTAAACCTAGGCCTGGAATGTTTCCTTCCTTAAAAAAAATCCTTTCCCAAATTCATTTCATGTATCACCAGTGTGCACCGCCTGTGGTGCCTAATTAGTAAAAACGAGCGTTATAACACCGTTCAAAAAAAAATCTGGCTCATATGTTGCTCTTTGTAAGGCATTTTTAACATTGGTTATAATTGCTTGATCATCAGCATACAATATAGATATTATTTTTTCCTTTCCCTTAGCCAAACCACAACTATTTATTTTAGCTTTCCCTTCCTTAGAGCTTTATTCATATAAAAATTAAAAAGGTTGAGGATAAACAGCATCATCATTTCACAATCAGTGGGGGCTCGTGGCCCCTGTAGTAGAGTGGATTCGGGGTAGAACTACATGACACCCAAATGAGATGGGGGAAGGTCTCTTTTATCAAGATAAATTTCTACCTGACACAGCAGCGCCATAATACGATTGTGCTTTAAACTTCTGGTTTAAATGGAACTATTCTAATTTAATGGTTAAAATACGCCTCAAGCCTTCTGCAGTCAATTGATAACCTGCAATGAATTTTATGAACTTGCAGTCGGTTTACCCCTACTGATATATGGTAATATCACAACAAACTGCTTGCAATATCTGTCGTTTCGTCGGCCTGTAGAGAAACAATATTTGCCCTTTCTTTATTTTCTAATCTCATTCCTATAGACATGCTATCGGCCAAGACGTTTTTTTAAACTATATAAAAAATATTAATTTTGTGCCGTCTTGCTGAGTAAGCTCCTATAATTTTCGGTTGATGAGGCCCAAATCGTTTCACTTCCAACTTAACAGTTATACTTAGACCCGAAAACGGACTCTCATTTCAACAAAACATATACTTTTTTGTAACTTAACAGTTAACACTGTAAAAGTCAACTTTCCACTGACAAACAATGAGGAAGCCACCCAATTTCAAACTAAGTGCGAAAACAACTGTTTGTCAGTTACGTATGGTGTCAGTAACCCCTCAACAGCTGGTTCCTAAGAAAAGAGAATATATTGAGCGCTGGCAATGGGCCGTCTTCCTGCTGGCCCAAGAGAACGCAGAAATAAGAAGGAGAAAGGCTAACCCATTTTGGAGGAAGACAATATACTCGTAAGTCCTAGTAAATCTTTGCTAGCCCATGAAATGTAAGTTTAAAGCGTAAAATGTTCCGTTCTGGCCCATGAACTACCCTCGCTCACGGAGAACCCGCATGCTACCGCTACTACAGTAGAGAGGAAATGCGTTTATTGCATAAGATTAATTCGGTTATGTATCGCTGTTTTCATGCATTTTTTGTTTTAAAAGTTGACCAGGTAAAGCTTATTGGTAAGTCGTCCCCGATCTCAATCCTTGATTTACCGATTCTTTTTTATCCTCATCTTTAAATATACAGGTGTTGCGCTTAAAACACCAATAAAATAAATGTATATATCTTAAGATATATACGTCAAAGGAAAATAAACGTGCCTAGGTTTGCTAGGGGAGAACTTGCAATGTATGTAACATTTTTTTTATTAGTTTATTTACGGACGCTCTTTAACATCTCAGGTCATCAACGAACCATTCAAATCAGTGCGTAAAATTTTGCTCAGAGGCCTCTTTTTTCAGACTTGAAGTTCTTTAGCGGGCCGTAAATGTACGACACGGGACCCACGGTTTTACTTCCCTTCCAAAGGAAGCCATACTTAGGATTGTTACGCCCGAAAAAATCCATCGATCCTGGCCGGGATCGAACCTGCGATCTTGGGCTTAGGAGGCAAGTAGTATGTAGCAATGATTGTTATAGAGATTAAGATTGAGAAAAAATTTAATTAACTGGTACTTCCGTAAAGCTAGAGTTATGTGGACGATACGTGTGTTCTTTGGTTAACAGATACAAAGTCTGCGAAGGAGATTCAAAGCGGATTTCGTCGCGAATACAATCTTCAAAGACATGATCCCATTCCTAACTATAAGAAAATAACCGCCTGGAATACAAAGTTCATGCAAGCAGAAAGCTAGTTGCCGAAAACTGGTAAGCATTCTATGAATACTTTTCTGAAGATTATATTCGAATCAGCTTTACAAGAAGCTCAAAAAAATCCAAAAAGCACGTTTGCAACTCCAGCTTCCTGGTTCATAATGTTGTATACAAAATCTGCGGACCTAATAGCGGATCAAGTCATATGATAAAGGCAAAAGGCTTACGAGATACAATTGCAGATTCTGGGAAAGAGAGAATAGGCATGTTGTATTTGAACACGGACGTGATTTGTTGAAAATTAATGTTTAGTGAGGCGCAATGAAAGACCGTATATGATAGTTTCCTTCTTTTTTGCTATACCTACAACCTTCACATTCATTTCATTTCATTTTAGCAAGGTAGATTTCAATCCTGTTGTCAAGGCCTCTTCGCAAGTCACAGTCGTTGTAGGTTCTAGACATGTTTGCTGTGGCACAACAAATTCAAGTATGTGATATTAAAATATATTGAAGATAAAATTACCATTCTTAATGAATTTGAATTTTTTAAGTTGAAATTAAAATAAGTTTTCATTTACCAATTATGGCAATTTCTTTTGTTGGTGTTTTAAGCGGAACAACCTGTATTTGACCTTTTATATGTATCTTAATTACTTTTATAATTTTTTGAATGGTGTTTAACACCCGTTTTTACTACTGAGGCACCAAGGCGGTGGACGTTGATGATACATGAGATGAAATGGGAAAGGATTTATTTAAGAAAGGAAACGTTCCAGGCCTAAGTTTAGGATACCTCCCCGCCATTTGCCATTTATGAGAACTGAAGAAAACCTGGAAAAAATCTTAATATTTGTGTCAAGATCGTCCATGTTTAAAACCATTTTGTTCTTCCATTATCAAAGTTTATACAAAAATATTAATCAGCTCATAATAATTTTTGAATATATTTTATAGATTACGTTTAGTAAACTTATCCCTCTAGCTATTACATTTATTGCACCCTTCCTTTTTAAAAACAATATATGTCAAAAAGTTTATAATTCTCTGGTATTTTCTTGTTTTTTCAGATAGGTTTTAAAATGGAAGGTCTCTGTTTAAACTCTTTTGATGCGAATTTGCGGCTTAATTCCATTACTTCCATTTGATTTCCTATGTCTCATGCAGTTCATCATATTCTATGTTATCTATAATTGCTAAATTCTCGTTTTTTCTCTCGTTGTGATTAAAAAACTGCAAAAGCAACTTTGTATATAAATTCTATAATATATGAACAATTTCCTTTGTTTTGTTCAACTGCATCGTTTGTTTCAATATTTGAGTGCTTCAAGACTTTAAACACACACCTGTTAATTGTTATACATAATTTGACATTGTGGAATACTTTTTTCTTTTTATTTTTGGCGATTTAAATGATAAATATGTTTTAAGAACTTTTTTCTCAGCATTTATGGTTTCTTTTATTTCATCATTCCATACGCGCAGCTTTCATTTCTTCTTGTTACTAGTATTGACACCATTTGCTTCAAATGAGACTTGTTATATTTTTGTTTTATATAATTCCATTCTTTTTTTTTTTTTCTATAACCACTTCGTAGATCTGTTTTATTGATTTGGTTTATTCACTGATGCTCTTTAACATCTCAGATCATCAGCGTCTCATTCCATTCAGGGCGTGAAACTGCTGATTAATTTTACTCAGAGGCCTCTTCTTCCAGGCCTAAACCTACGACACACGGCTGAAAAATCAATCGACCCTGGCTAGAATTGAACCCGCGATCCCTTTGTAAAAGGAGAAGCAGAAAGCATGAGGTTGTTGCGTGGCTAATTAACTTGAATTAAACTGAATTAAATTAAAAGACCTGGTACATCGATTCACAAGAGACTGAGTACTGCGAGTCCGGTGTGGCCCTGAAAGATGCGAAAGTGGGGTTATGTAGTCCTCCTCAGTTGACATCTGCAGGCTATTGCTCAAATTTCTTGGAAAGAATTTCTCAGGTGCCACAACCTCCGAATCGGACCACTACACTACGGAGGTGGTCATGTGGCTAATTAATATGATAAAGAGGTAAGGCATTTAAGCAGCTAAAGGCTATTAACCACGGTTCACTTGCATCAACAGAAGAATAGCTTTCCTTATCTGGAGGCTGAAACTTGCTGTCATCATTCCAAATATGTGTAGGCAAAGAAGGTTCTTATGTACAGAGACGATACTCTAACGGTTCTCTGAGGACTAGAAGGAGGTTTTCCATCAACAAGCTATTTGTGAAATATTCCACACGGGTTGGTTTTCAGATTACAGTAATCTTGAAACTGGTCTCTCCGACGTCTTCCAGTCGACTTAAGTTTCGTTTTCCTTTTGGCTGATGCCTATCACTTGAGTGATATTCACTCTCGTCCCTTTAATAATGCATGGTGATACCCGTTAGATCTTTAAATTTGAACCAGTCAATTATGCTAATTGCGTTTAATTCCTAATGAAGCATTGCCAACCAACGGTTTAAACATCTTCACTTACAGTGTAATTTTTCTCATAGGTCAGCACCAATACACTAGAGCTTATATAATTTCAAAATAGTTTTATTCTTACTTTATTTGTTGTTTTCATTATTATCGCACCGATCGACTGTTGATATTCAAAAATCGTATTGTTAAAACCATTTGCTTGAGTTTGCAGCTCAAATTGTTCAATATGGAGACATGTTTTAATAATTGCTCTTCCACCATACGAACAATATACGAAACCACTGTGTCCTATTACAAGGAGAAATACAAACTTAACATCATCAAAGTAACTAGTTTATTAGTACTGATAGAGATACGATCCCCAATTTTTTTCCCTCCAAAGTTTTGGATCTCATCAGATCTCTCAAGACTTATATTGAGAGATCTCTCGCTGGTTTCTTTCAAAGGATCTATTATCCTTTTAAGGAGTCATCTATAAGTTTTATAGCATTAATTCTCATTCTGACAATTATTATTATTATTATTATTATTATTATTATTATTATTATTATATTATATTATATTATTATTGAAAGGGATAGAATAATTGTGAATATTATTGTTCTTAGTTTTTATAATTACATAACTTTTCTTTGTTTTTTAATATTATATATTTGTTATTATTGTCAAACGTTGTCCTACAGAGCAACCTTATATACTAACGAAGAGTTAAATAAAAAAAAATGTTTCCGAATGAGAGTCCTTTAAATGTCATTGCCTTAGTTTTCTTCTTAGGATGGACGTGTTAGCATTTTTAAATAATATTTCTTGGATAATATCGATATCTGATGCATTTTTTTGTAATTTATCCTCTGTTAAAGCAAACACGTGTGATTCAAATGCTAATAATAATAATAATAATAATAATAATAATAATAATAATAATAATATAATTAAGTAGTTTTATATTTTAATGGCATTAATATATAAAATTTAAAATGTGTGATAATGTATATTTTTATTTTACTCTAAAGCACGTATTTGTACTCATTTTCATTTTTTATGTTCAAAAGGTTCTGCCATTCGCAACGTTTGGTGCTTCTCTCTATAACATTATGCTAATTGTGTCAAAAGCCCAATTTAATCTACGAAGAGCGAAACTGTTTTCCATCAACTGAGAGAGTGATAATAAAATCGAGTTATTTTGGCATGCGCCCGCATCTGAGCACAGCGTATGCTAGCCCAGGTCACGCCAGTCCTCTGTCATAATAACAAACACTTTTCGCTCTGATGGCTACGCATGAGGTCTGCCACAGAAAGCATTATTTCTGTTTGATATAACCTATTTTGCGATTAAAATAACAGTTTAACTCAAATCTAATATTATTATATCTTATTATAGACTATTAGTGGGCCAGTGTTATTAATTGCAGTATATTATTGACGTCTATTGTGTTGAAACTTACCTCTAGAACATAAATAAAAAAGTATACAGGAACAACTCCCATAATGTAGGGGAATTTAACGACAACATCGAAAGAATTGCTGAAATGCTCAAATAGATCTGATGCAACACTTATAACACAGGTTAGTGTTCATTATGAAATAAAACTAATACTGTGCGCATGTAATTACTGATCAAAGCTGTGTGAGTAGAAATGAAATGAGAGGGAAACTTGCCCAACGACTTGTCCAATGGGCACTAGCTTGGCCCCGAGGCAGTTTTGACACAATGATGGAACTACAATTTTGTACTTCTTCACGATGCATTCGTTTTAAATGCCCCATTTAAAGAGATGATGTATCCATGATTATTACTATGCACATAACTATAGCCCCTTTTATAAATAACCGATGCTATATCTTTTTCATTATTCAAGAACATGACCACCTTTCAGCATACATATAAAACATCATACATATTAAATTATTTTTGCATATTTACAACATCTTACTAAGGCTTTTCTTTTATTTTAAAATTGCAAAGCGCTATTATTTTGTCTTCTACAGTAGAATCCACTTAATTTATCATCACAAAGTTAATAATAATAATAATAATAATAATAATAATAATAATAATAATAATAATAATAATAATAGTCACTTGGACTCATACTAAAATCAATCAATGAAACGAAACAAAAATTTAAATTTTCACCAATCATAACCGGGTTGCGGAGAGAAATTATCGAAACAAGAATTATGAAATCCGTTTTATCACGCGACGAGCATTTGTCTTGTCATTAGTGTTGCCAACCCTATACTTACACTATATAATTCCTGAGCACGCATCACTGACCACTTTTGCTAGCAGGCGGTGGGGAGTTATTGATAGCAACAAAAGTATGGACAATCGACAATCATAATGCAAAATGAGGGTTCTTCAAATTGATATTCATAAATATAACATTTTATACAAGTGTTAATACTCTGTGAGCGAATTTCAAATACTCCTAAACCCGTATTTTGCTCTTCTCTATTGGCATTACTGACAATCGGCATTCTTCTATTGCAAGATGCCTTGAAAAGATTAATTGCAAATTTACAATTATTTGTAAACCAAGTTTAAAGAAAGTATACTTGAATTCTTGTTTTATTCGTGAAATAGTCCTAATAAATATCACTCAAGGGCCTGAGCTTTCTAGACACTACGTTCGTGAATTCATCGGCAATCTCAGACTTTTTCGTGATATTACTTGTGATAAAATAGAGTAGCATGTGCCTTTTGGCGTGCTTGCTCTCTGACAAATAAAGCAATAAACACTGTTTCTTTTATTTATTTAAAAAATTTATAAAATGTTAGCATTGCATTTCAGTATAATAACTTTCCATATAAGAAGAGAGAGCAATGAAATATTTCGTAAGCTTTAATGCTTTGAAGTCTTGTGGTTATCTATGGTCTTGGCAGACTGGATAATCTGCGAACCAACACAGGTGCTGTCCCACATGTACACTAGTACATTTTGTAGGAGTTTCAGCTTTGTCTTTATGAACTATTTGCTGAAATATTCCTCTCCGTCCCTAACAATTCAATCCGATCCGACTAGATAGAGCAATAAATATAGATAATTAAAGAGCTTTAATCGTGTGCTTCATTAATTAAAATCATTCATAAATAGTTCTCATATAGGCATTAGTTCCGTTTAACTAATACTTTACTGCTGCATTTATATATCATTAAAGAAAAACAAATCAGTAAAGTACTCTTACATTCATAAACACCGTGCACTTTTTTGAGAAGACCATATAAACACTGAATACAGCTTTCTATAAACGAAATTCAATAGAAAGCAATACATGTGCTTTCTTGTATCTAGTGAAAAATTTGCAATAAATGTTTTAATACTGTGCAAAATTTAATGCTAAATCTTTTAGAATAGAAAATATTTCAAAAAACTACTTTTTAGCAAAATAATAATTAAAACTTAAGCAGAAATGTTGTTGTATATTTTATTATATGCTTTTAACATAAAAGAAGAAAATGTGAGAGCTCATTTTCATAAACGTACCCTGTTAAATCTGAATTAAGGATATATGGAAGACGGTGTGACAGGTGGATGAGTAATGAACATTACACAGAAACACAGAAACACACACTTGACACTGGCATCACTTTAATGAACACTACATCTGAGACAGCTTCATCATTCTCATATATAGGTACATCAAAAGACGTTGAACCCGCCTGCCAAAGAGCTTTGACACCATTTACTAAACCTAATAACAATAACCTGTTCGATGTTATCTTCGAATCACATCTAATGCGAATCTCATGCATCTCTTGAGGTCAAAAGGAGAGAGGGGAGGGAAAGGTTAAAATCTGAATGACTGCGATTGGCTGCAAAGTGCGAAAGGTGCAGAAAAGGTTGGTCTAATTCTAAAAAAAAAAAATCCTACACTAGAAAAGTACATTACGATCAAGCTTATTGAATAATGAATATGGTTCACTAGGCCAGAGCAAGAAAGTCTTTAAATTAAACATAAATAATGGAGAATTATTAATGTCTCTTGGAATTATGTAAAATGCATAACGGTGCTGATGTGTCCACGTTGTGGTGAAATTGATTTTATTTCGTAGTTATGTAAAAGACGTCTTTGCTGCTTCCCAGACTCTGAAATCTTGGGGGAGTTGGTCTTTCTTAAATACAATAGGTAACAATTTATGTCTTTCTAGACGTCTATAGGAAGTCAACGGCTGCCACAGGCTGCTCAGCATTCAAGTGCATAAATTATTTCGCATGTCTTTCATTTTCAGTATCGAGCGATTCTGCCCATGTGCTGATAAATGCAGTGGTCTGCACATTTCGTTAGCTTACGTCTATGAGCTCTCGTCGATAATACTTGAAAAAGTATAAACTGCTAATATAAACGCTTTAACATGAACCACTTTGCATGTCAGTAGCATAACAAATTCTTTTGAGGGTTAGATAGTTCTCATTTTATGTAACCCTGTACGTTTCACAAGAACTACAGTAGCAAATTATGGAACAAACCGACTGTGTCATCCAAAATGTGAGAAGTAAACCTTCATACCAGTATAAGTTTGTACAAGTTTCATGACTCACATTTTTCCAACAATAAGCCTTTATATTATCAACATACCGATATGCGGAGTTCTTATAGGCATTATTTACATTGGATGTGTCTACGGAATTTGCAATAGGGCATTAAGTTTCCCCTTGCTATTTCTCTGTCCTGCTCACGGACAATCGCCTAAAGTGCATGTTTCCCAGCAGCATTAGTCAGTTCTGTTTACCAAGATTAAAAAAATAGCCACAGATGAGTATTGGTCAACTTTTTCGAGTAAGGTTTTAAAACTTAAAAAACTGAAAACTTTCTACTTTCGAAATGTACTTTAATATATAAAATTCATATTATTTCATGCTAAATAGTGATATGTTTGATACTTTATTACAGAATTTGAAAATAGTATACATTTATAAATTATCAAGAATGTATAAATAAATAATATTAATTATAATTTAGTTTATATACAAGTATAGTTCATTTAATTTAAAGATATCAGCAGTGAATCTCAAATATGCGTATTTAGAGATTTTTTGTATGTAGTATACAATTCCTAAATTCATTAAGGGCATAGCTCTAAACTTTGGAGAGAAGCAGTACCTTTTCTGGTGATTTTTGAACATTTCTAAGACACTGGTATCCCACATGTAAATTTTATTAATACATTATGCTTATTAATTGTGAATGCACGGCCGAAAGACTTCATTAGAAGTGTTTAAGCTTACTGTTACAATCTACCGAATGAATGCCCTAAACTTAAAAAAAAAAAAAAAAAAAAAAAAAGGACATGTTATAATATACAGATGGCCCACGAAAAACCAGCGCTCTGCCTCTTAAACAAACATATATCTACTGCGCTACTTTACGTGTACACTTAATAAGGCTTCGGAGAATCCATATTTTAAATATTCGCAACCACGGCAGATGTAATAATGGACGGCAATTGAATTTGTACACCACTTTTTCACAAAAAATTTCCAGAGACAGCAACACAAATATGGCTGAAAAATTCCCCTGATTTTTCTTTTTTTTTTTTTTTTTTTTTTTTTTTTTTTTTTCCCTTTGTACGCGTTCACACCTATACTATTGCAATTCTTTTATTGCAGAGAATACGTTCGCATTGCATGACTGCAAATACTGCCTTCGGCATAAATAGTTTCCTCATACTGATAACAGATGTAGAAAGACACAACTCCTATGCGTTACGATAACATTCTCAAAGTTGTTGCCACTATGTTACATTCTAAAAATGTTTTCGTTCGTTTCGTATTTATAAAGACATAAGCATTTTATCAGTCAATTATATACTTGTAATTATGTCGCTAATTTCGTTGAATATTTAACCTATTTTTCTGCATATTCAATTACAAGCACTTTTTAAAAAAATATGTATTGGTAATTTTATAAGTAACTGCAAACATTTGGCAATAAAAAACTAGAGATATAGTATAGCTTATGCCAGTAATGTGCATTTTACGTCATCTAGCGCAAATTTTCAGGGAAAGTTAATTTATTCCTCGATTAAAGTTGACTATTACTATAAAAATTTAATTTCATTAACAACATGAAAATAACATAAACATATCATGTACGTGTATTTGTCAGGTCTTACGTAAAATCGTCAATATGCCGTGAACAATGAATTATGTGAAGCCAAGGAAAAGGCTTCCTGAGCCTTCACACCAAAAAAAAAAAAAAATGCTCCGTTGCATGTCACTGTAAACTTTCAATGTGGAACATGATGGTGCACCTTGTGATAAGAACTTTTTGGTACTTCAGCCTTGCTTAAGGGCGAACCGTTTGTGCCTACGGCCCTAATGGAGGCATCTGTGGAAGGAGAGTAGATGAAGGAGACACCGGGTGGCCAGGACCATGGGCAATGAGGTACGGACATAGACATTGTTTCCAGATAGAGTAGCCCTCTCTTTCCAAGCAAATAGAGACCCTCGGCAGAAAGCTTTATGAAGCGCAAGCCACCATCATACCGCACACAGCACCAGACCATGTCACAACAAAACCCGTAGAATGAAGTGAATGGGACGAAAAGTAATGGAAGGGAACATTTACCCCACCATTCGCCTAAGCGACAGGGGAAAAACGATGAGTAAACCGAAAATAAGGATGGTCAAAGTGATATGATTTATCGATTACTATGTAGCGAAAGTAACTAAATTGCCCACATCATGTTATTATATAGATAGTTTAATTCAAACGACTTTTAGCCAATGAACAAGCTTATTGATACTCGATTGACTAAAGAGAATCGAATTACACTAATAGTAAAAGTATGATGCTCATTTTTCTTCTCCTACATTAATTTATTTTATTCCTTTTTCTCTGCCTCGATTCGATTACTGAGCGCGAAAAACGTGCTTAATTATAGGTAAATAATGATTATAGCCTTGTATTATAACCTCAAATGTTCATTTTCATTCCAAGGAAGGTTTCATTCCTAACACCTCTGCTTTGATTCGATTGTTCCTCGAACTTATTAATATAACCTTAAGTATTCGATTATATTTCTCTAGCTTATAATAACATCAAATATTTAGTAGTTTATGACAACATTAAAAACTGATATCGTTCTTCAGGAATTATATTGTCAAATATAATGTGTACAAAACGATAGTTTTCCAAATGTAATTTAGTTACGCTTTTAAACTCTTATGAGAGGATTTTTTTCGATCTTAGGACTGGAAATAATTATCATGACAACAAACATTCGTTAAGCTCAATTCTCAGCACTCGTGCGATAGTGCGTAAATCGATTAACATACAGCCGTAGACGTAGTGTTGATCGATAATCGAAATCATTTTCTGGATAAGCCCCTAAATACGTCAGAGAAGAGCGGAACAGCATTACTTGGTATAAGCCACGAGTTTCTCCATGTTAATGACCTGGAATCAGGAGCAACACTCTCAGTGGAAAGTCACGTCAGCACGATAGGGGATCACTGGTTTCTTTTGCAAATATCGTGACGTCACACCCATGTACGTAGACATTTGCAGGTGACGTCATTTGACATGTGAGTAATATGTATGAAGCAGCACAGTTGTGTATTATTATTGCACTAACGAGGTTATGCTGTCCAAAATATTGTCCCCGCCTAAAGCCTTAGAGCAGCATGTCCAAATAAAGCGGAATATTTTAGACATAGATACGATAGTAGAAAACGTAGAGATGGTAGTAGAAAAATGCGTTAAGTGCTGCGGAATTGTTCTAAATTGATACTACTTTCGCTTATGTTTAAAGTTAATTGTTAAATATAAAGAAAAAATATTTTCTAGTTCGTGTAATATTTCAAATAACCAATAGAATTTATAACAACTTCAACAGTTACTTACGCGGATAGGGTGCAGCCTAGGAAGGAATAAGAATGAAAGGAAAATAAAAATGTCCTTATATAATAAGTATAAATCATGCTTGAATAAAAGTAAACCATGGCCTGTATTTATGCTTAAAAGAAACGTCTTTTTAACAATACACTTATAAAGTATAGCTTTGGTTTTACTGTTGTATCTTATGATAAAAACATAGAAATCCATCCTTACTACTCCACATTTGTTCGGTAAGTACGTGTTTTTACTATTTTAATTACTGTTACTTCACAGTACATTATACATGAGATGAAATTATTAATTGGAAAAGGAATTTCAAGATAAAAGCGTTCCAGGCGCAAGTTTGGGGCACCTATACGATATTTTAGTTGCAATTATACTTTTTTATGTTTATTTCAGTTAATTTAACTCCACATATTCTTAATGAGTATGCTATAATAAGATTTCTGCAAATGTAGATAAAATGTTTATATGATAATTATATTATATATAAAGCATAATTTTATGATATATTATTTCTGAAAGAAGTTATACATACATATATATAACTTATATATATATATATATACTACAAGCCCCGGCCAGGACGGATGGATTTTTTCGGGCGTAAAAATCCTAAGTATGGCTTCCTTCGGAAGGGAAGTAAACCCGTGGGTGCCGTGTCGTACATTTACGGCACGAAAAAGAACCTCAAGCCTGAAAGAGAGGCCTCTGAGCAAAACTTGTCGGCCGTTTCACGCCCTGAGTTGAATGGGACGCTGATGAGCTGAGATGTTAAAGAGCGTCCATAAATAAATCAATCAATTACTACAAGCTATGCGCTCTCACTGAGTGTACTGCTAATTGTGAAAGTGGTAAGTCATTTTGAGAACAACAGCTGGTAAGTTTCGTGAATTGTACTTGAATTAATTAATCAATCACGTATGTGATATATTGAGGTATAGGTATTTGGCAGAAGAAATTATTTGTTTATAGTAAGTTATATATTTTTTTCAGTCCTCTTGACTTTGAATTTATTAGACCATTTGTTCCTATTCTTCAGACTACTTATTTTTTCGTGGACTCTCTCTACTTGTAAATTCCTTTTACACTTTTACCGCATCCTGTACACAACTAAATATATTGTCTTCCTATGTCTAACCTCCAAAGCGATCTATCCTATATGCCCTCCAATGTAAACCATCTGCTCTTTATTGCATTCATAATTTCCTTGTTTCAGAACTTCTTTGGTCTAGTTCTTCCTGAAGAGTGCCATTATTGAAATATTTGTGCCATCTCACTCCTTGCATCTTCACTAGATATACAAATGAAACGTCCTTTCCTCGGAGTAAACAAATATAATTAATAATTATATAAAATGACTGTGTTTAAGAAGTATAATAGTGCAAGTAATGCAATAAAGTAGTAATAACAACAATAAAACTATTACACCCAATACTAATATAAAAAGCAACAACATTTTAAAGTTATTAAGTTAACCTCGAAGGACAATTCCTTTAAAACTACTGCAGTTAGTGGAGTGGATCCTTTTCAGATTCTATTTGCTTTAAAATGAAAAAATATCTCCAATTACTGTTAATAACGCTTTATGTTTACATCGTGGTCACCTATAATACAGCCTGTATATTTTACTTAACGGTATTTAATTAGAGGCGGTAGACATCTATAATATAAAATAAGGCATTGGAAAAAGCATTTTGAAGGAAGCATCAGGGCACCTCCCCGAATTCAGGTAGGACAGTCCTGTAAGGGTTCGAACAGTAGACCTCTCGTTCATGAATCCGTATATCTACGACTTCGACCACCCTTGTCGGTTGATTTGTGTAGCTCCAAGCCCAATAACAAATTATGAAAACTCGTGGCTGATGTTTAGTGTTTCTTGCAGAATGCAAGGTGAGGGCATTGGAACCAGATCAATACACTAGCGTGGTGCATTGCATCACAGCAAGGTACGTGCAGTCACCCTTTCATTGGGCCACGTTTCTTATTATTGTAGTTTTTAAAATCCAATTCGGTTACCGCCAAATCTTCGGTTAATATTAAGATTAGGTTAAAGCCTTTTCAAAATAAGACGAAAACTCAAATGTGCGCGTGAACCTCATGATCTGATAGACTGCTGATATCCACCTTCATTAGCCTGCATTAATAGCTGACTAGCTATGAACTTACGTCACATCGCAATGTAGCTCTGAGATGTCTGCAGTTCCATATTGAAGAGTCTGATACCATTCGTTTTCACTCAGATAAGAAAGTTTGTTTACATCACCATCCAGAGTAATGGTACAGCTGATAGTGATAATAGACAGGTCTCGTTCCGGCAGCCCATGCAACAGTAAAGCTTGAGCTTTTATCGAAGCATTCAAGAACTGAACATGCAGGCATGAAAACAAAAGCAAGCAGTACATGAGGTTTCAGTCAACAACGGACCTGACTTGAAGCATTGAGACGAAGTATACGCAATATGCTTAATAGCAATGTAGGAAAGAATGCAAACGCGCAAAACAAACTTACTTCAAGATTTCTTTTTTATGATAGGGTAAAAGCTGAACTACCAAAAGAGCAAATTGATGCAATGAGTCTTTCATCAGCAAGCAGAGGTAATTGTGGATGTCTATAATGGACTGTAGTAGAATCAGCTAATATGGGAAGGTTCCTATGGCCTTTTTTCAAGACTTCTGAGTAAATACTCGCAACTATGAAGACTGTTCAATAAAAATGATCATAATTCTTTTACAGGCATTGTTTCTGGTGCTAAAATTTAAATGTACAATAGTTTGTTAACTTAATGCGTAATATATGCGTGGTACTAGTTCCATTGCCGTCTCTTTCGGTTCCTGTTTGAGAGAGGGATAGAATTTGAGACATGTTCAGTTCCTAGTCTAGTCGGGATGATCGGCCGCAAAGGATCTGAACCCACGTCTCAGGAGTTACCGCCTGAGCCTACTCGATCACATAAGTTCATAACAATAAACTTTGCACTAAGTCTTCTGATATAATTATATTAATTATCGTCTAATAATTTAAAACTACAACTTCATCCCTTGGTGTTAGTGATAAGAAATAAGACACAATCAAAACAAAAGATATGAAATAATTATGAAACAAAAGAAAAAGGATGACTATATGATTGAGTTTTAAACTAATGTAGCACATTTCATAAGTATGGTGCTCAGCTGAGAATACAGAGATTCTAGTCGGGCATTTTCCTATTCTTAATTAAGCTCTGAGTTTGCTTGAAGATGATAATATAAAATCGTGGTGACGATGACGTTTACGATGGTTTGTTCTAACATTAGAAATCTAATGCATCCGAATTGTCTCTGATAGGGGCACTCTGAGGGTTGAATATGTTACTGTCGATGATTTGATGGCCATAAAGCAAACCCAAGCTAATATTTTTTAGGGCTGACGAAAATCCCCATGCAGTTTTGGAAACAACACACTAACAATGTGGCATTACTGTTTGGGCTAAAATAATTGACCACACTGTAATATTTTCTTTTATTTTATTTGAAACATTTAGCAACATACTGTGACTATTTAATAGATTACTTAATTACTCTGTTGGGAGAAATTCTACTAAACTTAATACGCCATCTGTGGTTCATGTATTATGAGGCACCGCCTGATTTTTTTGTGATGAGCGATTCTTGTCAGCGACCCCCAAATAAATGAATAGGTCGTTGGGAACCGACATCCTGGCCTGCTAGTTCTCATAGTTTCAATCGATTGAATTTCTATTTGTTTCCTTTAAAAACTATTGTGTATACCAGGCTGTGGACAAACGCACTAGAATACAATGTCACCAAATAGGGCAGACACCTGGAGTGACGCAGTGCACTGAAGCCTATATTAGAGCTCAGTTGCCATTTTGAGCAATTTCTGCAGAGATATGGGTAAATAAAAAACTAAGAGAAATTGGCCTTAATTTTACATATTTTTATATTTGTATTAGCACTGGAAGAAAATGCCATTGCATGTTTTGTTATTCTGTGAAACTATCATACTTTTTCTTCTCACATTCCTTTTTGGTTTTGCGTATTTACTATGTTTCTTTTTAGGAAGTTCTACATGAACATAATAGTGTCTGTTACTGCCATGTTGTTTCTGCACGTAAATATCTTACAAAATTATCATTAAAGAGCCCAATTCATAATTTTATTTAATAAAAATAAGAGAAGCAATAGAAAAAGTGTAAATTGTTGCGAGTTTTGCAGGTAATTTTAAATAATAATACATTATATTTTATTTCTGTAATTTCCAGATGGTTTTTATTTACGGTTCCATTTAGTTAGAATTTTATTTAATAAAACTAAGAAATTTAATCGAAAAAAGTGTAAGTTGTTGCGTGTTCAGCAGGTAATTTTAAATACTGATATACTCTATTTTAATTCTGTAGTTTCCAGATGATTCTGATTTACGATTCTATTTGGTTAGAATAAATGGGACTTTGCTATACTTGCAGGAAGTCGAAGTTATAATAAAACAACTGTAATTTTAAATTTAAGTTAGAAGCCTACGCGTGTTAATTTCAACCTACACCAGGTTAAATATATTGCTTATGCTTCCATTGCATGTCCTATCTAGCATTGCATGCCGCACTATTAAATTTGCATTCTAAAACTGCATTTTAACGGTCTTTATCAGATCTTTTCTTAAACTCAGTTCTCACGCCTCAGCAAGAATGTTCTCTACGATTAGCTTTACTAGCCCTTTTACAGACAAATTCTAAAAAGGAGGGAGGGGGGAAATTGCATACTTTCCTTTTTCCTACAAGATATGTGTTTCACAATCACTGTATTAGAGGTTAATTCGTTCTAATGAACTAAAAGGACAAATTATCCGATTTCACATTATATATTACAGTTTGAAACATCTAACAAAAAAAGATGAAAGAAAAAAACATTAAATCTATTTTTACAATATATACTCACCGTATTATTAGATTTTTAGCATATTGAATACAATTTTTTATTTTTTGAAAATACTTTGTGAAGTATACTTTTGAAAGTAACCAGTACAAAGACGGGCATATTCTTCACCATTTTCTTAGAAATGATAGTCAGATGCCATTTAATTTTTGTGTATTTTATTAAAATTCTCATTAGGAATAAGAATATTGTTATGAGGGTAGTTTTTACTAATTATGCAACAGAGAAAATATGGGATATTAAAGTTAAGTCTGCGGCGACACGCTGCAGCATCAACCAAGAAAGTTCACTTTACTCCGCTACTGCTACTGATGAATAAAATTACAAGTTTCTAGAATGTTAATAACTAGGTTTAACCCCCTTACGTACAAGGGTTGTTCAATAAAGGATTGTCATTTTTACAGACAATTTCTCGCACTGAAATTTAACTTTACAGTGTTTTGTTAACTTAATGCGTAATTCACTATTGTTACTTCCAGTTCCATCTATGACAGATGTGCAAGTTGAAACATCTTCAGTTCCGTCTACAGCAAAATGAAGGAGATATGTCATGCTACTCTGAAATTCTTCTTTCCTCTCAATAAATCTTCCATTGAAATCTATGCAATATTACAAGAGATAGTTTGTTCTTCTTTATAGCACAGCTCAAAGATGGTTTAAAATGATTAAAGATGAAAGGAAATTAAAGGAAGGTGGCCTCGAGCTTCCAGTGTGTGCTGACGAAACCAGTTTGTGCTCTAACGAAAGAAAACATTAACACAGCTGCTGTTATGGTGAGAGAGGTTACTTGAACAACATTAAGAACCCTTTCATATATTCTGAGAATTTCACTGGCTACCACCCACACGTTGATACATGAAAAGTTTCACATGGGAAGTGTTTGTGTACTGTAGGCTTCAAAAACTGCTGATTCCGAACAAAATGACGTTTGCGTGCAGTTTGCATGTAATTGAAGATGATGTTACAGGAAGAGGAGGAATTGTTTTCCAAAGGTAATCACTGCTGATGAAAGCTACATCAATCCGGTCCTGAGAACTAAGAGCAAAGCTCTGTGTGGAAGTCTCCAACATCACCAACACGAAAAAAGGACAAAAGAAGTTGCTTCTGTTGAGAAAGTTATGGTCATCTCATTTTTCGATAACTCTTCAAGGAATGATTTATCTGCACTTATAACTGTAACTAGGTAATACTACAGAAATGTCCCGAAAAACACTGTAAGGCCATATCACTGCAAAAGATTTCGTTTTTTTTTATATATGCTGCATACGATAATGCACGGCACACATCGCAAATATTGATGCTGAATATCTTATAAAAAGCAATGTGAAGTACGTCCCTCGCCCTCGCTATTGTACAGATTTGTTTTTCTAAATTGAAAAAATTACCATCGTGGTAGGCATTTTCCATCTTCAGAAGCAGTGGTGAAGGCTGTGGAGGTAATTTTGAAGGACCTGTTCATAAAATTTTTCCTACCATGTCTTTGAAGACTGATAGAAATTCTGGGATTTACCCTCATCAAAACTATGAGAAAGAGTAAATGCATGTCGCCCCCCCCCCCAAAGAGAGAGAGAGAGAGAGAGAGAATTATTTATTGAATAGACTTAACATACACAACAGAAATAGAGCGAAAGATAAAAATATCTATAACGCATCTACTTAAAACAAATTCTTATCCTGGTTTTCATACCAATAAACCTGTGCATGATCCTTTTAGTTTAAATCTGGAATGTGCAGAATAAAGTCCGTCTCCACAGAAAACTTCCTATGTTTCGTAGTAACAGTTGACTCAAATTAATACTTGGAGTCGGTCTACCCAGTATTTTTAATTTCAAAATTTTCCTGTATGACCGCAAAGAATAAAGATTAGAATAAGCTTTGTATAGTGTTCATATTTTTTACATTCAGTTAACTCAAAAAGAAATATACCAACTACTTCGCGAATGTACACGAAACTTAAACAACAGCTGACTTAAAAAAAAAAAAAAAAAAAAAAAAAGACATTATCGCTGCTGGAGAATGTCTGCATGGCAACATTGATACTGAAATAACTGCAATTTTATATTATATATATACATTTAAAAATTCGATATTGTACTGACTATAGTTTCTAAGTATAGTCCCTCCTTACGCTGTAATATTTTCAAAGTTTTCACCACAAAGTATTTTATAAAATAATTTATATGCCATTTGACAAAAACTTAATAGTAAAACAATGTTCACATATTACTGTACCTGTTATAAATTTTTTAATAAATTCCATAAAATATGCTTTGGATAGATACTTCCTAACGTAATATGTACTGAGAAACTGGAATACGCCATAGATTGGAAGAAAACATTCATCAATGAGCTTCAATCAGTGCAAACAATTTGTAGGTCACGTTTGCAAAATGTAGCCTCATATCGACTCCTGCCTAAACGTTGATAAGGGTTTCTAGAATTTTCTGTACCATGATCATACATCTTAAGCACGAACTTTTGGGTTATTCAAATTTTCAGGTGTCTAGTACTAAAAGAATCGTCTTGCTTTTATTTCATATTATCAAGCTAATTCGAATTAATTTGAAAAAAAACAAGAATAAAATATCATTAATGAACAGGAATTTAAAATTAAAACGCATCTTAAATAAAATTCTAAAGGTCGAGAAAAAGCATGATAGGTCATAAAAGGATATTAAAACATTGTTAAATAATATTAAAAATATTTAATATATTACAAATGAGAGCAAACGTTTAATATAGCATAAAAGTTGTAAACAGAAAAAAATTAACAAATTTCCAAATTGCAGTGAAAATGACCAGATATAAGTGTTCATTTCGCTGGTTAATCAGATATGATTAAAACATTTAAAATCTTGCGGGATGTTTTGCCATGGTCCATAATTTAATATGCTACCATAGCTTTCACCAACTTCTGCGGTTGGCATCATCAGTTGGCGATAAGTGCATAGCCCGGAAGATTTTAATTGTTTTAATTATAACGCCGGCCATGACAGCCTAAAATGTGTAATAATTAGCTATGGATTTGCCATGAGACACTTGCAGCATGTTCCATGGAGGAAAACCCATTATTAATTATTATTTATTATTACTGATAACCAGTAAAAAACAAATATGCTCTAACAGCTCCAAACGCAAGGTATCTCTTTGGTCTTTTACAAGACTTTTTGCAGTAATTTTCCGACAGTAAAACCAATTCCTGTTTAATCAGCTTAAGGAAAGAACTATATTATTAATTTCGTAATTGTTTACTGAAACCAAAATTAAGGATGAACCATTGTTATAGCTTGCAAAGAACGAACTAAAGAATTAGATAAAAATGTCTCACCTTATCGGAAATAGCTTCTGTAAGCTTTCAAACGTAACTTATTAGTTGTTGTAATACTAAATTTGTATCTAGGGCATTTGTATAACTATGTTACACACTCCTAGAAACTATATAGCAGTCAAGAGGCACTACTTTTGACGAATAATCTGCTTTCGACAACGTGCCTATTAGGTGTTGATGAAACCATTACATCGTTCGTATGTTCATGCTATCTCCCGGCCAGAGTAGATAGGGTTTTTAGAGCGTAAAAGTCTTAAGCATGGTTTCCTTTGGAAGGTAAGTAAAGGCATTGGTCCCGTGTCGTGTCCTTTTACACGGTGTATAAAAGAATCTTAAGCCCGTGGGCAAAATTTATCGCCCATTTCATCACTTGAATTGAATGAGACGGCAATGACAAGAGTTGTTCAAAAACGTCCTCAAATAAACAAAATAATTATCTTACATATGGAGTCCTATATATTGTGATTATCTCCATTTAGAGCTAGAGGGTATTATATCTTTATTTTCCTTCCAAAACTACGTTCATTTAGGAGATATTAATGATAAACTTGCTCTGGAGATCACATATTCTCATATCTTTCTATGGTATGTTTTCATATGGACATTAATATTTTTCAATACTTAAGGAAAAGTTACCGGGGTACTTTTTCAGATGCCCTATAGTTCTAAGCTATTACATTATGCTCGCATATTTGTTTTGTTAATCTGAAATATTCCATCCTGTATGCGTAGGTAAACCATATGAATAAATTTCTTTTAATTATCGAGACACTCAGCAAAGACCTTATTTTACCATTTTTAAACGTACCATCTCCTCGTACTTTATACAGAGTGGCCCAGCATAATGTATACATACTTTATCTATGCTTATTTTTTTCGAATTTAATGTTGCATCATTATATAATATTATGTTGTTTCTAAAGGTGTCAGTAGTGGTTTCTATAGCAACCATGTGGCCATGATGAGAATCGATAAAACACACGAAATGAAAATGGGAGACACATACATGACTTTCGAACAATACAAGGTCATTCTGAAATGACATTGGAATTTTTTTAAGGTGCCCTAAAAGATGTGAAATACCGTACTAACTGCTGCATACAGGAAGAAATTTAAATGTCGTGCAGAGCAATTCCTATAGGTTAAGTTGCTCCGCAAGCGTTTGCCGAAATCAGAAGTGCTAATGGTGAACATTTTGAACACCTTATGCGATTAAAATGACTTAAAGTCTCCTTTGTTGTTTTCATATATTTGGCAATAAAGTCTTAAAGCAGAATGTGTATACATTTTCGGGCCTCTCTGTATATACATCTTAAAACACAATTTCAATTGGCTACATCCATTCTTATAATCATATGACATAATTTTCATTTCTACACAGACCTATTGCGCATACCGTCACTTTCCAAAAGTTATTTATCAATTAAGATTTTATAGTATCATTAACATACGCCATATATATTGTTTTTAATGGTATTTAACGCCCGTTTTTACTACTGAGGCACCACAGACGGTGAACACTGATGATACATGAAATTATATATTGGGAAAGGATTTTTTTAAGGAAGGAAACATTCCAGGTCTTAGTTTAGGGTACCTCCCCGGAATTTGCCAGTTATGAAGACTGAGAAAAACCTGGAAAAAAAACCTCAGTCAGGGAGGACGGTCCTGGCGGGATTCGAACCCCAGACCTCCCGCTCACGAGCTGCGTCTTAACGACCTCGGCGACCCGTGGCGGTCTGCCATATATTTGGAAATCTAGTCATTATTTGTAAATGAATTATATATTTTATTAATTATTTAATATTCATTTTCCCTTAATTAAATATATCTAGTATGGTATGCATTTGGTTACATATAGATTAGCTACAGAATTGCGAAAATGAGCCCGAAAAGTTAATAAAGAAATAAAACTAAATTTAAATCCATTTATAAAATATTTATAAATATTTCTTTTCACGTTCTTGCTACCTGGCGGCGCTATGATTAAAAAATAACTGCAGTATTACTGATTCTCAATTACAATTTCGCGGTAATGGGTTACTTATCTTGGAAAATTCTAAAATTATATTCATTTATGCCATCATTTGTTCATTGACAAAGAGGATCGTTAATAATTTTTCTGGTCTATACTCTATGTATATCCTTTAATGTGTGCTGTATTGCAATATGTCTATAAATAATGATAAATAATGAGGGAATGTACACTTTCACAATAAGAGTCGCAGATATAATTAGAAGTATCTTCTGGGCTGTTATGTTGTGGTCTGCTGGAGATTAGATTTCCAGACGTTTCTTCCACAACCGCGGCGGACATCTTCAATGGCGTGGAAGAAAATTCGCAGTACAAATATAGCGATACAGACGGCCAACGTCTCAGACGCAGTAATGCCCTCTCCAAGGAGACTTCGTCTATGCCATTGAAGATGTCCGCCGCAGTTGTAGAAGAAACGTCTGCAAGTCTTGTTTTCAGCAAACCATTACATAACAGCCCGGAAGATAATTCTTGTTATATCTCAATGGTAAACCATATTGTTAAAAAATCAACTTTATATTTGTATTAGTAAATAGCACAAATATGCCTCTTTGTCTAATTTCCTATAATTATCTTATTCTATCTAATGTCTTCTATAGTCTATAAATACTATCTTTTTCTGTTTTTATATCATTTGTGCTACCCGTTAATTTTATTTTTACAATAATATCTACAAGCCTGCCCTTTTCTAAAACAATATTTTAATACTAATCAGCTTGTGATAGCTTTCGAGGAAATCTAGAAAGTACTGTTAAATATATTACCATCAATGTGTTAAGGATCAGGAGTATTCAGTGTAATATTCTGAGCAATTTAATAAAAAAAAAAAAAAACAAATTAATGTGCAGTTATCGATTCCTGAGGATTTTGCTTTGTTGCTAATAGAAAAAATGTCAGTTAAAAATAATGCAATAAATAACGTCTGCTTCTTTTCATTATTCAATAATGCTCTTATTCCTTAACGTAGAATTTAAAAACACATAAAAATGGAGAAGTGAACTATAACTTCTGATAAAAGAATATTTGAAATGTTTCTCTTTTTGCTGCATTATTTTCAAAACAATCAATCAAAATAAAGTATAATGTGACAAAGATTTTAAATATTATTAAATGTAATATCTAATATTAAACACAAATACGTAATGAGTACCTTGTTTCCTTAGATGGACAACTTTCTCTAAACAAGACATATCAGACGTTAAAATAATGTTAGAAATGATGTTTCGTTACGTGTTATTAATATTTTGCAATTGAAAATAAAATTTATAATAACCTATGTAAAAATACAAAACATAATTTAATTAATAAACTAAAATCTCTGAGTTGAAAAATTAAATTTACTCCTAATGAAAAGTTTAAACAATCTTCCCCTTTGCAAATATGGTAATAACTCGTTTTCTCTCACTATCATTATCTTATATTGATATTAACAATAAAAATATTCACAACATAAACAGAAATTAAGTTGATCTTACCACGGTAATGCTCCTTTGAGTATAAGTTTTCGTAGTGATACAGATGATATAACAAATTAATACAAAATAAAATTGTCGCATTTAAGAATTATTAAAAATTCGTTTAATTTTAACACAAATTATATGTTATTTATGGAATTTTCTGAATATTAAATACCATATCAGACCCGCTTGAACAGTTAAACTATCGCAACCACTTTAACGAAAATCGAAGTCGCTGCCTTGCGATTTGTAGATAATTACTTAACCTACTAACCCACTGCGGTATTATTGGCGTAAAGTAAGTTCTTGCATGCACCAATGCTTTCCAAAACACTTCGGGTGAATGATGCTCAAATTTCTAATTGTGGTTGAAAAAACATTTGGTAGCTACAAGAGAACATACAACTGCAAAATATATTTTGAAAATATTTATTTGCTTTTTACAGCTTTTTCTCATTTTGGAAATGCTATATGTAATAAATTTGGCATAGAAATAATACATAATATAATACCATTCATATTAATTCAGGTAGCTTCAGAAAATAAAATTTAATTCGTTTCGCACAAAGGTTGTTAATTTTTTAAGACGTTTCATTTGAAACAATGCTAATTCAATATATTTTTGTTTTGTTTTTAAGAATAAATATGGGTGATAAGAGATATCAGCACGAAATCTCAATACAATATTTAAAAAGCTATACAATGAAATACATACGTATATTTATATATGATATTTTAATAGAAATAAACTAAATATAATAGGCAAATATACGTTGTTTAAAAATTATCTTAGACATGTAATATAAATTGAGCACATGATAAATCAAAGTAGAAGAATTAAAGGTATTATTTAAATTAATGTGATTAACTATACTTTATTAATAAAATATTCATATTATACTTAACTAAAACAAAGTCAAAAAGATTTCAGGCAAGCAAAAAAAAATCTTCGGTGGTTAAATAAAATATTTTGGTTTTCAAGATAACCTTCGATTTATGTGCAACAAGAGCTCAGGATGTATAATTAATAATAATTAGACATTCTATTGATTAAAATTATGCTTCTCTTGTTTTACGTTCAGCTTAAATTTCCAACGGTGTCACCCAAAGTTCTAATGATAGTTAATTTGGAACAATTTGTTTACTATTAGCTTGCAACTGTTTCTAAAATTCTAGATCATTATAAGGTCTTAGAACCATTCTTCAAATCCCTCCTCAATCTAGAGCCCAAATATATTTATGATAAAATTGCCTTCGCCCCTAGTGCTCTGTACCTTAATACCTCATAAAGATTAATAAATAACTTAGCGAAGTATTACTTACGTTATGGTAGTTAGCACGTGCAGGTCGCATGTTGAGTGCGCCCATATGGAAGGCAACCCGCACTACAGTGGAAACATGCGGGCAATAGAGTGGGACAGGCGCACTGGCGAACCGACTCGCGTGAGCAAATGAACCAACGCAATGCAATTCTCAACCAAACGCTGAGAATGTAAAACCCGCTTGGACATTTGCTTCTAATCCTAAGACGAAAACAAGCGAAAAGCATCCCTTCAGCACTATAGGCGACGCACGAATCGAAAGCCTGCCTGTAATGCTTAAGAGCAGTTATGACCAAAACTTTCGCTCTTATATCGTGTATGTTTTTCTTCCTCTCCTTTCACCGCTATGGGTGGCCGAGATCGTTAAGGCGCGGACTCGTGAGCGGGAGATCTTGGGTTCGAATCCAATCAGAACCTTCCTCTCTGACTGAGGTTTTTTCCAGGTTTTCCTCAAGTCTTCATAAATCATAAATGCCGGGAAGGTACCTTTAATTTAGACATGGAACGTTTCCTTCCTTAAAGAAATCCTTTCCCAATATTTCATTTCATGTGTCATCAGTGTCCACCGCCTGTGGTGCCTCAGTAATAAAAACGGGCATTAAACGTTATTCAAAAAAAAAATCTTCCTCTCCTTTCAATTTAAGGCACGAAACACAGCACCAAGATTAATTCAATCTTAAAATTTTAAATGACGCGCAAGACTTCAAATGTCATCTGGTTTATAATAATACTTATGCTCGATTATGTTATATTGCTTTGGAAACCTATAAGAATTTACTTATACTTTTATAAATTTTGTTTTTAACCACTATGCTGCTCTCTTGCATTGGAAAAATAAGACAACAAATCTTTCCTGAATTTCAACAATGAAAGAACTACAAGAGAGATATGATATAAATAAACGGATAAACACAGATAGGTCCGTGCTACTATTTGTGTCCGTTTCTGAAGGGATAAAAAAAATAACACAACCTAAATAAATTGAAGTTCGCATTAACTTGAAAGCAACTGTTGCAGGGTAAGCTGTAAACTTTGTTAATGAAAACTAAATAATTATTCAATTTCTAAGTAATTTCTGTTCTTGCTTATTTCCCTGTTTTTGTGGAAATCAAAATTAAACTTTAGTATATTTGATAGGACAATTAAAGCATATAAAAGACGCCTTGGGCTTTTTGATGTTCAGTTAGGTTTTTCCGCGGGCGAAAGCATAGGCGCCAAAAGTTTTTGTGTAACATATTTAAACCACCTTCATAAATCAGATTTTAGATCACAGCACAAAAATGATACAAATGCTCATTATAGTGTGCTTTTTGAAAAGCCTTTAATAAAATATATTTATACCTGTTATCTATTTTGCTAACAAATGTGCCATATTTAATGTTCTTTTCGCAAAAATTATAGTGCACGGTGAACGTAATTTTGTGTTATTGCTATACTGAATTATATTTTTATTACATCTCATGAAAAAAAACTTAAAAAAGTCTACGTTGTGATTTTATTTTTAGAGTTACTAACATTAATAAAACATATGTTATCCATTATTTATTTTTGAATAACGCACATTGTTAGAATGTATATAAGAAAGAAGCACAAAAAGGTTCACATCATTAGATTGAATAGTTTCTAGGAAAAAGTACATTACATATGTAAAATTAAGTGCGTGATAAATGGCAAAAAATGTGCAGTTTTAATACATATTTACTTTCTGACATTCTTTCTGGTGCTATTGGTGGTTTTTGCCTCCATAATAATTATGTACTTTTTTAGTCTCTTTGCTCCTAGGTGCTCTTCTATTTCTTTTTCTTGCTGTACACTTTTTATTAATCTGAGGTCTGTCTGTTGAATTTGTTTTACCGAAGTTTTGTAATGTTTTCTCGCACCAAGTTTCAGGAATAGTTCCCATTTTCCTTAGATCTTTATGCTTTTGTTTTCCCATTATTGAATCAAGCTACTGCCTCATTATTAGCCGTTTCTTCTATTGACTGGGATACAAAACTTGTCTTAGGATATCCGCTCCAAACCTTTTTATAGATACACTTTCCCATGTAAATCATTTTTCGTGAATTCTGGGTTGAAGAGATTTCTATAAATGAGTCCAGTTTTTTCAAGTTAGGCAAATCTCCAGGTTAGGAACGTGTAAATCCTACATCCCTAAAAACATACTAGATAGTCTAATGAGTTCAAAAATGTAAAGAAGTTCATGTCTTGTAGAAGAGGTGTGACTCCGCGATGCATTATTTAAATGTTAAGTGTTTCAAACTTGAAAAACTCTGCTCCCCCCCCAAAAAAGATTAAAAATTATACAGCAATAAAAAAGACATACAAACTATTTCGTGTTAGTCCCTTGAAGGACTAATAAATCAGAACCACAAACGTATGTAATTATGCTAAAATAAACAGAGTTTTTACTTTTGCAGTTTTCTTTGTTGTACATTACATGTTTTATGTCTTATTAAAAAATGCAACGCTTTTCACTTTTTAAACCTTTTTAGTTCTTTGCCATTTTAACTTGAAAAGATAATCGTATACATTTGGGGGGAGAAGAAAATTAACAAAAACTTTTGTAATCCACAACCTGGATTCAGCTAACGTTAATACTATGAAAGTTTGTCCAAAAGTAAATAAATGTTCCTTTCGATTAATGTGTTACGTTACTATATGATACCACATTATGACAGGAGAATATGTGGCTCATAAGTCAAGCGAAATACATGCGATAATATAGAAAATATACACAGAGTGACGCAGAGACTATTGATAAATTTATGAATTCTGTACGCCACGGTATAATTATGTTTCCATTAACTAAATAAGTTTGTGGATTTTCACAGTATGTTTGGCCATGAACTTGTATCACTATAGAGATACAGGGTAGATCCATAAGTTTCAGGCCTAACTCTTTTCTAGTGTCATAAAAACAAAAAATATATTTCACTTTTCAATATAGTTACTCTTTATTCCAATACACTACTCACATCTCTGAATTAACATTTAAACCCCCTCCCCAAAAATAATCAGAAATCTTATATGCAAAATGGACATAAACAGCATCCATCACTTCTTCGTCACACCAAAATTTCTTTCCTCGAAGGTCCTTCTTAAGTTGTGAGAAGAGGAAATAGTCACTGGTAGCTAGACCTGGGCTGTAGGGTAGATGGTCGATCTCCTTGAAGCCATATTTCTTCACAACTTCCTTTGCAACAAGAGATGTGTGCACAGGCGCCTTGTAGTGAAGAAGGTGCACACCACCACTCAGCTTTCCTTGCCTTTTCTCTTTGATGAAAACACGTAGTCTGTGCAGTAGGTCAGCATAGTACTCCTCATTTACTGTAGTGTTCCTCTTCTTGAAGTCAATGAAGAGTATTCCTTCACAGTCCCAAACATTGTTGATAAGCAGTTGATAATGGTGCATTTTCACACTCTGGTTTGGGAAGCCAGCAATTCGACGAATAGACTGGCCGCCCTGGCATGACAGAATGGCCACCCAGATCAATTGCTTTTTTATTTTACGGACGCTCTTTAATATCTCAGGTCATCAGCGTCCCATTCAATTCAGAGTGTGAAACAACCGATAAATTTTGCTCAGAGGCCTCTTCTTTCCGAAGGAAGCCATATTTAGATTTTTACGCCCGAAAAAATTCATCGGTCCTGGCCGGGTTTGAACCCGCGATCTTGGGTTTAGAAAGCAAGCATATTACCACTAGACCACCAGCACCGACACACCCAGATCATGGAGCCTAACACCATGCGATTATTCACTTTGGAGTATCGTGAAAGATTGCGCTTTTTCTCTAAAACTACAATATCTGCAGCACTTAAATAGCTGAACACACTCTAGGCTATGTCCGCCATCTGTAAAGCGGTTCCTAGACGAGAAGCATGTTCTCCATTTCGAACACACGTTGTAAAATTTTATTGAAAACTTTTCAAATAAACCAAATGTTAAAATGAAAATGAATTGGCTAAGGCGACTTTTGTCTCACTCTGTATATCAGAATACACTCTGAGAGATCAGATACCAAAAGACAAAATACCTGAATCATTGGGGGAAAAAAAAAAACGAATAGTGTAAGATGGTAATAGCTTTATGCATAATCCAATGAGGATTACAAAACAAGCCCCCTACAATATTGACCACAAAATCGTTTCCAAAACACGATGGATGACGCTTTTGCTTCGGAAGAACTTCATAGTATAGGCTTACAGTAGAGGAAGAAGAAGAAAGTTTTTTAAAATATACTTGTATCTGTAAGTGCGCGCTAAAGCAAACTATTACAATTACATAATAATTGAAAAAGAGTAATATCTCGAATTTTGGTATTAACATTCCCATAAAAAATACAAATAACAAAAATAAATAATCAAACAATAAATTTCAAATTGTGTTTAAAATACAAAAAGTATACTTGCACATTCAAAATATGCATTTAGACAAAGATAGCAGTAAAGCCTGAAACAAATACAATTTAATAATTTGCTTTAAATCAGCTAAAGGAAAAAATAATAAAAAAATATTAGTTTTCGCTGAGCATACAACAGAAAGGGGCTTAAGCAGTAAAGGAAGAGGAGCAGCTGGAAGTAAATGACTAAGTCACATTTTGATAAAAACCGCAAGTTTTTAAAGTTTTTTCCCCCTGGCTAATGTTATGAGATTACAGTTGGAAATTAAATTGAATAGGTTGGCCAAAATTTAGTGTAGCTATACTTATGAACAAAAAAATGAATTTAATATTTCATGTATTTATAATGCTAACTCAGCAAAAAACGCTGCAATGCTATTTAGTGGAGAACCCGGTACGTTCACAAATATATAAATGTAATGTATTATTTATTTAGTTAGTAGTGGCGAATAGTTTGAACGTCTTTCTTTCTTCTTCTTTATATCTAAATATTTCACAATTTTATAGAAGGGTAAATTTTTACTCTCTCTTTCTATTATATGTATATACACTATTTATTTTAATATATATAAAAAGGATTATCACCTTGGCCCTATCTCTAACAGTATAATGCAGCAGTCGCAGCACTGAGAACGTTAAACTCCTTAATGCAATAAGCACTTCTAGATCGATGTTGCAGTCTTCGAGTTATAACCATCAGAAAAAGTTCGAGAAGTCTGCGCACAGGTTACTCCCTAGCCTCGCTCGGTGCTGCCATCTCTAAATCAACTACAGTCGTGCAAACTGCATATACCAATTGAAATTAGAATGTTATTATAGCCGTGTAGATAATAGTGAAGACAAAGATTAGGGACAAGTCAAGAGAAGAAAGGTTAAGCATACAAATATATTTAATTGCAGAAAAGCAAAAGAAAATGAAATGAAAAAAGGAGTAAATAGAGCGGTAAACAGAAAAAAAGAGAACAGGAAAATAACAAAATAAAACTAGAATGAAAAAAAAAATGACTAGGAGAATTAATTAATAAGAAGAGGAATACTGTCTAAAGAAAATAGATAAAATGAGGGTATGAGAGAAAATAAAAACAAAAAGAAAACCCGACAAGAAAATAGGATAGAACAGAGAAGAGAAGAAGAAAACAAGGAAGTTAGAAAGAACATGAGAAATAGAAAAGGAGACATAAGGAATAGAAAAGAAGTATGGAGTAAGATGTGAGAGAAGAGAAAAAATATGGAAAACGGAGAAAATACGAAAGAAGAGAATAAGCAAATAGAACATGGAAGAGAAGGGAGAAATGCAAGAAAGAAAAGAGAAAAGAAGAAGAAGAAGAAGAAGAAGAAGAAGAAGAAAGTATAAGTAAGAGTGATTACAGGAAAGTAAAACAAAGAAAAGAAACAGAAGAAATAGAAGAGCGGATAAAGAGAGAATAGTAATGTAAGAAGGAGAAGAGAAGAAAATGGAGATAACAAATAGAAGAGGAGAAAACAATGTAGCGAGAGAAATAGGAAAGTAAGGACAAAAGGGAAAAGTAAAAAGCAGAGAGAACAGAGGAGAGAAAACATAGGAAAAAGAAATAGAGACGTATGTGAGAAAATTAAAGATGAGATAAAAGGAGTAATGATAGAAGCGGAAAACAATGAAGAGAAGAGAACAGCAGAGTACGGAGAAAAGTAGAGAAAAACAAAAGCAGAAATAGAAGAGAAAAAGAGTAGAGGAGAGCATATGGAGGAGGGAGGTAAAGCAGAAGAGAATAGAAAAAATTTCAGAAAAGTAAGGAATAATAGAGGAGCATAAAACAGCTAAGAGGAGACCAAGGAAAAAGAAATGAGAGAGGAAAAACAGTAAAAGAAAATATGGGAAAGATAGGAGGAAAGAAAGGAACAGAAGATAAGAGGGGAAGGAAAAGAAGAGGTAACAAAATGAAGGAAAGAAAAAGAAAAGTACGAAAGGGAAAGACAGAGCGAGAGAGAACATTTCGTTCGGCCCTACGTTGTTTACAATATTCGTAACGCTGCATCCTTCCTTTTGCGTTTCTGCTAATGTGTTTTCCATTATCCACTAAGGCACTGGGTTAGTTGTTAACTTTTTCAAGGTCACCTAGGAACACTTGGTTTACCTGCCGAACAGGGATGGGGTGAATACCTCCACAAATAACCAGAATTCCTTAGTTTCCCATTCAAACCGACACCTTGACGTGGATATCTTTATAAGGTATAATACTTCACCAGTTTGACAGCAGTTCTGCTATTGTGAGGCTTCTACACGTGAAAAAAACTTTTTTTTTTCTTTTGTGAGCATAATGGAGAAAAGAGCAGAAGGAAAAAAGTGATTACTTGCTTTTAATTAAACAGTTTGAGAGATATGGGTTTTCTTGGCTCTATTATGAAGTATTTCAAAAGTTCCCAAGCATACTTTTGCCCTTCATGAAACTACAGTAGTAGTATTGCGCGCAAAAAATAAAGCGAAATGGGTCGGCTCCTTTCAGGTTTTATATTTGTTTCCCATTTTACCGTTATGTTTGAGCTATACAGGTGGTCACACAATGAGCAAGTGTCCCATTTTTTTTTTTTTTTTTTTTTTTTTTTTTTTTTTACGGAACTGACATCTTGCACGATCCTCACTAGGAAGAACTGTAGACAGGCGAGTGATTTATGGCAGCCGTTGTCACCAGATAGCTCTACTCAAGAAAACGAGCAAAGTTCCTTGTTTCGACAAGGTCCTTTATGATGAGTGGAACAAATACGTCGGAAGCACATCTTGAAGGTCACAAAATTTATCATCAAATCAGTCTGGAGCGACTGTCATATTTTATGATGCATATTTCCTAGACCGTGACGGCATGAACAATAAACAAATCTTTTTAGCGGCCTCTAAATAGCAATTTAAGTTGGCCTTATAACTTTTAACAGTCTTCAAGAAAGTTGCTAATTGGGTCCCCTCTTTGTGCTAGCGCTAAACCATTCCCAAAATGATTTATTATGTATGATCACCTAAATATTAAATATGTGTTGCATGCTTCTGAAGTAAGTTTTTCCTTTTTTATAGCATAAGAAAACATTCACTCCGTTTGTGAATACATTTAGTCAGTTATCCGTCCATAGTGAATAGTATTCATAATTCAATTACTTCTATTGATGTGCTACACTTGAGCAATAAAGTAAAAATATGTTATTGTGTTTTTAAAACGGCCCTACTCGTGCTTTGATTAGATATATCTATCACTAAGTTTTGATTTCACCTTTAGGAACTTAACAGATTCAACAAATACGATACGATTTGCAGTTACTACCAATGTCAAATTTTACACTAGTATATATATAAAAAGTATATATACTTTTTTAATGCAAACAATGTTCATTACTTTATTACAAAATTATTGCATACATATTATTATTGATGATGACGAAACCGCCACGGGTGACCGAGATCGTTATGGCGCGGACTCGTGAGCGGAAGGTATGGGGTTCGAATCCCGCCAGGACCGTCCTCCCTGACTGAGGTTTTTTCCAGGTTTTCCTCAGTCCTCATAAGTGGCAAATGCAGGGGAGGTACCCTAAACTTAGGCCTGGAACATTTCCTTCCTTAAAAAATCCTTTCACAATAAATATCATTTCATTTCATGTATCATCAGTGTTCACCGCCTGTGTTGCATCAGTAGAAAAACGGGCGTTAAACACAATTCAAAATAAAAAAATGATGATAATGACGATTATCTCACGCTGCCCCCACTCTTCTACAGCATTGTTGCCAGATGCGCCCCTAAACCTCAAAAAGTTGGGATTAGTTTTACTTATAGAAAAACTAATGTTCTGAATAATATACTGAAATAAACGGGTGGAAAAAAGTGGTCTATTTAAACATACTTTTTGCCTATATAGCCACGTCGATGTCTTATTGGTTTGTTAACACGAACGGATATGCCATCTTCGAGTATACAGACGGTTCCCACATGATCAACGAAGCAGTAATGTGAATCGACCGCAAACTGAGTGCCCGCATCTATAGCGATTAACAGGTTTCCGTTAAAGCAATTAAGAACGAATATTACCAGCATCTCCTTACAACAGAAGAAAGTAAGATATCTTTGGCACTATAACGCCCATTAAGGGTCAAAGAAGAATGTTGAGAATAAAAGAAATAAGTTTGCGAAACTTTCAGACGATTCGAAGTTGGATTAAATTGTTATGTAAAACAAATAACAATTTGGATCACAATGTAAAAGCAACGCAGTACAAAGTATTGCCCTGCAGTGAATCGGGAGGAGGGGAGAGGGTCGGACAGTGCAGTGCGGATGAAACATAATTACTCATTTAAAAGATTCGCTGTGTGTTATGAAAATATATTTTGTTAAAGCACATACTTTACTTAATTAATCATACCATTTAGTTAATTTTACATAAATTAAAAAAATTACAACAATATTAAATAATTTGAGTGTCCAAAAACTCAGTTAACTGTAAAATGCAGTTATAAAGTAATTATAGTTTTCTTGCACATCTGTTTCGCATAGTGAAGCATAGCAGCATTGTTCATTATTGTTTCAGCTGTTTTATCACACCGTATCTATTTATTGCTTCATTGTTTTGCATATTCTAATATTTGTGCTCGTATTTTTGTATCGCAAATTCAATATCTTTCAGCACTGAGAGATGCTTTTAGTAAGAAATATACACTCCCAGACAGCTGTTCGCAACGCCCTCTCAGGCGGTCCACTAAGTATTACAGCATTGTTAACAGCATTTTATTCTTGAATGCATAGATGCAAATAATGAATATTGAGAAAACTAAAGATGATACAAATTTACGATGTATATTATTGAGGAAGAGTAAATTAGAATCGTTTTTACTTAGTAATAAAACAATTTGTGAGGATTTTTAAAGCCTTCTTTCTCACTGGAATGTATTGAACAGGGTGGCTCAGGAGGTAACGTTCGACATTCGCATTCGGAAAACTCCGAGTTAAAACCCTTTAAGGACGGTCAACCTGGCCTTGTGTTTTTTCATGATTTTCTCTGGTCACTTATTTTAGCTAGAATTAATATTTCCACTGCTTTTTCGCTCTATCGTTCCGCCTTTTTTCATTCCGTTATTTCCGTTGCAGGGTGGACAATGCCAAGTGAGGTGAACTAAAGGTGTGTGCGGTGTGGCACAGGCTTGCGCTTTGAAAATGTTTCTATTCCGATGTTTGGCGTGGAAGTAGACCTTCTGAGGAGCTTGAATTCTTTGGAGGGGAGGTGCTCTATCAGGAAACAATGCTAAGGACCCTGTGCGTTCTCATCACCCCTGAATCCAGGCCAATCTGTGTCTCCTTCAGATCAGCCCTTCTTCCCATGGAGCATAGGCACAAACGGTCAGCCCTTGTACACGACTGAAATACTGAAATTTCCTCCTCTGTCCCTACATTTCTAATAGTGATTAACGCCTGTTTTATTACTAAGGCATCAACACTGATGACACATGATATGAAATGATCAATTGGATTTGTTTTTAGGAAGGAAGCGTTCCAGGCCTAATTTTACGGTACTTTCCAGGCATTTGACAGTTATTAGGATTGAGATAAACAAAAAAAAAAAAAAAAAAAAAAACTCAGCATAGAAGAACGATCCTGGCGGGAACCGAACTCCAAACCTGTATTCCTTAATGACTTCGGCCTCCGCGTCGGTTCAAATCCAATTCAGTCCGATACGAATGTCTATAGACGAGATATTTAAATGCTGCAACAATTGTTTACTCTCCATTGACATTTTAATCATTTCTGTGCATTTATGGACAAAAACAATGGTATTAGTGTTTTTCTCCTTGCGAACTTAATTTTAATTGTGCATTTATTCATCTAGCATTGAAATATAAATAAAATGGGTCGATTTCATCTAAAATAAAACAATTTTTGGTTTGTAAAACAATTTTATAGAATTAAAAAAAAAGGCATTGCCAATTTTGGAACCAACGATGTCGATTTAATTTTTATTAACAATATAACTCATTTGTATACATTATTACTAGAACGGAAAGACCATAACTGCAAAAAGTTTAGAAAACACCGCAGAACGCAATCATTATCTTCAGAAACCGCATCCCTCTTTTATTGTTAGTGAAGCTTAGATGCCGTCAGTCCTAAGATTCTTTTAGTAGAACTACCTGCTTTGATTTTGATAAGGTTAATGTAGTTGAACGCCCTATGTAGCATTAATATGTGAACATTATTACGGAATCTTTTTAAGAAAAAAAACTGTAAATAGGGAAATAAGCCCCCAGAACGGAATGATTTTATACTTAAAATTGTCTGTACAACTCGTAATTGCTAGTTCTCTGAGATAGAGAATGTTGTTTATGAGCTTGTGGTATATTAAATTTGTTCAATAAACTGTAATCATACTTTTTAAAAGGTGCCTTTACTCATTCTCAAAAGTTTTGTGACTTTTCTCAAAGTAGAACCCCGTTGGATGCAATGCACCTCCCAACATTTCTGACAGTCTTTAAAAAATAGACAGGTCCTTCAGAATTACCTCCGCAGTCTTCACCACTGCTTCTGAAGGGAAACGCATCCCATGAAGGGGTTTCTTCAATTTGGGGAAAAGGAAAAAGTTACACGAAGCTGGATTTGAACCATAAGAAGGGTGAGGGACACACTTCACATTGGTTTTTATGAGATATTCAGCATCATTTGCAAGTGCGACATTACATTATCGTGGAGGCTTGTTGCACGGAAATGTGGCCTTTTGTGTGTGATATCGGCTTGCATATTGATCAGGACATCTCTGTAGTATTGCCCAGTTACAGCTTGTGCACAGGTACAACATGCTGGCAAATCATTCCAAAAATGAGATGACCGTAACTTTTCAAACAGAAGCAACTACTTTTGCTTTTTCTGCCGTTGGTGATGATGGAAATTCCATACAGGGCTTCTCAGGATCGAAATAATGCAGTCAATTTTCATCAGTATTGATAACCTTTGAAAGAAATTCCGCATCTTCCTGTAACATCATCTTCAACTGCATGCAAGATGGTTGATTTTCGGGAATCAACCATTTGGCAGCCCGCCGTGTAGTTGTGGGTGCCATCCAGTGAAATGTTCAGAATTTCTGAAAATGTTTCTAAGGTTATTCGATGATCCTCTCTCATAATAATAGCAGCGGTGTTATGTTTTCTTCCATTAGATCACAAACAAGATCCCCGGGTCCACCCCGTCTCCTACAGCATTGCACAAGCCTCAGCTGTAGACTTGTTGCGACCAAAGCAGAATTTTAGAGCATAGTCGCATGTCTCCTCCATTTTACTATAGACGGAACTGAACATGTCTCAATTTGCAACTCCTCAAAGTCGAAACCGAAAGTAACAATAATAAAACTAGTACTACGTGTACATTAAGTTCACAAAATATTGTAAATTAAATTTTAACGCTAGAAATAATGCCTAAAAAGTGTGATCATTCTTTATTGAACAGTCGTCATATTTTATTCATTTTAACATTACGGGGACAATATACAAAAGGCAACACTTTAGTTTATTCACATTAGATATTACATTCTAACACATCTCAAAAATTTCATGAATTTCTTCAAATTGTTACTACATATACAATAATGTAAGCGTTATTATTCAATTTTATTTTTGTTACGTAATATTGACGTTATTTAAAAAAATGTAAAGAAAAAAATTTAAATTAATACAACCAAAGTACTAATATTTTAAGGTACACTTTTCTCAGAAACATTAATTACTAGACCACTGAATTTGTGCATGGGCACGTGTGTGAGATTATTTTATTCTCGTTGAAGGATAAGAAAATGCTATATATACAGAAACAAGTAGAAACTTTTTGCAGAATACTATTGTTTTTTTTTCTTTACTACACATTAACAGTATCCCTTAACGAAAAGTATATAACACGCATTATTTTCCAAGAAAAGGCATTAAAAGGCATTATTTTCCAAGAAAGGATATATTAGAAAAATGCCTATTCTTAACAAAATGTTAAAAAAAAAAAAAAAAAAAGATACATACATTATATGACAGCAATATAATACTATAATAATACCCTATATTACTGCAGATATAGCAAACAGTTTAAGAAAATGCACCTAATAGTTTTTGAGATTTTATAATATAATAGTTGTAATATCTAATACGAAAGGTTATTAATATCTTATTCTCGTACTGAAAATGCCTTCCATCAGATTATTTTATGTAATGGCTATAATATATCACAAGATATAACAGTAAGTAATAATTAAAAATATTTAAATTTAATAATTATAATACTCTTAATGAAAAGTTTGTTTAAATGGTATTTCGATTGTTGCTATTACCTATTTAAATAAAAATAGTTTTGCCTATTTAAATAACTGCAATATGCTTTGTTATAAGCTAATCTATAGCCATTATAAAAATATTATTAATAGTAAAATATGCTTCTGTTTTTCTTTAAATTAAATGAAAACGAATATAATAATTTATATAAGAATAAGAAAAATGTCAAAGGAACTGTCGTGCAACGTCGTAGAGAGATGTTACTCCATTTGCCAAGATACACATACATTCACACTCTTCTATAAGCGACGGGGAAGGGGGAAAAAAATAATATATATGCGACTACCAACTAAGGTCATCTGTCTGCTAAAAAGGAAACTACCTGTAAAGCTTCACAGAGACCCGTAAGACCAGTCAGTCCTCTCATAGCCACAGTAAATTGCAATAATGCGAGTGTCAATCCTTAGCATTAAACAAAACTTTCTTCTCATCCCGAACGCGCCCAAACTTTGGTAACGTGGCAACAGACGAACCGCTAATCGTATAAACTTATAACCCAGATGATGGAACGCCAGTTTGAACAGGATCTGCACGTCGTGAATGTAGGCCAATCACATTTGTTTTTGTTTCCTGATCCGGGTCAGTGGCCAGTTCAAGAAACATGTATACCTTCTTGGAACAGAAGTGCTCTAGCAACTTCCCTTGTTTTCACTATTACTCAAGTTCATCGCGTTATTTCACTATTTTGTAACACCGTAGGAAATCTTTCTCCCGCACAAAGTTGTGTAATTTAGCTTTGGCGTGTAATTTTAAAGTCAAATACCTATGGAGATTTGTTCCTGGCTAGACTAGACAGTAGCATCCTAGAAGATTACACTGAAGTACAGCAACATAACATAAATATTACATTCTATTATAAATAATAAAGTTCAAATTTTAAACTTCAACGCGACAATAATATCTCACAAAAGCAACATTTTAAATTTTTCAGTTCATTTTTGGAGTAGTGGAAAAAAAATACCTCTAGAATCTGAAAATGTGAGGTTAAAATATTGTTCAGGTACATTTAGAACTACCATACATTTAACAGATTGATAAAAGTGAAAACAACTGTTTAATATAAAAAAAAAAATACTTTCAATGGAAAATAAGGGTATTAGTTGTAAGAAGGGTATAGAGTGAAATCTTATCACCTTGGTTTATGTCGGTCCTGGTGATGTAGTGGTAACCATACTTGCCTCTTAAACCCAAGATAGAGGCTTCAAACCCGTTCAGGATCGATGGATTTTTTCGGGCGTAAAAATCCTAAGTATGATTTTTTTCGGAAGGGAAGTAAAGCCGTGAGTCCCGTGTCGTACATTTACGGCACGAAAAAGAACCTCAAGCCTGAAAGAAGAGGCCTCTGAGCTTGCACACTGCAGACAGTTTAAGAAATCGAAAGTATTTCTGTTCCTTAAATTGAATTATGAGAGGTTCCGATTGTTTTGTGAAGGATATGATGGGGGTGTTGCAAAATAAGAAGCAGAAATACAATGAAGGTTTTTAAGTTTTAAACATTTCATGTTAAATGAAAACGCATTTAAAACTTCATAGCTCACTGTATAATATTTTGGAACTTTGAACGCTCCTTTTCCACTTTCTACAGCTATTTTAGTTATTTTCATTGCTGAAATTCTTATAAACGATAACATGTGTTTATTCAACGGTTTCTATTATTTCTAAATCGAATCAGAGAACTTTTTAATAGTTACGGTGTATGCTCCACACTTTTACAAGGTGCTTGCTGTTAATGCAAGAGAACACATACGCAAGCAACCTAAGAAATGGCAGGCAAAAAGTTCGTCTCTCTTCTGTAGAACAGCGAATCACACAGAGAACCAATGCTAACATTCATGACATGAAAGAGGAATACACATTTGCTACGAACAGAGAAAAAATAATTAATGAATCGTTAAATTAAAAGTTTTGTGACGTAATTTGCTCCTAATACTATCACCAGACTATTGAAGGGCTCTGCTAAGTCAAGAACTCCGTTTCCCCTCCCCCAAAAAAGTTAACGCCTATTGATGCAATTGTCCCAGCACCGGAAGTATAGGCATTGCGGTAGGTCATGGGCAATGTATACATAATTGCAGGAATGTATCTGTCCACAGCTTTCCTTTTCTTCGCCTTCCAAGAAGAGAGTGCTTTATGTTCTCGCTTCTAGAGAGTTCTATCACTTCCGTGTTGGCGCAAAACACGGGTGGGTGTGTTGGGGGTCACGGTCACTACGCGCGTCTTTCCTTTCGGCACGCTTGCTAACGTGGAAACTTGTGATCCTCTTGCGCAATCCGGGCTAAAGGAACACTCCTATCACAACACACCGCACTGGACAGTACAAATAATTAAAAGTTCACTTAATAGCTTCTGAGCATCTATTAAGAAGTTTCAGTGATACTGTGCAATCGACACGGGTTTTTCAAATTAAGTGCAAATGCTAGGTTGGAATACTATACGTAAAAAGCTATAACGGCGGAATATGATGTATACGCAACTGGCAGAATCGATTGGCATTGCGGTAAAATCGCTGCAGTCAATGCGACTATAAATTATAGTATATAAAAAAATATTGAAGACATGAATTTGAACGCTATAAGGAAACTACAGTAAAATGTTTCCAGTTTTATGCTTAAGTTTATATACTTGTTAATTGCGATTTCCTTTGATTGTAACATGCAAACTTTTTAATCCGTGCATTATCTTTAAGCTTTAGTTTTATAGAAATTTCGTTGTTATATTTTGCTGCAGATAAAGAGATTTACTAAATACGTAAAAATATGTGAATATGTTTTTAGCACTAAAAGAATTATTACAATAAAGTACCTTACGATTATATAAAAAGTTTTAAAAATTAAATCACTCTAATACAGTCAAGGAAATGTACTGATATTATGTAATTCATATTAGCACGAGGCATTTAGAGCAAACTTATTAAAAGTTGCATTCTTAATGTCCATGTCGGTCCTGGTGGTATAGTGGTTACCATACTTGCCTTCTTAACTCAAGATCACGGGTTCGAACCCGGCCAGGATCGGTGGTTTATTCGGGCATAAAATCCTAAGTGCTGCTTCCTTCGGAAGGGAAGTAAAATCGTGGGTCCCGTGTTGTACATTTACGGCACGAAAAAGTACCTCAAGTCGGAAAAAAGAGGCAGTTTCACGCCCTGAATTGAATGGAACGCTGATGACCTGAGACAGCGTCCGTAAATAAATCAAATCAACAACAACAACATTCTACTTTTTCAGTTCCCACTGTTTGACATATTCCATGTGTACTTCTGATTTTCATTTTTGGTGATTATATCTCTCTTAGAATCAATATAGGAAGGAAAGCATATCATTTTATCTTAATAATCTGGCAGATTTAAAATATTCCTTGCTATTGCAGCATGCCTGTGACCCAATTTAAACAACTTCTTGATTTTAAAATAAGCGATTCAAGAAAAGAAGATAAATCTATGTTTGTGGAACCATAATACACACGAAGCATTGCAGGTACTGTAAATTTAGAAAAGCATAGTAACTGTATGAACAAAAAAATTATAAAATATAGAAGCCTTAGAAAAAAGAGTCTATACCTTATAGCTGCATTAGTATTACCTGTTAGGAAAAGAAGAAAACTGTAAACAGTGCACGAGACTATGGTGAATAAGCTGGAAGCATGGAAGTTATTTGAAAGAAAAAGTGCTGTATTCCAAACAGTGTCAGAGGATGTATAAATATAAAAAAATCAATTATGCTGTATTAATGATAATACTGAGAAAAAAGAATGGGAGAATGTTGTTGCATCAGTCTACGAGCATTTTAAATACTGAAAATTTATAAAATTACATCACCAACTGCACCTGCAAAAGTCATGAATTATACTTTCTTAATCTCTCTTCTTGATGAAACATAAATAAAAAAGCAATTATTATAAGAGTTCATAATTGCTAACACTGTTAATACCATCACTACTTCTACTATCCTTGTGGATAAAAATAGTTCTTTTCAGTGCCTAAGGGGAGCAAAAAACACTTTTTGAGATACACAACAGAAAACTATAAGAAAATTGTCAAACCGCATGTGTTTTTCAACAGATTCTCCAGCATTTTCTCAGTTCCTGTTCATATGCAGAAACAGCTGCTACTGAGTCCATGCGCATTTGGAAACAGGAAGGGACAACATAGTGCCAGATTGGTGCTATAGACCGGCTGCGTCAACAACTTCGCACATGTTTGTTTCCTCGAGATTGTTTGTGTGAGCGTTCTGTTGTGATGTAACGGAATGTCCCCCAGCTCTGCCTTTCCTCGTTTCTGATGCATTTTTTGAGAATGTCGTTAAGTAGTTAGAACTACATATACCCCTTTCGGTAATTATTCTCTGGTTTTATAGCACAGCATGTGTCATTTGGCCCGCTTTTAAGTACTGGGCTATTAATGTTTGCTCCGAGCACTTTGGTCGGAAACTGCTCAACTGAGAAGATACAAATCTGTAACTGGTGTTTGATTTTAGGGTAAGTTGATAAACAAACATTTTAGTCTGAAATCTGCTGAGAGCCTCTTTCCAAGTTTCCCAGGTTGCAAAAGCTGCCTATCAGTGATACATATTGTGACTTTCATAGTGCAGTGCTTATGAAGAGGAGTGATGTTTGTTCACAGATTTTGTCAATCTGGTGTCGTCATTGAAGCAACCGAGCACCGTAACGCCTGGGACCTGCCCATGACGAATTTGTCCCCCTCCTCGGGGTTTTCCATGGTTGCTTAGGTAAATATGGGATGGAACTTTATTTTCCAAGAATTTTCCCCTATAATTTCATTCCATTGGTTCTGTTACAGAGTCTAAAGTGGTGAAGTGGGCTGGTGCGATGTTTTGGAAAGGTTTCTGCTCCGGTGTCTGGTTTAGAAGTGGCCCTTCTTTACGGGCATTGGGATATTCTATCTAGAAACACTGCCCGTGAATCCTGGCCTTATGCCAAATGCCAAACTAACATACGAGAGTAGGTCCATAAATTTCCGGATTAAAGATTTTCTAGGTATGAGAAAGACAAAAACTATATTTCACTTTTCATATTGTTACCCTTTATTGCAATACACTTCTCACATCTTGAATACTCCCAGTGGCAAGATCGTTGAAGCGCGGACTCTGAGCGGGAGTTCTGGGGTTCAAATCCCGCCAGGACCGTCCTCCCTGAGTGAGGTTTTTTCCAGGTTTTCCTCAGTTTTCCTCAATGGAAAATGTCGGGGAGGTACCCTATACCTGGAACGTTTCCTTCTGTTAAAGAGCGTCCTTAAATAAAAAAAAAAAAAACGTTTCCTTCCTTAAAAAAAATCCTTTCCCAATGTATAATTTCATCTCATGTATCATCAGTGTCCACCGCCTGTGGTGCCTCAGTAGAAAAACGTGCGTTAAACATCTTTGAATTAACATTTCAACCCCTCCCCCAAAATAGTCAGAAGTGTTGTCTGCAAAATGGGCATAAACAGCATCCATCACTTCTTCGTCTCAGGCTTAAATTTCCTTCCTCGAAGGTCCTTCTTGAGTTTTAAGAAGAGGAAATGGTCATTGGGAGCTAGATCTGGGCTATAGGGGGAACGGTCGATCTATTTGAAACCACATTTCTTCACAGCTTCCTTGCAACAAGAGCTGTGTGCACAGGCGCGTTGTCGTGAAGAAGGCGTACATCGCCACTCGAGCTTTCCTCGCCTTTTCTCTTTGATGGAAGCACATAGTCTGTGCAGTAGGCCAGCATAGTACTCCCCATTTACTGTGGTGTTCCTCTCCTTGAAGTCAATGAAGAATATTCCTTCACAGTCCCAAAAGGCTGTGGCCATGATCTTGTTGGTTGACTGAGTGACCTTGGCCTTTGAAGGCGGTGCTTCGCAAGGTTTGCGCCACTCTTTCAATTCTCTTTTGGACAAAGGATCATAGCAGAGGACCATAGTTTCATCTTCTGTAACAATGGTTTGCAGTACTTCTTTCTCGTTTCCATGACTGAGCTCCAAAAATGCCTGATAACAGATGACTCGTTACTGCTTTTGGACTGAGGAAAGAAGTCTAGGCACCCATCTTGCACTAACCTTATTCATGTTTAAATGTTCACAAATAATTTGAAAGACTGTTGTTTTAGAAAGGCCCAACCTTGCTGCTATTTCTGTAACTTTGAGCTGCCCGTCTTTCATAAGTTCTCATTCCACAAGAGCGATGTTTTCAGAAGTGAGCGCTTCCAAGAGCCGACCTGCATGCTCTTCATCTTTAATGCTTTCTCGAGTCATTCGAGAAAGTTTGGCCCATTTCCATTCTTTTACGGTAGAATATGAGGGGGAGTTTTCCCCATATACACCATCCACTCGCTGTTTAATCGCATTTGAAACAAGTCCTTTTGTGAAGAACTTAAAAATAACAACTCAACATTCCATTTTGGACATGTCACAATCTTCTACACATAACCTTCTTTATGCAACTATATCTGAACAAATAAACACAGCGAAATGGAAGTTACAGCTGCAATTATTAGATAAGATATGGCATCAGATAAGGATTTTGTGAAGACGATAATCCTTATCGGCGAGACCGAAAATTCTGGACCTCCCTCGTAACATTCATTGTCTAGTGGAATAATTAAATATCAGAAAGAGTCCCGTTTAAAACCACATATTTATGATTTGTTTAATAATTAATCCCAAGCAAATAACGTGTGGGGGATATTCAAATACTGATTAGGGTTATTTTTGCCTCAAAAACTGTTAGTATTTTCACTCTGGACGAGTTGTATACTGTAGCAATAATTTATATGAAGGCCGTGTGACAAGTAAGATAAATTTATTCTTATTTTTATTATTTTGTTTATTTCAGGTCATTAGTGTCCCATTCAATTCAGGGCGTGAAACGGCCGATAAATTTTGCTCAGAGGCTTTTTTCAGTCCTGAGGTTCTTTTACATGACATAAATATACGACACGGTACTAACGGCTTTGCTTCTCTTCCGAACGAAGCCGTACTTGTGAATTTTACGCCCTAAAATAAGTAATGACTCAGGTTTGAACCGGTGACCTTGGGTCTACGAGGCAATTATGGTTACCACTAGATTACCAAGATCAACAAAATCAATGAAGCATAAATGGCAGCACTGCGAATGAAAATTACACTCCGTAATTTTTCCCTTTCTTATTACGAATATATAGAGTTTCAGCTGTTTTTATTTTTTAGTTGTTATATTTCAATGGACCATTATATGCTTGTGCGTAATTCGATTAAAATGGAAAGAAAGAAGTTACGAGCCATTATAAAATTCAACATTTTTTTAAAGAAAGAAGAATAAAAAGCAGCCACTCAGATAAAAACAAAGTCAAATGTAATTATTAGTGAATCTTATCCTTTTATAACATGATTCGCATGTGGATTACTGAATCTAAATACGGTCGAACGAATTGTGAAGGTGAACAGACGACCAACAGAGGTGACAACCGAAGGAATTATAGGAAAAATCCATAAAATAATATTGAACGACAGAAGATTCAAGATTAGAGACATATTAGCCATGATACCTATCTGAACTGAACATTTTCACATCTACCATAAACATCTGGGCACTAGTAAACTTTGTGTTCATTGCGTACCACATTTGCCTACAGCGAATCAGAAATTTGTCAGGGCTCAATGTTTGAAGCGTTTCAGATGTAACCGAAGGAAGGTTTGCGTCCGTTTGCACATGTTTATATTCATCTGTATACTCCTGAAACAAAGAAGCAGTAGCAAGAGTGGGTACACAAGACAGAAACTGTCCCAAAGAAAGCAGACAACACCTGCAGGAAAAGTTATGGCTACGGTTTTCTGAAATTCATGCATGTTTTTTTAATTTGACTACCTACAATATGAAAACCTGTACCTTTTGAATATTTTGTTAATCTATTGCAGTATTAGAACGATGAAATTAAGAAAAAACGACCACATCTTTAAAAAAAAAACATTTGTCTTTTATTAGAACAACACATTGACGCACAATTGTGTAGTTGCAACGGCGAAAATTCACGAACTAAGGCGAATTGTTGCAGTTTCTAGCTACTCCGACTTTGACCTATTCCAACATTTTAAAAATATAATTCGAAGGAAAAATATTTTCTCGAAATAGAGTAATAAATGTTGTGAATGAAAATTTTACAAATCCTCCAATAAAAAGGATTGGAGTTTGGCTTTGAATACCACTGGGCAAAGTGTATCGAACTGAATGAAGATTATTTGAGAAATACGTTGATTTAAGCTAAATTAACCTTTATTTTCTATTTTATTTATCTTGCTTATCAAACAGATGTCGCAGTTTATAATTCTTAGTCTAAAAGATCTTAATATTCTGCTTAGGAATATTAACAGTAACTAAGTAAATATGGTTTCATCTATAATTATTCTTATAAATTTCTGTAAACATTTCCATATGGATCCCAGCCTTTTTGGTTTACATAGTAGTACTAATGGTGGAGGTAATTTTTTTTCCTTACCTTTCGGCATTCAAATTCATATATAGTTACAACCTTATTCAAAAATTAAATCCTCTCAATGTTGAAATGTCCCTCACCCACGTTTGACAAGTTCTTCCTCCGTTTCTCAGGCTTACAACTTATACTCTTTTACAAAGTATTCTAAAATCTCTTCATTTTCTCAGCAAATTCTTTTAAATTTTTTATACCAGTATCTGTTTGATCTGTTTGTAGATAGTGGTGTAATATAATTCACGAAAACGGCTATACATTTACTATCAAAACTAAACAGCTTTTAATATTTTGTGGCAAAATACTCTTCCTTGCTTTTAGTAATATCTTTAAAACACATCTTCAATTTATTTTCGCTACATTACATACAGGACATTTCTTTTTAACTAACCCGCAGTGTTAAAATGTTTTCATTTATTTTCTTTTCCCTGTTTAAATTTTTGCAAAATGCTGGTTACAGAGTCCCAAAACTAGAACATTTATAACATTTATCAAAATGGATCAAGCCCACTTATCTACAATAATTTCTTGTTTTACGTGATCTCCAGAGGAAAATATATATTTTTCTCATTGGGTTCGCAATGGCTTATTTTCACCCCATTCACTTTCATTGTGTTTTCTTTTCTCAACGATAAATAGAATTAGTATTCTTTTTTTAATAATGGACTCTGTAGATAGTAGTGGTAATTTTGAAAATGACATAGTTTTGAACTAACGACTATATTGCCGTCATTTTATAATAATAGTTGTAGTTTTTAAATAAATTTCGCTTGAAATACTTCTATTCTCTTATTATTACCACCACTATTATTATTTTCATCTCAGCAATATATATTTCAAATTGTCTGTGACTCTTTAGTGTTTAATTGTGAAAGGAATCTTTTCCTGCTGCTACTATTACTCACTAAATAAGCCAGAAAGATAATACAATACTTAAAGACGTAATCTAAGCATTATTTTTATTTAATTGAAAAGCAGGAAAGAAGCAATGTATATGTAAACGCAGCACAGTTTACAGACAATTAACTGAGATAGTTATTTGAAAACACGTTTAGTTCAGGAGGCTTCACGTTATAGTCATAAATTTTAAGTTGCGGCTCCCGTACATGATGGAATTTTTTAACCTGAAAGTAAATCTACCGTTAACTCCATACACGTACGGCAATATATGATTTCCAACGGAGCTCGAGAGTGATTCTAAATGTCCTACGCAGATTTTCGCGGGTGCTACCTACCGCTAGCCGCGTGACCAGACACAGGTCACCTCATCTCCATGCCGCCGGCCGGTCCCGTTGTACGCCCCGGGTCAACATTCCTAGGATTCAGGGCTATCGAGTCCGTGTGTTACCGGGACAACTTTTATTTTCGATGCAAGAAAAGTTAGCCCCGCCCGCTGACCTGGACAAAGAAAGCGTTTCCCTTTTATTCTAGTGAGGCCGCTCGCCTCGCACCCCGCACCGCAACGACCTGGGTTCGAATCTCTTCGCGTGACCTGCAAGCATCGTCGTCAGATTTTTTTGTGCTTGTAGCCACAAGCTAATAGCAAATCTAATAGGAGGCTATAACTTCTCAAGTAATAAACTTGGGGTTATATCTCATCTATCTCTCATCACGAATTAGACCTTATGACCTCATCCGGGTTCTTAGAGTTCTTGCACGATTCCATCTTGTCAATAACCTATTAGAGTTAGATTATACATTAACGTTGTTTTTGCATACATTTTGTCCGATAAAATGTTTATTTTGTCTTTTCCCTAATTATTTTGTTTTATGACCTAATCATATATAGCCTTTCTATTGGTTGGACTTCTCTTAATTGAAAGTTGTTATTACCACACAGTGTGACCAAAAAGTATTTTACAGAAACTTTTGAAAAAGAAAATTCTAAGGTTAAAGGAATGTTTTAATTTTTTACACCTTTCACTGACAGACATAAACCAAAGCGCACTTAAAGATGCTATAATTAAATTATGCCACATTTTTAATTTTTTACTCTTTGTTACATGTAAGACTTATATCTGCATGCTGTATAACAAAATATGTTGATTGCCATTTTCTTAGTCTGTAGCATACGTCGTTAAAACTGTAATGCTGCCTTTGGGCTTTATTTTCTTAAAAAAATTCAGCACATAAAGATCTCTGCATAATGCAATTGTTCATGAAAATAGTTCTTCCAGTTTATTGCGATATGTAAAAAAGTATCAGCAGCCATAAATTTATAAGTTTGTTGTTCCTACAAAGAATATTTAAAGGTTTGGAAATATATTAGGATAATGATAAACTTAAAAAGTTTAAATAATTCTAATGGATTAATGAAAAACTATAACTTATGGAATAGCTTGTATAAAGAGGTATAAGGTGTTATAGAAAGTGTAATGTTTTATCGTACAGATTAAATAAGCCCATTGTGTATAATAAATGTTTTAAAAAGTCGTATTTCCGAAACTAACAGTAATAACAATGCAACCTGGCATGTCTCAAGCAAACTGCCTTAATAGCCTCAGTTCGACATCCTTATGTTCACCCCAGACAGGTTTTAACTTGGAAGTAAGCTTTAAGAAACCCACTAGATTAATAATTAGTTGAAAAATAACAGGTATATAACATTTCTGAAATATATTTGAGTAATAAAAATCTCAATAAAATAGCAAAGAACTTTAACATAAAATTGAAGCGAATGTAATTCAGCAAAATATTCATTGAACCTTTGAATATTTAAATTTAAATTTTTATTCCGCATAGTATTTAATGCTATATTTGGTAAACAAATTACAAGCATATCGTAAATATCTCCTGCTTTAATAAAGAATAAAAGATTTCTATTGCTGTGTATATAGCTTGATACTTTGGCTAGCCAAAGTTTCTTGCCAAAAACTTCATAACAATGGAACCGTAAGTCAATATAATACCAAAAACCTTAAAAATAAGACATTTAAATTCTACCTGGGTCAGTCGGAGTAAGTTAGGGAGGATGCTCCATGTCTAACAATTTAGAACTGTTGATCCAAAAATTTCTGCATCCCACCCGACGAGACCTCCTTGATGTGTGTCGGAAGAAGATTCAAGTCAAGTCGCAACCAAGCATGGGTCTTTCCTGATTTCATGGACATATGAGTTGCCTGAACCAATGGCCATCGAAATCGCTCATCACACCATGCTTGCGTGGCGGCATAAGAACGACGAGGAAGGAGGACTAACATAGCGATCGAAAAGGCGGCACACAACATTTCATAATGTTCCTCTTAGAACTAAAGGTTTAGAAAGTTTAGCATAGACAGGTTCCATGCATTATCTCTGAACTCACTACAGCACATAAAGAGTTATTCCATGATCTTTACACTCCCGGATCCCAACATCAGAAAGTTTTAGTTTGCCAAATAGGTATAACTATATAGAGGTAATAGTTTTAACTAAAGAAAACGAGCAAACTAAAAGATAATAAAGGGGGAAATAGTATAATTATTAATTAATTAAGAAGTACATTTATGTACAAAGTATATTCGGTAAAAACTATACCAAATGTACTGCTAAATGCAATTAATTCATTTTGATGAAAAAAGTATAGCTTAAATATAAGCTCTGTTCAAATGAAAATTAATCAAGGACTTATTATCTCATGCATTATCTTATGATTTCATGTATCATCTGTGATACCTCAGTAGCACGGGGTTAAACATTATTAAAAAAAAGACAATTAACAGAAGTATAATTTTTACAGAGCCCAAAACAAGGTGAAGAAAACTTCATAGCTTACAAAATCATGTTATCAAATATTTTATTTCTGTTTCCGTTAGTCATTTGAGAATTTCTCCAGTCATCCAAGAAGTCTGAAATGCTAATTATGATCGAAAAAGTTGTCTCCCTCTACACAATAAATAATGAAGAAACCTTAAAGAGCTTTGATTAGAACTTCTCTCTAAATTCAACCCTCAAGAATTAGGAATTCAAACAACTGCATAATAAATATTCACCAGTAATGTGTACTTGCCGACTTTATAACATAATTATTTATTTGACTGAAACCTTATTTTTATTTTAGTTTTTATTCTCATTTGAAACCTTTGAGGCTTTACTTGGATTTCAGTTTTCTTCTGCTCCATAATAGTTCAAAGAGCAGGGGACCTCACGGAGGGATCAAGAGATTAAGTGTTAAGATGTACTTTCAGTGGGGTTTCCCTCGAAAGTATTTCAACCGCCCCCCTTCCGAATAAGTATAACAGACAATATGCTAGGCATTCGATGCCACAAATAGTAAAAGTTGATTGTAAAATTCCAACCTAATTAGTGAAACGTGCCAAACCACATTTATCCAATGACTAATGACTATTTTTCTCACACTTTTCCAAATTTTGTTTTACTAATATTTGAATTAAATACATGTTTTATGCAGTTGTTTAAACACTTAAAATTACAACCTTAGGAATAATTAAATAAATACCTAAGTATAATCGTTCTTAGGAGTAAAACGCCTGCTGCATGCGACACAAAACCGGTATCCCTCTTGAGAATTAAAGATTCTTGAAAATTCTTTGCACCCCGCAAATAGATTTTGTTCCCCAGGTAAATGTTTCTAAAGGAAACTGCACGCGATTAGCTTCACGGCACTTGAGACAACCTTAATCCTAGTTACCAAGGACGGATTTTCTACCTTTCAGATCAGGTAGTTAAGCATAAAAATTGCTCAGCAGTACTGAATCGAACCTGAAACCTCAGGTCGGCATGGGGAGGCCAGAATTTTTTATAAAATTACATTCTAACATTTGACTAGATATTGATGTTTACATATTTTATAAAACATAACATGACATTTTGACTGTAAAATTAAAATATATTATCCGACCAGAACAACAAAAATTCTTTATAATGAAACTGATATGAAGCATCTAGAAACTGCTTTAAAGTCATTAGTAAAGAAACTGTATTTGAATTATATATAATCCAAAAATGGTCAATAAAAAGAATATAGGTAATAAAACGTTTTATGCGTTTCTTTTTAGATCTGAAGCAAGAAAAATATACCAAGAAGTTATTTAGGGAAACACGGAACTGAAAAATACAAGCAGAATTGATGGTAACACTTAAACCTAACAAGAAGTAAACAAACACTAAAGAAACAGAAAGGTCGCAGGAGTAATAGAGGACGGGTTGCAAGATATCGGAATAATGAGATGACAATCCTCAAAGTATTTCATAATAAAGGTGATTTCCAGATTAAGTTCTGGTGTTAAAAGATAAAGCTAAGACACAGATATAGCCAACAATATAGAGCTGCCGATTTTGAAATGGAAAATAAGGGTACAAAGTATGTTGGCGTTCTGGAAGCACAGAAATCGATTGGCCGAGTGCCCGTCACGTGATGGGACGTGAGATTCCTCTGTCACACCTTGTATCTTCTCGGGAAAATGACGACTACGTTTGACCCCAGGTAAATGACCTTTTTCCCACTGACCGCAGGGACACCTTGCTCTCAATTCATGGAGTGCTTGTGTTTTGTTCTTCTCAATTGAATCAACTGCGACTGTTTCTGCTTGCACGGTTAGCTTCGTGATCTAGATAAACTTTCTTCAACTTTGCTGTTTAAATAAACTACAGCTCTGTTTAGGGAGCATCAAGCTCTGCGTTATATTCATATAACGATATTAAATCATAAATTTACTTTAAAATTGCTTCGTAAATACGTGTTCATTTTTCTTTCACAAAAATTATTATATTATTATTATTATTATTATTATTATTATTATTATTATTGTTGTTGTTGTTGTTGTTGATGTTGTTTTTGTTGTTATATATTTTCAGATGATATGCAAAAGCACTTTTTTGATTAATGCCTACAATTTCTCCTAAGTTACCGTAATAAATAATTTAACATTTCCGTTAAATTTATATATTTTTTAATAACTTGTAACACATTAATTTTACAAAGAAAGGATATTAAAAACATTATTCAAATAAACATTACATAATCTAATATTATACATTTTTGAAAATATAACAAATTAAATAATTCAACTGCTGTTTTTCTGCCACTGTACTAGAATATTAATTTTATAAGAGTCCAGGTAATTAAGTTGAATAGTTGCTGAGAAATTACTTAAAACACTTAGAGGGTACATTTACTCATCATTATCAAGTAAAAAGATGCTGCAACTACTTTCCTTCACTTTCCATACATTTCAGGCATCGGTTAATGAAATTAGTCGTTACTCTCTACAATTCCCTCTGAGAAATGGAAGATATTTCTTCATGGTGATATTTTTCACTTCATCTAATGTGTATGGATTTGTCTTGTACACTTTTTCCTTTAATAACCAACAGAGATAAAATTCGCAGGGTGTTAAATCGGGGGACAAAGGGAGCCATATGTTATTAGTGATTATTTCATAAAATTCATGCAAGGAGACATGGGCTGTATGTGCCGTTGCAAAGGTCTGTTGGAAAGTCACGAACGTACACTCTCTCACAGATAATCTACGGTAAAAGAGTTGCAAAATATTCTGCACATACCTAAAACTATTAATTGTTTCTTCAAAAAGAATGTGGCCCATTATTCTCTCGGCGCTAATGGTGCACCACACGCCTATCTTTTGATCCTGCAAGGGTTCATTGTGAAGCAGGTCAGGTTTTTTTTAACTCCGGTGTCGATTGTTTTGTGAATTAACATACCTACTTAAGTGAAACCATGATTCGCCCGTAAATGAAATTAGATTAGGGTCAATTTCTCCGCCATGCACACTATTCAAAACCCATTCACAAAATCAATTCCTGAATGCAGGGTCACCCAGTTCAAGCTTTTGCATTAAAGGGTTTTAACTTCAGTAGCTTTGTGGACATTCGAACAGAGGAATAGGAAACTCCCGTTTGCTGAGAAATATGTTGAAGTGATTTTTAAGGTAAGTTTCAGAGAATGTCCGATGTGATCTAACGTTTCTTCTGTGAGTATTGCTCGTGGTTTGTAAACTTTTTAACAAAATTCTTTCCTATTCACGAAATTTATTTACAAATCTGTGAATCGAACTTGGACTTGGAAGATGAATATCGGGGAATATCTCTTGCACAATTTCCGTACATCATCAGCCGATTCTGTACGCACTTAGGAATCGTAGATAAATACTCTTTGGGAAATAAAATGCCTAAATTTAGCTATATTAACGTAATTAATATATTGTATTACGCCGTCAAATGAATGCTTAATACTCTGTCACACAATACACAAGAACATGCCCGTATATTCATAAAGTTAAACACTTACTGACCTCTCCTCCGGCTCTCCGGCGGGCTTTCAAGTGTGGAAACGAGAGAGATCTGCAGAACTCGGTCAACTGTGGCCAACTCCACGTGAAGGGTCCCGCAAAGGAAAAATCACCCAATAATTAAATTTTAGATTTACTCCCAACACCACAACTTAGAAATTTCAAATAACACTCCCCCCTTACGATACTTAAGTATTAAAGAGGATTCAGTTGTTAATCTTTTGTTTTTTATCGTTGACAACTTGGATTATAATTTATGTTTATTTTGGACATAATAAGCATGTCAATGTAGGATGAGAAAACTAAGTTAGGTAATATTACAATAATTAAACGTATATCGGAACTCCTGGCTAATCTGCTTATATTACTCTTTCTTGTAGGATATACACAATTTCGAAACTGCGTGATACCTAAACATAATTAATATGTTTAATACTTAGTAGTTGTTAACAGTTTTTATTCTATTCAAATTAAAACAACAAAAACAGTAGATCAGTTGACCAGACAACAAAAGATGGGGTAATTGTTCAATCCTTTCTAAAAATATAAATAGGTATTATAAAGTAGAATTGTATATTGTTAGGGGCAGAGGAGAATACTTCAGTAATTCAGTTGCTAAACGTCTAGCCGTTTGTGCCGACGTTTCCAATGGGGGCATTTAGGGGAAGTCGAGATGAGGTGAGGGAAATATCGGGAGGCAAAAATCCACTAACATAGGGTCCATGCCTTTGAGACCTTTGAGGCCTTTGAGGCCTTTTAGGCAGTTTGCTCTCATACCAGACGACGGTATAGAAAGTTGCCAAAACGCAAGCTACTGTTACATCGCACCATCCCAACTCGCAGTGGTACCTTTGACTTTGTAACAGAACCAACGGAATGAAATGATATGAAATGGGAGAGCGGAAAATTCGTGGAAAAATAATATTTATTCCAACATTCGCCTAAGCGACCAGGGAAAATTTAATAAAAATGTTTAGTAGCCCCCTCAAGGGATTTGGACCCGTGACGTACGAATACGAGTTCCAAGTGCTACTCCGCCGGCGTTATAAAATAGAGGTGACATCCTTGAAATTTCAAAGTGGGAAAGTCTGGAAATGAGGCAGCGAATCCTGAAATGAAAATAACGCTGATTTGAAACTTCCCCATCAGTTTGTAAATTTACGAGTTTTTTAAAATTAACTTTAATTGAAATACTAATTATGCAGACTTGAAAATTTTGAAAAAAAAAAAAAAAGTCCAATACACTTCTTTAGAAGATATTTTGGCAGGTTAAGTAGCGTATACCTCCCGCAGAAGTTGCTGGTTTGTATTACTCCCAAAAATTGCAACGTTCAATTTTCTCCGGTATTACTTAATGCATTTTTATGCGTAAAAGAAAAAAGAACAGCAATGTCTGCAGGAGACCTCTCTTGCACCTGATTTGCGGTTATTATCTGTAGGGGTCTTGATTTGTAAACGTGCTGAAAACTCTCGGCGAGAGTGTGGGGTGCTTTGACCAAAAGAAATGAGAGGAAGCGGTAGGAGCCTCTCACCCATTAGAGCTATTTCGTACGTGCACCACCAGAAACGTCATTTCTCTTACGTGAGCCCAGCAAAGCCTCCAATTGTACATGACTGATTGTTGCTAAGTTACGAAGATGAATGAAATATTTTGAAAGGATGTTAGATTATTATAGTGTCTCCACTATAATATTAAATATGGAAAATGTTTGCAGTTATTTCATATCAAACAATATTACAATTGAAGTAACGGTACTCTCGTGCAGACACTCTCAGCAGCGCTAATGAGTTATTCGATCACAGTATAAGAATGTCTCTTCTGGTTTGGTTAGTAGCAGGCCGATACTGAACGGTTGGCTAGTGACGCTTAGTGTTAATTCGCTTTATATCGTTTTGTCATTTTCTGTGAAATTAAAAACTGTGTAGGTCAATTCCAAATACTCATTTAAGTGAAACTGTTATTTCAAAACATAGGTTTTCAGAGTTTATATTGCAGATTCCAGCTTTTAATTATCGATTAGATCCTTGCACACCCCCCTCCCAAATTTAAAGAGGTGCGTTGCAAAGTTGGTTTTATTTAATCTCTTTCCTCCTCCTTCTCTCTTTTGCTGCGTATGTTCATCCAAGCACGTAAAAACTAGTCATTAAGATTCTAGAAGCTTTCAATCTCTGTTCGGCAGTAGCAGCAGTGCCACTATGCACTCCGTGTCTATAACGTTACGAGCCACTGCTATCTCTTATGTTGTCATTTAAATTCCTAGAATTTTAAACTTAAATGCCTCAAGTAGAGAGAGAGAGAGAGAGAGAGAGAGAGGGAGGGAGGGAGGGAGGGAGGGAGGGAGGGAGGGAAAAAACGGAATTTTAAGACCCAGTTAGAGTAATATTATGTGAACTATTATTTTCAAAACATTAATTTATATTTGTTTTTACCGCTACGGATGACCAAGGTCGTTAAGGCGCCTACTTGTGAGCGGGAGGTCTAGGGTTCATTTCCCGCTAGAACCGTCCTCCCTGACTGAGTTTTTTTTTTTTCCAGGTTTTACTCAGTCCTCATAAATGGCAAAAGCCGGGGAGGTATCCTAGGAACGTTTCCTTCCTTAAAAACTGCTTTCCCAATATCATTTCATCTCATGTATCATATGCCCACTGCCTGTGGTGCCTCAGTAGTGAAAATGGGCGTTAAATACTATTAAACTATTTCTGTATATCATCACATCCTATCCTTACTAGTGAGTTATTCGGGCTTAGTACGACTCACAAAATAAATAATTTATTAGAAGCATCTATAGCAATCACGCAAGCTTCTTCGTTCAAACAAGTACTGTACAAAATGCTTCAGCAGATTAAATTATATTTATATAATTGTATCACTAGGTAACAATAGATAAATAGGTCGGAATATAAAAATTGTTTTATTAATCCATGCATATTGGCCAATGAAAATGTTTCTATCTCCTTCTATTGATAGAGGTTTAGGCTTACCCTGACTGAAGCAAGTTACATACAAATAACCGTATGAAAAACTTAAATAACTCTAAAACTGCGAGACAATCCTTGCGGTCAATAGGATGGCACATTAGTAAATGTTATGGAAATGTGTAAGATGAAAATATCTGCCCTAAACAATATCTACCACACCATATTCACCTGGTGAGTAGGTGGAACCAAGAGAGAGAGAGAGAGTATAAATTCCAAAAAATATTGTCTGTATCCCTAAAACCACCTAAATATCAACTTTCATTGAGATTGGAAAACAAGGAGATTTCCCATCCTTTTCAATTACTTCCCATCCAATTAAGGAATGAAATCAGGAAAAGCAGAGGGTATTCCGCGTTATTCTAAACAGCAATTTGATTGATATTAATTTAAATACTTTCAGAATCTTCAGTTTACACTTTTTAAAGGGGATGAAATTGGGCGGTTTGCTCAAATTTTAATGAAGTCTATATTTTTTTATTTAACACTAAAGCATATCTGTACAAACTTTTACACAGATCAGTCAAAGAAAAAAAAAAGATGCTTAAGAACATATTTTAAATCCTTAGAGTTGGTAAAAAAATAACAAAAAAGTACTCATGAGCTTACAATGTCTGTTGAGATATGTACCATACATTATTACAGCCAAATATTGTCCAGTCCGGTCCAGAAAACATGAGTCCCACATAATAAGCTATCTTCTCTTTCTATTTCGGCTCATTGCCCTTTTGTCGGTCTGGTGGTGTAGTGGTTACCATACTTGCCTCCTAAACCCAAGATCGAGGGTTCGAACCCGGCCAGGATCGATGGATTTTTTCGGGCGTAATAATCCTAAGTATGGCTTCCTTCGAAAGGGAAGTAAAGCCGTGGGTCCCGTGTCGTACATTTACGGCACGAAAAAGAACCTCAAGCCTGAAAGAGAGGCCTCTGAGCAAAATTTGTCGGCCGTTTCACGCCCTGAATTGAATGGGACGCTGATAACCTGTGATGTTAAAGAGCGTCCGTAAATAAATCAATAAAAAAAAAAGCATTGCCCTTTTCTTATTGATTATGTTTACCTCTGCAGTGCACAATACCAGTCAACTGAGACTGCAAGTGCCAACTGTAAGTATGTGGTTCTTTCACAAGGAAACCTTTACATTTATACACATCGTGTGACAACACCTAACCCAAAACTTATGTGGGCGATGAATTGGTCGAGGAGGCCCAGTAGCATATTATCCTCGATAATCTGACCTTACTCCTTTGGAGTTTTGCTTTAGGGTACTTAAAGACTCAGCGATCTACATTTGGCAAACTCTTCATTTCTGAAGCATACATAGTACGATTATTTTACGAGTCATATAAACTTAACTTTACATTTTTCAAATACGCTCACACTTTCCATTACAAATTTCCTATTAAAGTTGCAGGTGAAGTACATAAATGTCTTACCTCGGCTATTCACTGCTAACATTAGAAAGCAGAAGTTGTAAAATAATCTGAGATTTGAATGTTTGCAATGATTTACGGTTTTATTTATTTTTTGTGGCAGTCCAAAATGCATGTATTACTTTTAGAATCTGAAAGAAAAAAACACTATAAATAAGACGAAATTTATTTTTTAGGAAATGTGATTCGAAATAAAACTAGCCTATCTTTCAGAAAGAGTTAATAATATTGCGCCTCAACTTTTTCAATGTTTAAATAGTAATCTAAAAAGTCCTATTATTTGAAACCAAGGATAAATGAGATTTCTTTGCATGAAAATAATGTAAACTTTACTTTGTTATAAATCACATTATGGTATTACCAGTAACTTTTCAATGTCATAAAAAATACTTCCGCCTGTAAGTTTCAAATTAATAAACCAAAATTTTAGCATGGCGTTAATCAAAGCAGCTCTTACGGATCTTCTTAATTCTGTAAATCGGCCTAATAGGAAAATATTTCCTACTCATATATCGGAAAATTCTAATGGTTATCGTAGCTATTGGAAAGAAATGTGCATTTAAAGAGGATTATTAATAGAGTGCAATAATTCAGAAGCAAATAAACTACTACAATGTGCCAATTTCGTACTGAGAACATCGCATTCCTATGTCCTTGAACCATATCAATGGTAATTAAGAGAAAGGAGTTATGACTAACATAACCTCAAAGTGCTTGTTACACCATAATGGAAGAAAAAAATATTTCATGTATTAAGCTCTTCGTTTATGGACGTTCAATTATATGGAAAATATTTCCATTTGCAAAAAGCTCGAGAAATATTTGTTCCATAATTTTATCCTATAGATAACTTAGATCTCTTTCCTAGCGAACCTTTTGATACTGTTTGATAGTGAAGTTCAGAATTGTCCAACAGATGGAGACTTGCATTTTTTTATCATGTAATTAATGTAGCTGACCCCAGTGGCGCCGAACGGTATTGCATATTGCTGTGAAACAAAAGAACATCAAAGACAGAATATAAGGGGCCTACTCCACAAAAGCATGGTCAAATACATTATTCATTTATCAATATAAGTTCTTGTAAACTATGGGATTGTAACATTTTGTTCCACGAAAGAATGTAGTTTATATTTATTAGGAATAGATCGTTAAATAGCATAGGTAAATAAGAAGTATCATTCTGGCTGAATATGGATAGGTGTAACTAAAGGATTTAGTGGAGAGAAGTTATCAGGATCTCTTAATAAATAAGGCTCCTTTAAAGATATGATAGCTAGGACTAAAGAGACGAAAAAATAGCTGTTTGCTACCTTTGCTTTAGTTTAAATACACACGTTGGTAATAAACTCATATATTTTAATGTATAGCACGAACTGTTGTTATTATTATTATTATCATTATTATTATTATTCCTGCTATATATTTTTTTAGAAATAATGGTCATTTAGATATTTTATTGTTTACTAGCGTAATATTCTATTCTGAGATGTTTGTATATTTTCATCCATATGGTTAAATTGGAGTATAAATTTCAGTTTTGCGATGGCAGAATAATCAAGTTTCCCTATTGCGCTGAAACAAAATTTTATTTTATTGGTCCATTTGATTTTATATACATCAATTTATATTTTTTAGAAATCACATTTTCATTAAAAACAAAATATTGTGAATAGGATGTCAAAAGAGATTATTTTTAAGAGAACGCACCAAGGAAAGAAATTATTTTCCTGGAATTTACCTATAACCTTAAAAAATAACAAACTAAGAAATATGCATTAGAAACAAAAGGCGATATCGTCATACTTTAATTGCACTACGACACGGGCAGCCGAGGTCGTTAAGATAGTCTCGTGAGTGGGATTTCCGCCAGGGCCATCCTCCCTGACTGAGTTTTTTTTTTTTTACAGGTTTTGTTAAATGGCAAATACCGGGGAGGTATGCATAATTTAGGCCTGGAACACTTCTTTTCTTTAAAAAAATGTTTCCCTAATTTATCATGTCAACTGATGTATCACACATTAATTACACTAATTAACTCGAAGGTAAAATGAATGCTAAAAGTGATAAGAAATTGATGAATTTAAAAAGAATTTATTAATTGAAGTGTCCGAGGGGAAATATATAACTGCAAATAAAAGAACTGGTGTACTAACGTAAAAGCACTAAGATGAAGATTCAAAATTGGAAATTTAATTCTTTTCCGGTTCTCCCTCAGATAATACATGCGTAGATATGGCAAAGCTCTCCAAGTAAAATTTTCCCTAGTTTTCTTCGTTAAAAATTTCACAGCTACAGCTCTACTCGTGTAAAATACTTTCCCCATCTTACACATCAGACATATCAAAGAGATATCTATCTATTTTTCGTCAGATAAGTTATCAAAAGGATGTCTTCTGCTTGTTGTTCTCTGTATAACATATCAGATACATTTATCAAATAGAAAATAAAAGGCTTCGATATTATAAAGACATGCCTTAAAAAGCGTTTTCTTTGAAGATTTCTGTTACGTAATTTTTTATACTAATATGAATAGGCTTTTTTAAATACTTTTTCTACCTTAACAATTTTATTTAATATAAGATTGATGGCAAAGATTTTTAAAAATAATTTTGTTCATAAGTTTAAACATATATTTGGTTCGTTTCAGTCCATTCCATATCTAGACCTTAAAATGCCAAATGTTGGAGTAATCTTAAAAACTGAAGTGTAGTGTATATATACACACCTTTCTGCTTTAATTGTTAGGTTTTGGAGTTAGTAATATCGGTATTTTATATCTGGAATTTTATAATTTTGTAATTTAATAATGAAATTTGGAGAAATATTTAGAGAATTTAAAACAAACATAGTGTTTGTCTTAAAGTATAATTGGAAACAGACTTATACGGCTGACATCGCGGCTCGAAAAATTGTGAAATGGTAGCCCAATAAATCTTTTAATGCATCTTAAGATTCAGTTTATTCAGTGAAAACCTTTCGGAAGTTCTAAAACTAAGCCTTATGGACAGATATAAGTTCGTTATTGGAGTAGAGGAGATGTATTTATAAGCTTATCACTTTCTTAATAGTCCATTTATCAAAAGAATTTTCACATGTAATGAAAAACATTTTCATATTATTAAACATTAGCTTAATCCCTGTTAGTCTGCCTGGGTTTTTCTTATGCTAAGTCTGTTTGAGCGCAAGTAATTTTATAAGTCTAGTCGTATTGTACAAATGTAAATCAAATAGAGTTTCTTCCTAACGGGCGTTTTATTAATTCTGCGCTTTATTCCCAACGGTTAGAACGAGCTGATGCATTTATGATTCACAAATATCTATCTCTAGTTAATCGAAACTGAATTTTCTTGCAATTGGACAATCGACTCAAGGAAGTAATCTAGGACCTGGGGGAAACCAAGTTCGGCAAATAGCGTTGATCCTTCTTTCTCGGATTACCATACTTATGTTCAAAATTATCGGACCTTATTTTTTCAGCACAAGCAAATAACTGGCAAAGCTAAACACAGTATGTGCATGCGTGAATGTTTTTAGCAGCGCGGGTGTATATTTACGTCTACGAGGTGGTGTAATACGCTATCGTTCCATTTTCATTTTGCCTGAAATGAGGAGTGAAACGGCGGTACCGCGGCAAGTTTTGCCGGGCATTTGGAGATTCCCATAAAGAATGTTCAGAAGACTTTCGATGATTTTACACAAATTATAGAGTGATTTAACCAGCTTAACAAAAAGGGCATTGGTGAATAACTTCAGGGTTCCGGAAGACCATTAAAGAACCGAAACGTCAGTGTTCCAAAAGTGTCTCTTTGATCACGAAGATTTCCTGTTATATAGAGAATTGTTGAAGAAATATTGAATCTGCACAGACTCTGCATTAAACTATAACGGATTACAGCGGAAAATTTGAAATGTGCAAAGTGGGGGCGAAATTTGTGCTCAAGCTGTGATCGCAGGAGTAAAAACAACTCCCTAAAGTCGCACTGATATGCTGGGGATCTCCAATGAAAAGTCCTGAAGACTGGAATCACTGGCAGTAAGACCCGTAAACCGAAGCTTTTGAGAACAACAACGAGAAGGTGAAAGTCATTCCAAATCCAACTCACTTGCCTGCTTGGAGTTGGAGTTCTGCACATGGGCGGCAGAGGGCAGAATCGTATTCCATTTAAAGCGCGAACCAGAAGCAGCACAGGACACCACCAACTCTCGACTAAACCAACTCGAAGAAGCCTTCACTACACTCCAGGCTACCACCACACAGACCTCAGACAACATCAAGAAAAATATCTTAGACACGAAATCAGCCTCCGAATCTTCAGTAAGAAACATATTGGACATCCAGAACGAGCACTTTAACGAATTAACTTCACTTCTGCACTCAATTCGAAATGACGTAGCCGAAAGACCAAACTATGCACGTATAACCACAGGCAACCGAAATAGTCCTCCAAATGAAGAGGAAGTGCCTACTAGTTACTCGGCACCACCTCAAAATTGTTTCTTTATAACCATAATGGTGTTTTTATTACCACTCACAAGTCCCTGGGTGCTTAAGGCGATACCAGGCATAACAAACCCCACCATCCAATTAAACAATAAATAGAGCCACCACAGTATTACTTAGTATGTAAAAAAAAAAAAAAAAAAAAAAAAACCGTGACTACATTACGCTAGATGATGGAAGTGAAGATGGAGAAAATGAGTTACTGGAGAAAACATGCTCAGGCGCCGCTTCGTTCGCTACAAATCCCGTTATCGGATCTGAGCCGCTTTAGTGAGAGACAAGTGGTCTAACCATTTGACTCTGGTGTCGTCTTTCATTTCAAAACAAACCTTTCAAAAAGTACAATCATATGACTTTGTGTGAGTGAAGTTAACAGGGTACATTGTGAAGGGAATTAGGAACTGAGGACTTCCAGGCATGCAACTTTTTTCTGAACATACCTCTCAGGTACCTGTATCTAATTATTAAATCATATAGAGTATAATAAGTATATGACAGCGAATATAGACTTTGGCAGTCGACACAAAAGCTACACCTTTGGGGCTACAAAGTACTTCAACCAAAATAATTTACTACAATTTTATCGTGATTTGTACAACACGTTTCACTTGAAAATTCATACCGTACTGCCTTAATACTTCATGAATATTTTCAAATTCCCTGTACGAATTCAAACCAACAGTATACTCTCATTTTTCCCGAGTGACATTAATGGGTCATTTGTGCAGTTTTTTTGTTTTATTGCAATGAAACACAATATATTACGTGAAATGCCACATTCGAATAGGACAAAATCTACATCACTGTATACAAACGTCTTTGGAACATATCGAAAACAGGGGAGATATATAATGTTTGTAGATTCGATTGGCAGGGACAGAAGAGGGCATTTCGGTACTTCAGCCATGCTCTACGGTTAACGTTTGCGCTTACGCCCCCATTAGAGGCATCTAGGAGGAAGGGATGATGCGAGAGAGATACCAGTCAGCCAGGGTCCAGCGGAAGTAGAACACGGACATTCACATTTCCAGATAGAATAACCCGACGTCGACGGAGCTTCAAAAGGGCTGCTTCCACCCAAATGACGGGGCAGAAACCTTTCCAAAGCTCCCTCAATTGCCTGGCACTTTCGATCTAGTTACAGAGCTAAAAGAATGAAATGAGATAAAATGAGAGAGCGGAATATTGTGACAAGGAAAGTTTCATCAAGCATTCCTCTAAGCTAACCACGAAGAACTCAAAAGTATGGATGACCGGCCACTAGAGAATGAGCTCGAGGCCTTCCGGATTCGAGTCCCGAACGTTACTGCCTGAAGCTCTCCCCCTCCCGATAAATGTTTGTAAAGTTCATGAACCGTAGTGGGATTGAATTAGTTCTTCAGTCATGCTCAACGGCTGGTCGTTTGTGCTTACACAAATAGAGTAGACATATATTTCGAGCAGTGATTTTGTTTACTTATGACACTCAGATTCTTCGCGAATATTTTCACATGACGTAGTTCCTTATCTAGAATGCTGGAAGAAAACGCCATGTCAATGCAATGCATTTTCTCGTCTTCGTGACTATTTACAAGAAGTTGGAATTTCTATCACTCTGGGCCTGTATTCTCTTGTATTTCGGAATGTAATAATTGCCAATTTGTTCTTGTGGTATTTCATTGAACACTTTGGATAATTTCCTTTCAAATTTATCGATACATTGAAGGAAATCCCAAGGATGTTCATTTGAATTTACTCTGGAGAACGAGGTGGAGGTGGTAGATGATAATTTGTAAGAATATCAGTACTTTCCTGTCCTGAAGGATTATTATTATTATTATTATTATTATTATTATTATTATTATTATTATTATTATTATTATTATTATTATTATTATTTCGAGAGCAAATCAAGCATAAATCAGAATATTTATTTACCGCTTCTAAGCAGTACAAAGCGAATCGTCTTTGACACGATATGCCCTTTCAGTGGGAGTATATATCGGCTCGCCTTGCACAGCCATTTCGTTTGGCAATGACAGCATGTCCGAGCAAGAGATACACTGATCGACTGTGAAACAAATTACTTTTTTTTTTTTTTTGTCGCAAAAGGCGTAAGACACAAATGCATGAGTGACACAAAAGTTTTTCAAAAAGGTTATAAAGTGTGTAAAATAAAATGTCAAACTCCGACGAGCATAGCCAAAATAAACTTTTTGATGGTTCAGAACCTCATCGAGTGTGACAGAAGTTTGACGATTTCTGAAATCGCTACTGAGGTTGGAATAAGTTGTGTGTTCAATCCGTCATTTCAGAAGACTTGGATTATGGAAAAGTCTCGGCAAGCGGGTTCCTCGAACTCCCACTGAAGTTCAGAAGGCTGCGTGTATAGGGGTGAGGGCTTTTGGTTCTGACTTGACTTGGTATTCCTTGACGCTGAACAATCGTCTTTTGTCTACCGTTTTAGCTGCTGATTTAACTTTGGTGTGAGATGATGGATTCAAGTATCATCCACAGTTACAAGGTGCTGCACAAAATCAATTCTGTTGCTGTTAAAACGCTTCAAACTGTGTTGCGGATGCGTTGTTGTTCTGCTGTTAGCAAGCGCCGTACGACAAGCTGTTTCATATACAATTCTTCATATAAAATATAAACTACGCGTAACTTTGCAATGCCTATTGCCTCAGCAATTTCAGCGTTCCAACTCACCGATCTTCTAATATATAATGTATTTGTTCAGTTACTTCTGTCTGCTGTTGTTCCACTTTTTTGGACGTCCTTCTAGTGGGTCATTTTTAAAAGTGGTACAACCATGTTTAAATTCTGTAAGCCATTTTTTAATCTTTGAAGATAAAGGAAACAGCCTCCGTAAACTTTTATAAATGTTGTATGAATTTTCTTTGGCGTTAAACCAACTTTTACAAAGAGTTTATCAAAACAGTATACTAACTTTTACTCATTTTATGGGATACCTAAAACACTTCTTTAGAAATCTCTATTTAATAAATTATGATGAAATGATTTGATGATGGTAAAGCTTGATTTAATGTTTCAAATGAACGCTATCACATGTGACAAAACGTCCGCTTTGACAACAGAAGACATTTCTAAACATGGAATTACTCTGAACTTCTGCTGCCGGGAAATATATATTATTAATTAGCGAAATGCTTCTTAAGAAGCAATTTCATAAAGCGTTATCCTACACGGGAATGTGAAACTTCTAGTTCAAATTATACATTTTTTAGATATTTCAAAAACGAATTCTCGTTTTCTCATCCTGCAGAACTATTTGAATAAGCACATTGTGAGAAATAATGATGATGTGCGCAGAATCCTAAAAGTTCCATCTCATCCAGAGTCCCAGACATTTTTCAAAAGTACAATTTACAAGTTGACTTCACATAGGGAGAAGCATATCGAAGTATGATTGATCATATAATTATTTCTGATCAACAGAACGAACTTTCTTGATTCGCATGATATCTGCCTAATACTTGTAGCTTTGCAGTACTTGATTGTTTTAACCGATTTACATGATAGTGTACAAAAAAATGCTAAAATATTAATTGGCAGTGTTTCTATTTCCTTTTTTTTTTTTTTTTTTTTTTTTGATTTATTTATGGACGCTCTTTAACATCTCAGGTCATCAGCGTCCCATTGAACTCAGGGCGTGAAACGGCCGACAAATTTTGCTCAGAGACCTCTCTTTCAGGCTTGAGGTTCTTTTTCGTGCCGTAAATGTACGACACGCGGGACCCACGGCTTTACTTCCATTCCGAAGGAAACCATACAGGATTTTTACGCCCGAAAAAATCCATCGGTCCTGGCAGGGTTCGAACCCGCGATCTTGGGTTTAGGAGGCAAGTATGGTAACCATTACACCATCAGGACCGACAAGGCAGTGTTTCATACTTGATAGTTTATTTAGGGCTAATCTTCACATAAAGCTATAAAAAGAAATTTATTGAGACAGTAAGTAATTATAAAGGGACCAAGTACTTCAAATTAAACTGTCAATATAAATGAACACTTTCATTTCAAATAAGTTTTGAGTTACAAACCAGTCTCTATGTTTTTAACATGTTTTTATTGGCAATCTGCTACAACCATTCATCAAGTGTAATTATTAAATACAAACTCGTTGAATTAATTTAAGTAGTCAGTTCATTTTGAATTTGTCAGGTCAAAATTTCAATTATTGTTTCAAAAATAAATGCACAAAATTCATGCGAGAGCATCAACGATGAGATATAATTATAAATATGTAATTAAAATGACATTGAGATATGCTAAAGGTCGTGATTTTCCTGAAAGATCCTTCTTTAGCTACAGTCCCTAACAAAAGTTTAACAATATATGTCTGTAAACTATAACCTACTTTTGCATTTTTGAAATCGTTAGCTTAATGAACCATCGCGCAAGTGGTTATGGAATCGACAAGCTGTTAAAAATACTACTAAGTAGTATATGAAAATATCTAAATAAACTGATTTTTTTTTTTTTTTTTTTTTGTTATTTCAAAACATTCTACAAAAGAGTTTTTTTTTTTTTTTTTTTTTTTTTTTTTTTGTTATTTCAAAACATTCTACAAAAGAGTACAATGACATAGCCTTTAAATAATGAGTGGAAGTATCAAACGTTCAAAGTGCCGTGTTTAAGTTTATTTCTAAAGTTCGTTCTATGTACCAGATGCATATTCCTGGTAGTGTCTTAAATACCTAAGAAGTTCAGGATTATTATTAAGGATTAAGAAGTTCAAATATTTGCTAATAGATAGAGCAGTTTTAAATACCATGCTAGGCTGCCATATAGTGTTCTAAGTACCATGCCATGATAATAGTCCACACTTTCCTTACCAAGGACTGTGCACTATTCAGTGTTTTTAAGAGAAAATATTTATGGTACAGAACTATTTAGTATGTGGCTATAGCTTTTTGAGTTATGACATAGTCTCGCTATTGTAGAGAAAAGAAAGGTAAGTAAGGCCTTCATTCCCCAAGATTTACATAGGATTGTTGATAAAGCTAAAGCTATAAACCATTTTCATGTAGTTCCAATGAACTCAAGTGTTTTCTTTGATTTTAAGAATGTTGCTGATTCACTGTTAACATTAAACAAGTGCAACACTTCAAAATGCACTTTACTTGAAGTATCTCGATCTCTCAAATAGTTATTAAAAGAACTTGCTCACTATTAGAAGGGAGTATGATTTTTGAAGTTTTAAAGAGAGGAAAATCCGCGCTTCATCTGAAAGACCAACCCCCTTTGTAAATAGACAAAAGAAATACTTCTTGTCCATGTTGCCATTCCTTCCTGAAGAGCGCAGAGAGTTTTATGATAGTTGAATTCCAACTCCTGTGTAAGAATTGAAAATCTTAATTCTTCCTGTCAATTGTGAAGAGAGAATAAGAAGATTGATATTCTTGTACATGTTTCATAATACATTTTAATAACAGTTTATGCTTAATAACATATGCTACTGCTAATCATTTTATATTATTTTTGCAATTATTTCCCTCTACTCTTCCATCATATGGCAATAAAACCTTCTACTACTTATTTTTTTTCTTCCTAGCAATAGTATTTTTGGCAACGATTTTGTTGTAAAAGTCTTCATAATGATTTTGAATGTAATAAGTTAAGTGCTAACAGAGAGGATAGTTTTTTTTTTTTTTTTTTTTTTTTGGCTTAACCTGTAAAATGTAGAAAATGGCACTCGAACATTTGGCATTTCCATTCTTCAAATATAAAACAAAATAATAGTATGTTGTTGTTATTATTATTATTATTATTATTATTATTATTTTATAGTGATAAAACCGTGAACTTTTTATATATATTGCAAGCATAAGTTTTCCTCTGATTGCTGCCTTGCTGATAAATACGTCGACGAGCTCGTCAGTTTTTGCTTCACATTAAAGACGAAATTTGAAGAGTTATAAACAAGTATAGTTATAGTTGTACAATTGTAAGTTCGTATAAAACAATAAACTTCGTCATTGTCATGTTATCATGCTTCCATAACTTCCTTTATAACTTATAATCTTCATTGGAAGATCTCGCAAATTCATTTACTTGTCGTCGTCGTCCTCAGCATCCCCATCATCGACTGTTTTGTATGCCAAATAAATAGAGAGGAAAAATATAAAACGTCATGTTTTAGATCATTAATAGCGCAGAACTGGATGGTATACATTTTATGTCTCAGAAGTGTAGAATCTAATAAGCGCAATGTAATATTTCATGTTTAATAATATATCACAAAAGTTTCATATTTTTAACAAATTTTCATATTTTTCAATTTTTCCAAAATCTGTTTTAAATTGTCTTGTACGATTTTAAGTGATTTCTTTAATACATTCACCAGCATTTAGTGCACTAAATGAAATAAGGTTTTATAGTTCCGACTTATGTATTGTTTTCTTCCTGTTTACTTGCTGTTGCTGCAAGGAGTAAGCTACCCTTGCTACTTCCGACCAATGGATGAATTTCCGAGATAGCTCTGATGCCTATTAAATGTCGCGTATAGAACCCAAACACGTGTAATTGCTTTTTGAGTTAGATTTTCTGAAACTGCTTCTACATTATATATTTAAAATGTCTCAATTTGATTTCTAAAAGTTGTAGGAAAAAAGTTTAGCTGCGACTAGGAAGACATTTAAGCAAATAAAATCACTGATATTGTAGTATAATTAGCCCTACTCCAAACACAAGCAGTCCTACAACAATGCAATAGTATATTCTGGTACGGGTAGGTGTATAGTACAAGGCTGAGTCAGAAAGTAACCTTAATGTTTCTTTATTCATAAAATATAAACGTTGGGATTGAAAACACTTCTTCATTTTTCAACATAGTCTCCCCCACGTTCAATGCAGGTTTTCCAGGCGTTTCACTAAAGCCTGGATTCCAAGTGAAAATAAAATTATTGTGATTTACTAAATAACCACCCAAGGACCGCGTCTTTTACCTCGTCATCATTGTGGAACTTCTTGCAACCTAGTGCCTCTCTGAGTAATTCAAAGACAAGATAGTCAGAAGATACCAGACCCGATTAATAAACAGGATGGGGTATATCGTTTTTTATGCCATTGCATTAGCTATATGAAATTTTGCACTATCATGCTGTAAGAGTACACCAATTGGGAGCAAACCTCCATGTTTCGACCTGATTGCAGGTTTCATAGGGTTCAAAAGTATGACTTGCTCTTAACATTGCGTCTTCTGGGCATGTAATGTTCCATTATTGGACCTTTAGAATTACCGAAGAGTGTAAACGTCATTTTACCAGTTGACACACAGCTGCACGGAGCATTTTTGATGTTGGCGATGATGAATGCCACATTCTTTGCTAGCTAACTTAGTCTCTGGCTGGAAGTGTAGGCTGAGTTTCATCACCAGTAACAGTACTCTTTAGGAAACTATCTCCCCTAGGCTTCATGAAGTGGTAGCAGTGTTTCACAAACATCTACACCACGTTCTTTCTGTTCAGGAATGATTTGTTTAGGCACCCGCCTAGTGGAGATTTTGCGGTACTGCAAATGTGGTGCGCAAAACCATGACTGACCTTCAATTCTACAGGCACGTCATCGACTGTCTCGTATCGCTTGTTCTACTGCAGCGATGGTGTCTGGCGTAATCGCAGTACGCGGTCGACCGGAGCGAGCTGCATCACTCACAGTTGGCACTCACTTTTAAACTTTCTGTGATTCTCATAGACCTACCGAAGTAACACACAGGCCTCTCCATATTACCTCTTTATTCTTCGGAGAAATTCCGCCGCCATGGGTGGCCGAGGTCGTTAAGGCGTGGACTTGTGAGCGGGAGGTCTGGCGTTCAAATCCCGCCAGCATCGTTCTCCCTGACTGAGGTTTTTTCCAGGTTTTCCTCAGTCCTCATAAATGGCAAATGCCGGGGAGGTACCCTAAAACTTAGGCCTGGAACTATTCCTTCTTTAAAAATAAAATCCTTTCCCAAAATACCTCATCAGTGTCCATCGCCTGTGGTGCCTCTACAGAAAAACGGGCGTTAAACACCGTTCGTTCATTCATTCGGTGAAATTCTGTTGGTTTCTCGTCCTCACTACCCCCCCCCCAAATGGATAATTCTCGCTGCTCCTCTCTTATACGTACTTCTAAAGAGGCTGCCATCTTGCTATGGTCTGACGTCACATTTCCCAAGATGCCGCGAGCGCTTATACTTCCAGCAGAATGATACAGATTTAGGATATTTTGTAATATAACACTCTAGAATTTTGATAGCCAAAGTAAGATTAAATTTGACCCAGCTTCGTACATATGTTCACGTCGCATCCTGCTTTATTTTCACACAGTCGAGCTTCATAAAGAAGTAAGATATTTAAGAGATGGGTGCTCAAGGAGGTGACTAAATTTACTCATATTTATTAACTTTTTATCATGTATACGTCAATGAAAGCCATTTTAATGAAATATGCACATTACTAACATGCAAGTTTTTCTGTGTCACAGAATTACCCTACATAATTTGTGAAATAAAAAAATCTATAACACCTAAATAATGAAAATTGACATTTTGGCAGAATTTGTTTTCTAATACAAAACTCATGCGCTTGTTAACAAATGCGGCAATAAAATCATGGTGTAAGAATGACATATATTTGGAATTCGTTACTTGCAGACTAAATAAAATTGTAATGTCGATGTAATGCATGATGTCACATCATGCGACGTAGAGCTCAGTTTTTTCATTGTACAAAAATATTCTCACTAATAGACAGTACAATCTGATTCCAGGAAGTATGAATAATTTTTTTTTGTAATTTGTTGTCGTTATTATTAATAATGTAACATTAATGATAAATATTAATGTATATTAAATTTTATTTTTATTATTTAAATTTTGACACGTTGATATTTTTTTAATTTTAGCGATGTGTATTTCATATTTCGTCAAAAGTTTTCTTCATATCTGTCTGCTGTTTACTCACCACAAACTTAACCATGATTATCTCAAATGATTACTATTGCACTAATACAAACTATGCACTACTGGCCATAGATTCAGAACAAATTAAGTAGTAATCATCGTCCAAGATAATGGCTCAAATAAATCTTAAATCTAAAAGTCTCAATATCAATAAAGCTGATATTTGAAAAGTCCAGCGCCGAGGAAAAAATAAAGCAGATTGCTGGTATCGTGATGACGTAACTGTCTACCATTTTCCAGCAAGTTATGTTAAAGTAGTGTGATTACTAGTAGTATAAATACCGAAATAAATAAAAATAATAACTTTTACTTTTAAGCACTTTATATTCCAGGCTTATCAGGACTTTACATGTGAGTCCAATATCATACATTTACAGCACGTTAATAAACTCCATGCCTGAAAAAAGGTGTTCCTAGACAAAGTTATCGGCCTTTTCATCACTAAGCATCACACTAAATTACAACTAAGACGGTGGATTAACTAGCCAGCACTATTCTTTTGACGTCTATAGATGATAGGTGTAATTAAATTCGATCCGAAACAGGCTTTAGATATAATCTTAGTAAGATGTTGTTGATGAAGATGGTTACAATTTCATTTGTCAGAAAATGTACTAAAATTTACAAATTGCAAGAGCTAAGAGTCAAAAGAGAATAAATTTAAAAAACCTATAAGTAAGCAAAAAAATTAATTAAAAATAAAAGATATGGTTTCCACTTATAGGTGTTCTCAGTAATGACACTTGCTCTTAGTAGATTCCTATAGCAAAATTTGTGTAAACATTTCAATAACTAAGTAAAACCAAAAACATATATAAAATATTTTTGTTTATCTTAGGCATGTAAGCTGAATTTATCTTCTGTTATGATTTTTTTTTAAATTTGATTCAAAATTTTTCAAAACTCTTTATTTGTTTTATTCTCTTATAAGAAATAATATTAATAAATGAACAAGACTATTTGTACCCCCCGTCGTTGCAGCCAGAGTCCTTAAGAACAAGCAAAAAACATCTGGCTTACAATTGTTTACCAAGAATAACAAATAAACACATTTTCAACATTTCAGACAACAGTTAAACAGATCCATTCTACACGGTTAAAGTTCTTCATATATACAGAAAAATAACTGAAAGCCTGTTAAAGAATTTATAATTATATTTCAGTAACAACCTTCCCCGAATGGATTTTATGAGTAAGATCAAATGATCAAATGTCCAAAACCAAAAGGCTTATGTAAAATATCTTAATTCTTGAACATCCCGGCAGGATTATCTTGCTGTGCAGTCTCTATGGCATTCTGCTTTTAATTCGCTTAAAATGAAAAATCTCATCCTGGTGGAATACTCCAGTAAGTAGGAATGGCCGCGGTAGGTATGATGTTGCTACCATTAAGGGCTTGTATCCTGAATCATGTAACTAAAGAACAACAAAGGACGATTATGAGCAAGGCAAGCCAGCATCAGAATGTCCCAGCCCAATTTTGGTTGAACTGAACTCCTGGGAGCAGTGCTCTAGTGGCCTTGATGCTGTCTGGATCCAAAGCTGTTTTCGACAGGGGGTAGTCAGTAGGTACAAGCTCCCAAATCTTAGCTACCGACCTCCTACTGCTTCACGGCCCAAATGTGCGTGTTCACCGAATAATAACAAATCATGCAGTCCAGCCTTACACCCGGGCCATTAATTTTGACAGGTTTTTGCCAAAACAGCAAAGAGGAAAAGAGAGGTAATTTTGGCTGCTATGCTAAACTCGTTTTGCGAAAATTATATTACCATCCAGTTTTTAAACCATAAAAATGATCCATACATTCTACAGAAGCAGACAACGCTGGGAGTGGTGTTTGTAAATTTTTCGGCGTCTGCATTTTTGATCCGGTTAATTATTGAATGTGCCCATCTTGTAATTTCCCATCCCCCTGTGCAGACTTCAAGGTTCCAAAAGTTATGTGTTGCCCCAGGCTCCAGAAGATAACCATTCAATCTTCGAAACTTACTGAGAAACATTCTGGGAAACATTCCTCAGCAAGAAGCATTTACTCTTACATGAAGGTACTAATTATCAGATGACACTTTCCTCAGAGAAGAGTTTACATTTCATGAGAATCGGTCGTCACATTCTAAAAACATACATAAGCACTGTATATTTAAGTTTATCGAAGAAGTTCTCTAAGTTCCGTATTTCAGTTTATTCCAGAGCTTACACAGATCGCTGAGTGATCTGCGCTTTTTCAAAAATATTCTTGTAATTTGAGAAACCTCTGAATATGAATTATCTCGATATTCTAACAGCAGTTATAAGTTTCTTATGAAATTATGAACTTCGTTGGTTTAGACTTTTCCGAGTATCGACAATAATTTTCGCCTGTTTCGTTTACATTCCTCAGAAAAGGCTAGATCATGTGAATCCTTTATCAATTAATGGAAAGGGAGACATCAGTAGATACCATTCATTTGTGTTTTCATGATTTGCTGATTGTGCCCAATGCTGGCATTTCAATTCCATGTTTTATCTCCTCGAAGATTTGAATATTGTTGAAGATTACTTTTTATTCACAGTTGTACAAATTTCAGAAAGTATAGTTAAATATGGACTAAAATTGCTTACTTACGGATTTTCTCATGAAATTTTCAACGCTGCTATATTTTCCGTAGTTGTATGCTTCAGTTTTGAACATGGAAAAAATAACGTATTGAATAAACACCTTTTTCATCAGAATAAGCCTCAAGTAAAGAAGAAGAACTGGCTGCTTAACAAGTCATGGAAGCAGCCTCTCTCGCCAGCCAAAATCTGCAGTAATCTTCTCACCAATCAGAGGTCATTTAACCTTACTATGGTTGTAGATTCTTTGCCAAATTTTCTTCTCCTTCCTTGTAACCGCTCCAGCGAGCAGAACTGGTCCTCATCCATCTTCCTTTTATTTTGCTCTTGCCAAAATTCCTGACCCATCCCAATGGTCCTATTCAAGAATTTTGGAGGTCATCCACTTGCCCAATATGCGGTGGTCGAGTTCCCGAAACCTACCTCATATGATGAAGGACCACTTTGGCCCACCCGTCGCGGATTGCGATTGCCGAAAACAGGTCCCCATCCATCAGTTTTGCACGTTTCGGGTGAAGGGGATGAGGTTGGCCAAAAAAAGCGGGCCAAGTCGAGAAACTAGTTGTGCATGATAACGTAGGTCGGGACTGAAATGGGATCCTTACACCCGAAATATTTTACTTGGCCATTCACCTTCCCATGCCCAAAACGTGTTTCCCTTAACCCATTTTCTCTGTAGTAAACACAGCGAACAATCAACCCCGCTAGAGGTAAAATATTCATCAGATGTCTCTCTGAGTCTTCAATGGAATGAGAAAGTTATGATGTTATTAAAACAGACATCGTTCAACACATATCGTTGCACAGAATTATGAACAACGTAACGAAATGGTCATAAGTTGTAAACTGGGAATTTGAAGAAAATATTTGAATAACTTTCTCTCACAATGAAGTAACAAAAGAGAGTGCAGTTGGATATACATTGTGTCTCTGGATTAGCGGTTTAATTTTCCGGAATAGACAGCCCAAATTATGCCGTAAAGTTTGGGTAATAACAACAGCTGATTTAACAACTGTCAATACCTAACGACTGAGAAAGTGCTATAGATCTGTACATGTATTGTTTTTGAAAATTGATCTTTGCATAAATACCTACTCCCCTGAACTGATACTAAATTCAGCAGTTCAGAATCACCAACAGATAAAAGAAATTATACTCAATACAGGTGCACAAGAAGGGGAGAAAATTAACATACCTTAATGACTGTGCATTGATTGAATATTAGTCTTTAGTTTATTCTAGAAACATTAGAGAAAATTAAAGGAAATAAGCTATATAATGTCAAAGTTTGTCCATCCCTAAAGCCCTCTAGCTTTGCTCCAATATGGCCACGTGCTATGAAAGTACATGCGGGTATAACATGAAAAAATGAACAGACTGTATATTCTAATTATATTACCAAATATGACATCATGGTTTTATCAATTCAAAATAATTCAATCTGTGCATCAATAGTTTCTCTCTGAGATGCAAAATCCGCTATCTGTGCAAAACTCCGCTCTGTTTTCTTCATCTCTACATGAACGTAACAAGATGAAAGTGACGTTGAGGGTAAAAAATGTACCTATAATTACGTTGGTCTTACCATTTCACATTTTTTATTATTTCAGTAAATGTTCATTAATCTTGCCTCTCCTCTAAGGTTCATTAAGTAAGACTGAGAGATGTTCTTGTCTCTAAGTAATTTCATTTTCTCATCTCCTTCTACTTTTCGATAAGGTATGTAAAGAGGAGTGTTTTAGAAGTCTTCAAGTACTCCAGTCCATTTACCTCAGGTTCAACTTTATCACGACCAGTTCCCTTGAAGCAGAGAAGTGTAGCAAGGAGCAAGAGTAAAGGAGCATTCTCCTCAACCAGTGTAATGCGTTCTTACTGGAAACAGATATGTTGCTTGATACTACGCTTTGTCGCATTACAATTAGAAGTATTGTTTATGCTCTTTTCATTTATAAATTCAGGAAAAATTTCATGTCATAGCAGCGGCCATTTTCGCTAAACTAAGCAGCCTTGTTGTGGTTAAAAGCTATTGAAAATGTTTTAATCTAATCAGATTTGAAAATTGTAATAAAAGTACTATAATGAATAGACTACGGAAAGAGCTTGTTACTGTAAATAACTGTGTTGGTTTGAGACAGAAATGACGCCAAATTACATCTTTTGTTTTTACCTTGTGAATTGCTGTACAATTAATTTCATTTTAAGCGGAGAATAACGTTTAAGTTAATTGAATATAAGCATCTGTAGTATTTCTAGCCCTATTTATAATGAAAATATAAATATTCTTACTCTTCGTGCTTTTCCAAAGACGTGACTGCCGAAATGAATAGAGTTAATTAATACAGCTTAAAGATTCGTGCTATGTTCCAAAAACTATGAAGCAGGTAGGTCCTTCAATATCCACGCGCGACTGGGGTATTTGTCTATAGAATAAAAATTTTAAGGGCTGGATTTTTAAACTTGCATATAGTAGCAATATGTCTAAATATGACCTTATACTGCACCTCTCACCCTTTGATTGAGAGGGGTGACACAGTCGGTACTACTTGGAATCCACATTTGTGAGCTCCCGAGTTCAAATTCTTTGGGACCGACGTCCCAAAATCCTAACCTCGGGGGGGTTTTCTTGGTTTCCCCTGTTTGCTTAGGCTAATGTTGGGATGGATCTTTCATTTCCATGATTTTTCTATGAGGTGAGTCTGGCATGCGCTTTGGATAAGTTTCTGCTCCGCGTCTGGATAGAAGCTCGAACTCCTTGGAGGGAGGTCTCCGCCGGTGCTGCGTTGTTCTTTCTATCCGTGTCATAGACACAAACGGCAAGGCTGAAGTACCGAAATTTACTCCTCGATTCGTTCCAATCCTCGCAGTTTGTTATTCATTTAAAACATTCATTTCTTGGCACGAGAACACCTGAAATGTATAAGCGCACACTTTCATACATTGTTAAATTGCATTTCAATAGCTGTTGAAATGCTGAGCGCTTACTCGTTAAGAAATGGCGCTTGTCGAGCAAAAAGCTGTAATTAAAATGCATTAGGACATGTTTGCAATTGGGAAATATGCTGTGGCATTTTATAGTAAAAAGATGGTGTCGTGATATTAAACGTAACAGAGCATTCTGTGAAGAGGGGCGTGGTCCTTGGATGCTTGTCACAACACAGGAAAAAGTATAAAGAGCAAAAATTGTTGTAAATTGATGTAACTATTAAAAATAAAGGGAATCTCAAGCTATAATATTTTACTAAAGTACCTCGAATGCAGATAACCACCAAACACGATTAAGAGTCAACATTTGTAACCAAAGACAAATGTTTTATATATTAGTGGCTGTCGACGAGTTATGGGTTCTACCATATCCTACAGTAAGAAATGAAAACTTAAGATGTGTCCACTCCAGAGGAAATTTAGAGTGCAGCCAACAGCAGGTAAGATCATGCTGTCTGTATTTTGGGGAAACATAGGTTGATTATTTGCAGAGATTAGTCTCAATAAGTCGGTGCTATGTAAGTTTCATTTCAAAATTACGCAAGCAATCAAGGAGCAATGTCGAGTAAAGTTGAGATGAAGTATGAGGTACACTCTTTCTTCAGCACAATGCTCCAAGCGAAGATGTTGTGTTGCAATGTATGCAAGTCATTAAAGCCGCTCGCTCTCGAGATCTTGCTTCCAGTAACTTCGGGTTGCTCCCAAAGCCGAAAGAAAATCTTCGAGGCAGAAAATTCTCATCAAATTATGTAATCCAGAGGTTTCCTCAAAGAAATGGACGCCCCTCTGCTTGGTAACGCAGCAAATACTCCATGCAAGTACCCATTCGCTGATTCTCCTGCTTCTAAAAAGATGCTTGGGAATCCACTGCACGCAAAGCTGGTGACATCCAACGGTGTGAAACAGTTCCCTTGCTCAAAGACAATGTTTCTGGTATCTCTGGGCGATTCTCTCTTACGAATACAATTGATTCCTCGGTGACGGTTAAGAGAGTCGATCAGGTCTGGACATGTCCTCAATGCGCACACGTCCGTCACGAAATTTACCACAACATGTGAACATTGCTGCTTGACAGACACGCACTCCCATATGGCGATAAATTGCGGCTCCACTAACACCTTTTGCCTCAAAAAATACAATTACTGCTCGCTGGATCCGTTTGGATGAATTCCTGTCATGTTGTGAATATATTCCGTTCAAGATACTTCTGCACATCTAAACAACACGCTGCGCCGTCAGACCATACAAAGCTGCTTTCACACAACATCATCTAACAGATCAATCACAAAGTTGTACGCAGTTAAACTACGACAAAAATCTGTGTTTCATTTGAGCAACTCTTGTAAAACTTCGGAAATATTTTTGAATAGCCCTGTAGATCTAAGGCATACATCACAAGTTTGTATTTCTTGAAGTAAAACATGTTTTATTGCTATATATTTAAGTTTTATGTATGTTGGTATTTTGTTCCTGTTGTTTGTGCCTATCTGTTGTTGATAAAATTCAGTGTGGCCTAAGCATTTTTCAGTCAAGGACCAGGTTTTTTCCCAAGAATGTACCGGGGACCACACTTACGTTTTGAAATTATTATTATTATTATTATTATTATTATTATTATTATTATTATTATTATTATTATTATTATTATTAATCTATTCTACTGTCCTCTAAATACAAACTATTATATTTACAAAGGAAATCATCACAGAATTAAACACAAAACAAAGAAAACCTATAAACATGAAAATGTTTTTCCTATGGTGAGAGTTCTTTAAATTCAATTTTCAGAGAATTTACCCTTGATTCAGGAATAAAAATGGATAATGTATTCATATATGACAGGAGAGTATATGCTTTCATCTCCATTATCACAACCACAAGTTGGACTTCAAGGCTTCCTGGGATAACTTGTTCCTCTACTTCGTCTTCAACATTTTCATTGTTGAGAAAGCTTATTCGTAATTGTACATACTTCCACTTTTAGGGAAATTTGTTAACATTAGGTACTTTTCAGTTGTTAAATAATTCCAAAATTGTTCGCTTTTCAGTTACTATGGAGATTGGGATTTTTTTTATGTTGCAATCATAAGATTCAAAAAATCTGGCATGTGGTCTCTTCAAATTGGCGAAGTCGGAAAATCGTTCTTCAAATATTTCCTTAATTGAGTAATGTACTGTGAAATGGTGTAAAGTGCAGTTACTGATTTCATACTGATGTCACCTCCAGCAGTGAATAACTATAGATCACATTTTTTAGATCTTTCTCAAAAAGAGCCAACTGTTTTCTGAAAGCATCAGGATGACCCTGAAGCTTTAAGTTGAGGTTGTTCAGATGTTTGGCAAAATCTGCTTAAAAAAAAAATAAAGCTAATGTGCAAAGCAATTATCCATTCCTAAGTTTTTCAATGCTATCAGAGCCGTTGCTTTCTAAGAATTTGCCTTTCTTATAGTGAAAAGTCTCGCAGTTTTCTTGGAATCGGAAACAACTCAGCCAGAAGGAGCGAAGGAAGGGATTTCACATGAGTCCAGTCATTCTATTTCTCGTTTACTTATTCAATGTAACACAAATTAGATTTGATTACAAACTTTTATTTTCAATTTTTAATGTTCGTTCCTTCCAAGGTCAGACAAAAGGGCCGCGAGCTGTACTCTGATATAATTCATCACTCTATTCAATGTAGATCTTACAGTAATTAAAAATTATCAAAAAAATGTGTATAAAAATTATAACCGGTAGGGTTTACAGTCCGGAGCATCTATGCAGTACTGTGAAATGTCTGCACTCTCTTCAGATCCTAAAACGTCCAGCACTTGCAGCTGATGAAATTCTGTTAGACACTCCCCTAATGCTGTGTGAAGTATTTTGATGCTAATTTAAAATATTGATATAAATAAGTATCTAATCATCATTTACAAAGTCTAAATATTACTTAAAGTGCAGTAAACATATTTACATCGAATTTCTGGCTCAGTGACTGGGAGCAAATGCTCTGTGTATGTCCACAGTCCAAACTCAATGCTGCACTACATTTCTAGTTAAATGAACTATTTTAAACGAATTTTGTACCTATCGTAGCTTTAGTGTTTTAAATGTATTTCTATGTACTATGACAACAAAATGTTTCATGACAGCGTCATTCTTTAGCCGAAAAACTTGCCTATATGATAGTAATGTTTAATTATTTGCTTGTTATTGCACCCGCAATGCTGAGATCGAGTTTCCTCCCTCTCCCACCAACCTGCTATTTGGATGGGACAGAGTCGAGACCCGATGTTTCTCACACTCCGTACTGACCTTCATTTCACCTCCAGGCCCAAAGTAAGGATTGGGCGCAACAAGATCATCGACTGCAATTCGAACTGCAGTTGCAGGACCATACACGGAACATGCACAAAACACCGTCTCGACCATCTTGGTTGGCATCCTATGAATTTGTAAACGGTTCCAACTCCATATACAGCTTCAAGGAGAAGTTTTCGATTTCTGATTGTAAAGGTTCAACGTGCCTCGGCATCTTTTGTGAGATGAGACATGCTTCAGATTTATTGAACTGGTATACTGCTTCTATAAGAACTATAAATAACCTTTATATCAGCTATATCAGCATTATTTTCATCAATAACAGGTACAACCGCGATTGCAGGAGATGATTATGCTATCTAGTATTCTTGACCACAGTTCTAGTAGCGTAGCATAGTAGTGCTGTAATAGTTGTTTTCCATTCTCCAAGATTTTCTATTCTTTCAATTATGTTCCCCTTAGACAAATAAAGTTAACTCTCTATTTCTTGCCTGTCCTATTTTGTAGCGATATTTTAGTATATTTTGAACCCCAATTCTCCCCTAATATCAGCAATTATTCTCTTTAGTATATTTACATAATTACACATCAAAATAATTAATATAAAGCAAGAGTCTGAGGTATCTGACTTCATCATTTATAAGTTTAACACATAAAAAAGAAATAAAATTACACAACACGTTGGTTCAAAAAAAGACTGAATCACCCCGACTTGGGTTCCGGGTTCAAATCCCTTGGAGCCCGTCATTGTGGCCTTGAGTTTCTTTCGTGGTTTTCCTTGGCTAATTTCCACGAATTTTGCACTCCTCCATTTGATTAAAGAATCAAAAGTTCCAAGGCGAGGTGGGCTGGTGCGGTGTGACGATAGCTTGCGCCAAGGAAATATTTCTGCCCTCGCGTCTGGTAAGAAAGCGGCCGTACTCCTAACAGGGGAGGACTCCGCCGGCGTCAGGGTGTTTCACTTGGAAACAATGCTAGGTATCCCGTCTACGTTTCCAGGGATCGTGGCCGTCCGATGTCTCCCTCACTTCATGTTTTCCTCCCTGAGTAGCTCCCATGGGGGTATTGGTACAAACGGCAAGCCCTTCAGCTAACAACACGATTAAAACAAGGTAAAATTACATGAAAAATGTGCTTTAAGCGAAAGAAAATAATATTACCCAACTTTCAAGCAAAAATGGTCAAACAGCATCATAAATATTGTCCTCAAAATGAACACTTAAGGATTTTCCCAGGGTTTCGCCCAAAAAAACCAAAAGGGAAGAATTTCTTACCTGCTTTCACAAAATAATTACCCAAAATTGTAGAAGTAAGCCAACGAAATTGTTAATAGATTCAACTAAAATGGAAAAAGAGAGAGAGAATTCGTTACGTAACTGTCTTCAGAACAATTCAAGAATAATGAAACAATGCACTTAATTTCAAAACATTTAAATAATTTAACACAAACTCTCCAAGTTTCCACAAATATTCACATTAAAAATAATTAACCCAAAAGAATTCCTCATTTTATTCAATTTGACAACCTACCCACCTTTTCCCAGGCAATGTAGAGTTTTAAGTCAACCTACATTATGCTTGCCCTCTTAAGTATTCGAAAATATTAAAATATTAATTTAGAATATTGAAATCTTTATATATGAACTTTTCTAACTGATTAAAAATATACTGAAAGAAATAGAATGTGCATTAGGAAAACTGGTGATGGACTTAGAAAACAATAGACCTGGATCTGATGTTTTTTGTTCTGCAGCATATTGCTGATTTCAAACTCTTTTGATTGTCTATAATTACAATAAGACAAGATAAAATAAACGTTAAATGTTTTATTTTCCTACTCAAGACCGTCTGAGTTTCATTAGCTGATGCAAATCTATTTAGAATAATGCAGTAGGATGGCTGAAGTTTTTTTGATAATGCAGTTTCTTTTGTTTTCCGAGCTGGCATTACAATTAAAGGATATTTGAACATTAATTAGTTCCACTCAAGATCTCGAGTAATTAAAAGATGTAATGAAGTACTTTATCTAATTGTCATAAACCGCACCTTCAGAATGGTGAATAAATGATGCATTATTTATATTCACTCTATTTGAGTTCCTACGACTGGCTGACTACTTTTTTGGGTTCAGAGCAATGTAGACAAACATTTCAACAGTATTGTCAGTTACGCCCTCTATGTTTCTCTTCAAATTTAAGGTTAGACATCTTCTTACGATAAGAAATTGTCAATAAAACATTGATAGCAGCCAATGAGATTACATGTAATTTATTTATATATAATTTTAATAGGCTGAGAGGAAGATCTGGAACTGGGCAGAACTGCCGTCTGACCATGATATAATGATAGCACTTTAAAAACGTGTCCCGTACTCCCGTCAGCCCCATCCATATTCAAGCAAGTGAAATTTGGGAGGAGGACCGGACCAGATAAACACTCCAAATTTACATGAGATAACCCAAAATAATTACCTACCATCAATATCGGAAAATTAGGACACGACTGGGAGTCATTAGGGAGCAATAAACAATCCCAGACCTGCCCAATTCAGCGGACGGACAGCCTCACTTTTTGGAACTTGCCACTTCTAATGACACCCTTTGCAAATCTGATAAACGATTCATAATGCCAGACGCGAGCGTAGACTGGTGGGGGTTCTAGGAACCAGCCGGACCACACACGAGCACCCATGTGTCCTTTTGGATTCCAGCCTGGTGAATATGGCTAATGCCAAGTAGTTTCACATGTGTCCTCTTTTTCATTCATTTTATATTATATTGTTCGAAAATTAATACGTTTTATAATATTAACTTTAAGACGCATAAATGAACAAATTTATGAAGGTCCCAGCATTAAACATGAGAGAAATTCAGAATCAACTAAAGTAGTTACTGAAGTGGTAACTCATACTTTCGAGATATTGCTAAGACACTCCTTTCCCCTTCAGCAATTTTTGATCATTTGGAGGGGAAAAAAAGTGCTAATAACTTGATAAATGGATTCCACATGAATTAAACAGGATCAGAAACTTCAAGGATATGAAGTTATATCACAGCTTTAACATGTAAGAAATCCGTTTGTGGGTCTTGAAGAAAAGACTACGGACGCTGAATGACTTGAAGCACCAAAACACTTTGCAATACTGAAGTTGCTCCAGTAAATGATTATGGTCTGATACGAAGTACTCCTTTGGGGAGTACTCTTGTCCAGCATCACTTTATTATACACCTAGTCAATCTCCTAAAGAACAAAGCAACCGCTGAGACAGCATTGAGAAAATCTCCAGAATCAGCAATTTTCATCCAAATTCACTACTAATTGGCATACATGTGTGGATGCCAGTGGTGTTTGGATTGTTGGATTTGGTACTTCAGTCGGACCGACCATCCTGACCTTGTGATTTTTTTTTTCCGTTGCTTCCCCTGGCTAATTTTCGCGAATTTCTCTCATTTCATCTCAATCAATCCGTTGGTTACACCTGATTGTACTGTACTTCTACTGCTGAGATGCACTTTATTTTCTTTTCGTTTCTAATCGCTATATTTGGTTGACAAAGGTGTGATAATCCCAAGAACAAAGCTGGAGACGTTGTTGAATCTGACTTTCATAGTTTTACTCTATATACTGTGCGATCAATTTTGTTTTCTCCCGCTCGTTATCCGCTTAGCCGGCCAGCCGGGTCTCTGTGATCAGCGGGAGGGTAAAACAATAAAACCTACCAACAATATATAAACTAATTAAAGACCATTACTTACCAAATTATCAAATGAGGTGTTGAAGCTGCCTGCCTTCATTCTCTATACATTTTTGGCATCTCTTTAGGAAATTATTCATCACTCACTGTAATTCTTGGAGAAATCCGGGAAGTTTCCTTATAAATATTATCTTTGAGTTCTTGTATGATATGCAGGTCTTGTACATGACATTTTTGTTATTTACCCCAGAGATAATAATCGCAGGCTTTTAAATCCGGGGGACCAAGGAGGCCACAAATCCTTTCTAATAACTCTGTCTTTGGAAACATATTATGAATTGCTCTCATGAAATTATACGCAGTGTTGGCGGTGACAGAGTCCTGTTGAAAAAACTTCACGATCACGAGCCTGTCGATTAATTCTCTGAAAAAAAAAGAGTTATTATGGTATTCACATAAGTAACAGAATTAACTGTATGCTCAAAATAATTGGCTCTATGTCTCCATCGCTGAATTAACACATATGAATCGTACATAAAGACATGTTATGCCGTTGTAAAAACACGAGGCATTATACTCTTTATATATACTGTCGAATTAAGAAATGAAAAACACAACATGCCCCAGAAAAAGCTGCGCTACTGCGTCAGTCAGCAATGTCAACAAGTAGGCAAGCAGGCTTGTTATCCCCCTTCAGGACGCAGCAAACGAGTGAGGCTCACTTATAGGAAAAACCCCCAACCGCGGGAGAAAAACATCACTGATCGCACTGTATGTTGTTGGCTGTGTTTTTTGTGCAGTAACATTCGTGAAGGAAAGCATTGCTCTTGATCGGCTATCCTCAAATTTTTCTCTTAATGGCTTTAAGTGGGTTGTGGGTTTTCCATGAGTTCAGTATAAACAATAACCTTACAAGTAATTCTATTAAATGGCTAACAGCGGATTTCTTCCACTTACGAAACTAAAATACTTTGTGTATAAATAATACTTCGCTTAACATTAGTTATAGAATGTAAATTATTTTTGAACTGTTATCTTATGATAGAAATAAAAGGCACTTAGACGGTTATGGGCGCAATTACACAAATAACACGTTGCATTTTTTCCGCAGAAAATGCAGTTGCTAATGGATGTGTATATTTTGCCATTTTGCCATTTATTTCACGGCGATTTATTGTAGAAAATGCGGTACTGGGTCTTCATTTCAAAACTTCCTAGTCTGAATAACATCCTATTTTACATAAATTTAAAATATACATGTTGAGAGGAAGTTTAGAACCAATTGATTTGTTTATGTTTCCCTCCGCCTCAGTGACCCCACTTTGAAACTTCAAATGACCCTCGTACCTAATGATACTTAAATTATTATCATTTGCTGCCTGCACTGTACTGTTCTATGAATTTGAACAAAATATCACAGTAAAACTACCGAGGATTTGATGTAATTGTTGTGTTTTGATAATTGATTGTTTAAAAATGATGTATACTCTATGAGAAAGAACAAAATATAAGCAGATAAGTCAAAAGCTCCAAAATAGACTCTATTACTGTAATGTCAATAACCTTAATTTTTACCCAAAATAAATTGTTTTTTTCGTCCTAGCTAACTGATTTTTTATACTGTTCAAATTCAAACAACATCCTGGGTGCCAGGAAACGATAGAAAGCAAAAGATTTGATAACTGTTGAATCCTCTTTAAAATTTAAGTATTAAAAGAAAGAGATGCAATTTTGAAATTTAAAAAGATGGCAATGAGCGGGTGAACTCAACATTGATTTTAAACTTCACCCCCAGTATGTAAATTGACATGTATTTTTATTTAACTAAAAGTTATGTGAAATAGATAGTTAATCAGACTGAAGACAAGGTATTTAAATATGCTGTAGAAAGCGAAGAAAGACTTTACAGTTTGAAGTTCACAGTGAAGCTTCTGATATTGACCTTGTGTCCATTTCTGTCAGTTTCTCGGTCCCGAAATACAAATGGAATTTAACTAAGGACTCGTTTGCGACATCATAAATGAATTATTTCATCTGGAAGACTAAAAGTTTCCCTGTAGTCTTTAGTTTATTTAATATAGCCTTTATATTATATTTTACAGATGCCAAGGAAATTTTCATTCTACTTTATTGTGGTATGTCAGATATGGTGCAAAACGCTCTGTATAAGAGAATGACTGCATATTCCATTAAGATATATACAAAACAGGTATCAGATTGACACAGAAGAGAAAGAAGGATGAGAATGGATTTAAGTCATATGGTGTATTCCATCGCACGTGAGCTTTCGTCATGCTAAGAGATGTATTCTGAAGTTGCCAAACGCTGTAGTCTGCCACAGAGATTGGAGGCCGGAGAATAAAACTAACTCTGTGCAAAAACGTTTTCAAATTCCATTCACCCGCAAAAGTCAACGAAGTCCTATCGAGATTGAAATCATGGACTTTGGAACGTGATGAAAAAGAACGCGTGAGAAAAATTCCTCATCACTGAAAATGAATTTGATTGGGTTGGAATTCATCAAGATTGCTAATTACAGCTAATACCTCACGCTATATTGACGAAATGTTTCAGTAACTGAACACTTGAAAATGTCTATCGTGTAGGGATTCCCTGGAGAGAAGACACCATTGCAATCCGGTGGGATTATATGGAAAAGAATCCAGTGTTCCCTTCTTGGAATGAAACCGCTTCTTTGTCATTCTGTGAACTTACTGAGAGATCCTGGTACGTGTCCCAAGACCTTCAGGGTCTTCACACTTGGCACGAAGATATTCGTGCAATTCAACTTGTGGTGATGTGACTGCTGATAGAAACATATAGTACGCATAATGACTTATGGCTGTTCCCACGCCATAATCAGCTTCAATACTTTCAAATAACTCTCTGTCAACGTTATGCGCTTGTCCCCAAATGTATCATACTTGGAAGAAAGACGTTACAGCATGACGATGAACTACGGTGAGGACCTAGATGAAGATGCAATGCTGATTTGCGATAAAAGTGCTGAGGTGATAATAACGGTGCCATTGGTACAGTAATTGCACAATTCAGTATAAGCTAGGGTCATTTATGATATTTGAAAGTACATTAACAGAGCTTCAAAATAAACCATTTATTTCTGTACTTAAACTCTTGGTTGATAAAAAATTCTGTTTAAATATTTGAATTAACGCAATTTAAAATCGCACTTCCACTCTTTGACCGATCCTAACAAAATTTTGTACAGGTACACTTTAGAATCAGGTAAAAATTATAGACTATTTTGAATTTTGGAAAAGTCACCTTCCTCAAATTTCATCCCGTTTGACAATTGAAGAATTTAAACCAAATTGTAGAATTACACACTCCCTCTTTAGAATTATGTAGATATTTAGCTATTTGATACATCCCCCATTATTTCATCCCTAATCGGATGGGTAGGTATTGAAAGGGGTGGAAAATTCCATATTTTATCTCACTGTAATTTTACATTTGGTGCTTATTTGGACGCAAAACGTGATTTTGACATTAGATTTTTTCTCCCCCTTTAGACTCTCTTTTGACAAACTAATCAACCTCGTAATTTCACCCTCTTGATAAATACACGAAGTTGCTCTGTAAAGATATATGGAAATGCAAGATTTATGCCAAATCCCATGTTGTACCGATTTCATTTCATAAGGGACGGGCATATGACCAATATATAATCAATATCGAAATATTATTTTTATCGTATCACTTTCTGCGTTATAGAATAGAAAGGCTTTATTTTAACTGGCAGAGTTAAGGCCATAAGGGCCTTCTATTCCACTCAACCATTCTTAATTAATGCAATGAATGATACAAGACATAAAGGCAAATATTTAAATTATGACATCTGCACTGTTGAGTTATGTCACACATTAGAAATTAACATTAAACAACTGATAGGTATAATGTGAGATTACTTATTTAACCCAGTCGTGAATGAATTATAATACCAGCAGAAATCACTATACAGTTAAAGCTAGAATTAATGATTGAATTTGTAATACTCGAGCATAAATTCTATAATTTAAGTAAATAAAATATGTAAATAATATATTAACAAAAGAAATTAAAATTAACATAAGCATGAAAACAAAAAATAAATCTACATAACAGGAATTAAGAAAAGATAGAAGAATAATTAATGTGGTGAAACAGCAGATGATAGTTTCATTAATATTTATTAAAATTTAAATGGAAATCTATCTATTAAATAAGAATTGTTGAATTTCAGTTTTAAACAATGACACTGCCTGACAGCCCCTAACTTCCCTAACGAGTGCGTTCCAACCCTTAACGAACAGTATGTGATAAAGAATGCAAAGAAGTTGTATGGTGAAGTAAGAGTACAAGCAGCAGATCATCATGGTGAAATCTAGTAGCTAACTGATAAAGTGCAGATAAATTTAAAAAACGCAAAAGCTAGTTCTGCGGGAATAGCGCTTTGCAGAATTTGCAAAAGAAGATTAACGGAATGGAAAAGTGGGTGAATGTTTCGTCTTTACCAGGACAGAAACTATTGAGAAGGGGAAACGTGATCTTTTTCCTAACGAATACACACTGTAGTCTTGCTCAGTTTTGAATCAACGGAACATCGAAATGTGGCATCATCAGTGTTTATACTAGGATCTGGAAGAATCAGTTCATTGAGTGAATACTAGAAAAAAAGTTTTGCAGAAATGATTTACCCACTCGTTCCATTTTAGGTCACTATCCACATAAAATCTTCGATTTTCCGATCGGACTGTATGGAATGATGGATTATATACAAAATTTGATAGCAAAAAATGACTATCAACCTCGATCTTGAAGTTCCGATAGGATAACTTGATACTTTTGGCATTTAAGTTAAGACCGTGCATTATATTCCAGGAAAGTTTGTCTACCAAATATCTGAAAAGCAGTGTGCAAACCATCCAAAAATGATTGACGCTTCTTAAACTTCGTTTTTTCCACTAGAATGTATCTCATTTGAAGGTTGTAGCCAAAATATAAAATAGTTAACTGCAGTTATATGATAGAACATTGAGATGGCATAACCAAATATTTAGACCTCTCGTCCTTCACCGAAGCACTGCAAGTGGAATATGTGGTGGACAACATAGCGTCTGGGCGGGTTTCCTCAGGGTGCTCCAGTTTCCGAGGCTATCATTCCACCAATTGCTGTATTCGTCATCTTTTAAAAGTGGGCATTAGTATTATATTGTAACACACAAGAGGGTCCAATCTCTTTTTATTTCATAATTTATATCATTAATTTGTTCTTTGAGACGTTCGCTTTAGGATTTATTCCTTACTGGATGGCAAAGTCTAACAAAGGCTTCGACGTGCTCTGGGTCTAGAAATTTCGAAACTGGACAATGGAAGTTGGCCCTGGGACGTGTGCAGAAATTATTGAGTAGTGTTTCCTACTCTCTTAGGACAGGTTAAGGTAATAATCTTTTATTTCCAAAAAGTAACAAACATAAAACTGGAAGTATAACTCAAGACATGGTGCTCATGATTTTCGGTCGTTAAAAAGGACGCGGTATTCATCACAAGGGAACCAGGCCCGCCGAAAAAAAAAAAAGTGGGCCAAACTTGCGAAGCTGTACTATCCCGCTGTGAAAGACCGACCCACCAAAATAAAACGCATACGACGCAGTCTGCGGTTTTTGTGCGCATAAACACTCCGGTAGAGCGGGGTGCCGCACCAGACCCTGCGGTCCTGTTGCTAAGACCTGCAGTTCAGTGGACTATTCTTAAAAGCTAGTTTATATAAGTAGTCAATAAAATGTATGAACATATAATGAAACGCATTTGCAAAACACTACTACCATATTCATTATTATAATTATCATCTGCTTCTCTTCAGCCAAGTTGCCTGGGTGAGGATTTCTTGGTTTTCTCTCGCCCTATAAACTTGAAACAGATTAATTTACAGGGACGAAATCCGGATATATTTGTACCTTCCTTTCAAACATTGTTCCCAAATAGTCGGCATAGGACGTTAAAAGCTTAGAAAGCAAAATCTTCTTAACTATCTTATATAGTAATGACCTCGGTTTTAATCAGCTACGAACTTAAATGCTGTCTAAGTCAAGCTGGGAACTTATTCCGACAAGAATGACAATTATCGCTTACCTTAAAGCGTAATCCATTATTTTATAATCTTAAGCTCCCAGTTTTCGTGGACACTTACCACTAGATGTATTAGCTGTGAGGGTTTTTTGTAACCACGCCGAATCGTTGGTGCCAAATTTGTAGCAGAATAGAGGCGTAGATGTTTGTCGTCGTATCTACCACCACAATATCCTCGGCTAGTTCAGGGTTTGGTATTAGCTGGATTTTTCAGGTTGGTACTTCTAGGGTGAAAGGAGTGTGATTTTTTAAGTATAAAAATCACAATTACGATAGAAATCTACGGAGTTTATTAGTGTTTTGTTATTACCACACAACAGTACACTTTTCTGATTACGGTATGCTCTGAGAATATTATTATATGCAGACTGAATACGAGACAGATGTGTTATAATTTATATTTCTCTCCGGAAACTGTGCTTTATGTCCTGTTGTAACTCTTGTACTATTTTACTATGTGACTTTTAATTCAAACTTGCAACTCCTATCACAATCACCACAAATAATAACTATGTAATTTCTTCCAAGAAATATTAATCGCCACTTATCTTTACGTAATGTTAAACGGCTGCTTCACTATAAGGAGTACGAACCACGTTTTCTGCTAATGGAATTTGAAACACAACTTCCCTCTACGGAATCCAAAGCATAACTTAACTAATTTTGAGATAAAAACAGTCACTTATTACAATAGGATAGTAATAATACTATACATTATAATGCATTATATTTTCTAACATACGTATACTAAGCGAATGAAATGCCTTCTTCTACTTAGTCGCAATAAAGCTGTCTGTCTCGTGTTTCATTCTTGGTATACATTATTAATGTTGTTAGGCTTGCCATTGGATGACTCACTTAGTATTACAATTTTCTTATCTGTAGTTTTAATCTTTTCACATTCTTAGCTATGTATGTGATCCTTTGAACCGTTACATTTTTATAATATTCGGCATCGTCATAAAGGCCAACAAACAAACATTAATACACACATTGTAATAGTCCTTATCTGATACATAAGTCTATACAAATGAGCCTACTAGATTTATACGATTTAAATCGTATTACCAACGAATAGTTGTTATTTGAATTGAAAATTAAAGCCATTATGTAACATTAAAACGTGAATCTTTCCAGCTTTAAATAGAATATTATAGCATTTATCTTACGTAAATGGATTTCTTAAATTACATAGCTAAATCGCTATTACCATGTGACTGTATATTGAGCATATATCCTTTACCTAATATAAAAACGTATGAAAGTGAACTTATTAAGTTAATATAATTAAAACATTATCAATGAATTCTTTGAGTTTCAAATCAAATGTTATAGCCTTTATCTTACGTAATAACATACGTAAATGAACTTCTTAAATTGACATAGCTAATAGCTATTACCATTAAATGTTTGTGGTTTTATATTGAGCATTATAGCTTTTACGTAATATACAAACATATGAAAATGAACTTATTAAAATAATATATTCAATCAGCTGCTTTCAATCAGTATTTAGGGCCTTAAATCCAATATTTTCCGTTTCATAGTTAACACAAAGTCATTTAAAATCTACTCGTGTCCTAAATTCTCTTAGACTATCTTATCGATGAGACAAGTTAGGCAATGACCAAATAGATTTCCAGAACGTTCGGCACTAACTACATCTTTCACAAGATTGAATCTTGCATCCAGATGCCAGGAAGTGCTCGAGTTATCTGGGGTTATATGGAGTTAATACTACTCACCTATAAGAAACTAAAGCTGTCTGTGACTAAGGCTTTTCGCCTGTATGAACTTGAAGTTAAATATGATTAACATTATTCACCTTAAGTTTTAACCTGAAACTAATAAATTGGGATTAACACTACGCATGCGTGTGAGCTGACCACTCACTGTTATTTGAACTGACACTTTTCACATGCATAAATCTGAGCTACCTGGAATTAACACTATTCGCTTATAAATTTGGCGTTATTTTGGATTAACACTACTGTCTGTATGAATATGTGATCTAACGGAGTTAGAGTTGAGATAAATACAGCTCTCTCTCTCCTGTATCGACCCGAAGTAATTTGGGATTGACACTATCTGTCTTTCTAAATTTGGAGTCCAGATATGTTTTTAAGTAATCTGAAATTGGATTGAAATGAATATAGCTTAAGATTGGAAACAAACATTTATACAACTATTCTAAACGTTCCCCGCATAAACAGTGGATAAAATTAGCCAAGTTCTAAAATAATTTCAAAAGTGTTAAACTGGTCGGTTATATTTTCACTTGTATGAATATGCTAAATTTAATATCAGAAACAAAGTAAACTTCTGCTGACTTATACCATTCGCTAACATATTGTTGCATATGCAACAACACATTTTGAGACAACGGATTCAAGAAAGGCCAATAATTCTACCAAGTAAATATAGAAGAATTTGTTATAAAAGATAAAACAACAGAGTGTGCACTCTATATGAAAAATCAAAGTGTTATTTGCGGAGAATTTGTATATATCTCATACAATTCAATATTCTGTTACACAAAAATATAGAACAGCTTTAAAAATGTGTCTTCTTTCTCTTTCATTTTGTTTACCTTGCTATGGAAAACTTTTTATAAAAATTTTCATTTCATACTTTAGTTTCATTTATACTAATCCTCATTCAGCAACGCAATCGGAAATTGATTTTGTTAACGAGAAGTTATTGGAGGAAAATCTTATCACAAGATTGTAGCTCATAGCGCGCATTTTTTGTTCCTTTCGTTATTCACTAGTAGTAAATGTCTGTATTTTTTGAAAATATTTTCAAACACTCGCCCTAACTTATCCTTCTGAACATTGTAAACTGCCCCCGAATGTTTTAATCAGCATCAGCATGGGTTTTATTTCGGGTAGGCAGTCAATTTATAAGACAGAAAAAGCAGCTTTATACGCACTGTCGACAGTTATACCAACTTGTTGGGATAATCGTGTTAAAGGCTTTCCAGGATAGGTTTCTGATCGATAATCTGTTTCATCAAGCTTCTCTTCTGTTAATTTTTTTAGGGGAATGGAGGAGTCTAGTCTTCTTGTCAATGAATCGAATTTTGTTCACCAATCTGAGAATTGCACTTCCCGATTTACTCCTGGAAATTTTGCGTGAAATTCCCTCCTACAGAACTTGTATGATTTCTTTTGCACATAATAATCAAATAAAATATTCTTTGTTCTAATGTATGTCTTACTCTCTACATACCCATTCCACAATATACAAATAAACGTAGAAAATCTAGCATACATTTCCTACAGAAATGCATCCAAAACAGTGGCGTGATAAACACGTCTGATTAAGCTCAATTGCCTGCATCAGCGGAACTTTAACTTCAGTCTTACTGGGAATCACATATCTGCTGGTCAGCCGGTATTTGCGACTTAAGAATCATTTATCATACTGTATTATGTTCTAGGCAATTAGCATTGTTCACGGTTATCAAACGTAATATTGCACAATAGTTTAAGTCTCCAATTAGTTATGTTTCTAATTCATGCCTCAAATTACGCAGAATGTTGAAAATATGTGAAACACTAAAATTTTCATTTCGGCCAATGTCGTTCAACAGTTGTGGTTATTTTTCGAAATATTGCCAACACGATAAGTAACACAAGGTAATCGTTTGTCATTTGTTAGCTTTACAGAACGATATTTTTATAGCGAAATATTTAATTATAAATACACTGATATAGTGAAGGAAAGCATTTTATAAGGATAAACTTTTATATTGTTATGTAACTATCTGCTCCGCACCAACAGAAAGGAGCAAAACAAAAAGTTGCCCATCAACATGGAGTAGTTGGCAAATGTGTAGCTGTGGAAATACTGTTGCGTAGAAAACTGAAGACTTTCTTTATGGCCCGGGCTCTTCTCACAGTTGATTTGTAACACGTTTAAAACGCAATGTCAGAATAATAAGGAAACTTGTCTTGGCCCGCCGAAATGTAATATTCTGGCTGTCTGAAAGGAACCGGTCTCCATGCACTTGTTCTCCGTGCAGACGACCAGGCCCATATAACAAATTTTCTGATGCAGTCTGACTTATTGCAGTCCTGAACCGTTTTTCGATCTCTACGCAGCGAGGCATTTGACCTTCAACCGTACCTGTTGCCCGTTCTTTGCGAACTGTGATTTGATTTTTTTTTAAATTTAATTACGGGCATTTGTTCCAAATTTTCCTCATATTTTGATTTTAAGGACTTTCCACAGGCTCCGACACTTAACAGCATTTATACAATAAGACGACATAACAAAATATGAAACTTTTATCTCTTTAACTACGTAATATCAAGTGCTAAGTGCTGTAATACGCTAACTTAAGATTATTTACAAAACAAATTGCTCTGCAGTATCGGACACTAAGCAAAGACGTTTTATTGCGGTACAAAGTTCTTAAATGAGATATGCATATCATATAGCTTCGTTTAAAATATTTAAATACGCTACTTACTTTTTAAAAATAGAAAAAAAGGAATCGGTAACTAAATACATCCGGAGGAAACCAAAATATTATTAATACAAAAGTAATTTACAACATTGTGGGTAATAAGGCGTAAATTACATACCATTTGTTAATTACGTTTATAGAAGTCAATGTTATCTTATTCAGCATATGTAACATGAATCCATAACCTTGCCAGTAGTTTTATTCAGTTACCAATGAGAATTTTCAGCTGTACTATAACCTATGAAATTGTAGAAATCTCAGGTACTTTAAGGAACAGTTGTATAAAGAGTTAACTTGACTTTAGGGCATAAAATTAACCATCAGTTGTAATTAACTTGGAAATTTGGTTGTATAAACACTAATCTAGGATAATTTCGTCTTAACCCTCAAATTAAATGTAACTCGCGAAATTTCACAAGTTAAAATACTAACTAAAGTTTAGTAATTGTTAAATAAAACATTTCTCATGGTACAGAAGCATAACAACCTTATTTATAAATAAAATGGTGATTTGCGTTTATTTTAATTTCATGTAAAGTTTCTTCATGCTTCACCTTTCATTTCCACATAATAATTTTTTATTTATTTATGGACGCTCTTTAACATCTCAGGTCATCAGTCCGCATAATAACAACATACAGTGGCACTCAATTGTAGATTATGTTCTAAGGGGTATATTGTACATTACAGATTTCTGATTATTCCGACATCTACTCCGTTTATGAATTTCGCCGTGTTCCTCGTACATTTCACCAGAAAAATAATCCGTTCCTAGAACTGAAAGACAAACAATTCAAAATGCGATTTCACTTAGGAAAAGACGTTGTCGAAGAAGTGGAGCAGATGTTAGTCCCCGATTACAATTACAAACTAAGTGAAATCATACTTTGAATTCGATATTCACGATACCGCTATCTTTAAGGTTCTATGTGACAAGGTGCTTCCAAATAGTTACCGAAGATGTAGTCAAAGTGGAGTAAGGAATGGCCAGTAGAACCATCCGTAAAATTACTAGAGCAATAGCAGCTCTGAGGCTTCAGTTCATTAATATACCAACAGAAGAGAGCGATGTACGGAAAGTGGCGCTAGGTTTCTATAACATTCTCAGCTTTCCTGGAATTTTAGGCGCTATAAACCGCACACACATATCTTTATATCGGGGGTAGCACAATAAGCCTTATAGGCTGTCGTGCTGAAGGTTGTTTAAATTCCATATTCCCCCGATATCTATCTACCCTTAGATCGCCTGGGGGTAATAATGTAGAAATCTTCAGAAATCTTCGTGCTCTTTGACAATTTCCCTCCATGTACTACATCTTTATCTTTATTTTAGATCGAATCTCTTTTTTTTTCCGATCCCAATTATTCCCTGATATTTTACTACCAGATTAATAATTATATCCTTCTCACGTTTGTTAAAACTTGCTGTTTGCATTCACTTTGACTTTTCCATATCATGTTTGAAGACATATTATGTATAAAAAAAGGTCTAGGAGGAGGGAAAACATGTGAAATAAATATTGATTTTCTCAGGTTGAACAGTTGAAAATCAATTCGTTCTAAATACCGTTTCCCTATTATTTCGCGATGTTGCTATAGGTTTGGTGGTTATTGCAAATTCTAAGTAACGTAGGTTATTTTTATGCAACAGAAATGACGACTAACCTCAATTACTTTTTAACTTACTGTATAAAGTAACCTCCAGTTAGCAACTTTTATACAACTAGGCCTAAGGAAAATAAATACACTCTTATCTTATTAAAGTATGTACGTTTTTCTATAAAAATATCAATTCCTTTTGATAACAGTTTGTATGTGAATGGTTTCTGTGCATTTTTACATTTCCTTAAGAGCATCTATCACATACATTTTATAATTAATACATTTATCGAAAAATCCTCTTTCAGTTCCTTATAAGTATTTGAGTTGTAAATTATCCGGTCACCGGTAAAAACGTTATCTTCCTAGAATGGGAGAAAGTAATATGAATATTAAAAATTCAAGTTCGCAGAAAGTTTGAATTAAAGATGAACTAATCCATCATTCCTGGCCCACATTCAGAATCATCTATATGTTGCTTTTTTGCTCTGGAGTTACTTAATAGCCATCTCAGCTTGCATATCTACTTTCTCCACTGTTTCTGCGTAAATTTCATAGCAAACTTTTCACATGTTTTTGTCAGAATTACCTAACGTTTCTAGCATCTTCACTGGACCTCATTGCATACGCAAATCTAGCTTTGCATTCATATCCATTAGGTATTTGAGTGTTAAGTTCATACATATGTCACAGTTTATAAACTTCAGTATTAATATGTTTATAATCCTCACACACCTTCATGGTACTGTGTTCACTGCAGTATAAAATTATTCAGAGCATTGGGTAGTAATTTTAATAGTTCCTCCTATCTACTCCCATTGAAATATAATTATAATGTATATTTATATAAGCCTAAACATTATATCTTGGCATTTTAATTAGTAATATAAATATTATGCATATATGTGTGTCATAAGCTTTAACTTCGGTGTAAGAATTGTACAAAAGAGAAATTCTCTGATGTTTTGTTACGGAAGCTTGAAAGGCCAATAAGGTCATTAAACTACACAATAGGAAGAGACCCGAGGGTCGCGTGTGAAACCTCTTTTTAAAAGATCTGCCATTGCAAGGTTAATAACCTGAAGAACTTTAAATCCGTTTGGAGCTTTGACCCTGACAGATGTTGTACTGGTAGCCTTTAAACTAACCAGTGCCAACAAAATGTTTTAAACTTTCAAAAAAATAGCGAATGGCACATTGGATTGGTCAACTTAAAGCATCCAATCGAAAATGTATGTTAGAACTCTTAAAGATAGGCGCGAAGATTGTGCGTGCCTGTGTGGCCCTTGGTATCGTTAAACTAACGATGACTTGATTTGAATTTAATATATAAGGGAGCGTTTGTTCTGCGGGGGGAAGCAGTTGTAAGTTCGACGTTGCCGAGGCACGCAGTTATAAGATCTATACGCGGCCAGAGATAAGCGATTCCTTAGTTCTCAGTAAGCATTACTCAGTTTGAAGTTTTACACACGGTAGATATAGGCATCTAAGTTCCAGACGCGATGAGACGCAACTCAGTTCTCAATTATCAGACGTAGATAACAAGGTCTACTTCGGACGCGGGCTAGGCATTCTGATATAACAATTAGGCAGTTTTTAAGTTCATACTCATCTGAGAAGCAGTGTTCAGTTACGCAATTCCGATACATCTATTAAGCAGTTTTCAGTTTCGCGCGCCGCGGCACACATCTGTAAGTTTCACATGCGGCAAATAAGTTTGCATCGACATAGCTAACCCTATCGTATGCAAAGCACCAGAGGACGCAAAATAATTTGGACGTAATAAAATACCAACATATATGAGTATTATATCGCATCGCGTGCTTATTTATACTATTAAAATCCTTTCCCAGTCCTGTTGAGTCAACAAAATGGAATTCACCCTGAGTATTTGTTTTCATTGAAGAGTGGTGCTAACGTGGGACCAGAAACAAACAGTCTTATAATTAGGTTGTACTTTTTGGTGCCGACACTAACCGCTTCATAATTTTGCGCCCAACGTGGGGCCAACAACAACAATGACAACAATACCACCGAGGAAACCGCTTCATAATTCAACATTAATTCTGAGTTTAACATGGTACATTTGACCATTACCATATTTGGTATTTACCCCTATCTATTATTTGTGAGTAGTGTTCTTCTTGAGGAGCTAGTAGCATGCTTAGTACTACTAAAAGAATATTCTAATCTCAAGCTTACATCACTACTTTCACTAACATGGAATCACTAATAGTTATACCACCACGGGTGGCCGAGGTCGTTAAGGCGCTGACTCGTGAGGGGGAGATCTGGGGTTCGAATCCCTTAAGGACCGTCTTCCCTGACTGAGGTTTTTCCAGGTTTTCCCCACTCCTCATAAATGGCAAATACCAGGGAGGTGCCCTATCTTAGGCCTGGAACGTTTCCTTTCTTAAAATAATATATCCCAATGTATCTTTTCATCTCGTGTATCATCAATGTGGTGTCTCAGCAGTAAAAACGGGCGTTTTCGTCCAGGGCCTCCAGAATTTTTCTCGAACACAATTTGTGATCTAAGCATCTTCTTCGGACTACTTTGCATGTCTACTGCACGCAGGATGGAAAACTAACCGAGATGCTTATGCGGAGCCCGATAACTGTACATATATGCGGAAGGCGATGTAGAAGACCTTGTGTGGCCTGACTGAAATTATTTTCAAGTAATCCATAGTATCTTCAATTGATACTAATAGCAAAGTCTAAAAGAATAATTATATTAAGCTCCGGCAGATCAGCACCGAGTGGGGCGGGATGGCGTCCCATTGTGGAGGCTTCGGCCTCCATTAAAAAATATGAAAAACAAGAAAAATACTAGATCTTCAATAAAAGTGTTTTTATTCAAACAGAACATTGCATTTTCTTCAAACTGTAGTATACCCAGTTGTGCGCAATGAATGTAGCAACGGACCAGCCACAGAATAAAATTTCCCAAACAGCACAAATGCCCTTAATGTGTAATAAAAGTCAATAGTTATTAAAATTCTGAAGTGATAAAAAGGCAATCTCAGTCATCACCATCATATTTATTCAGTGTAGAAATTATCTAACATTTATAAGCAGTATATTGTAAAGTAGTCTATAAAGTATCATAATATGTAAAAGAAGTTTTTCACTTTCCATAGTATACCACTTCTCCTTACATTCACATATATAATTATTATTATTATTATTATTATTATTATTATTATTATTATTATTATTATTATTATTATTATTATTATTATTATTATTATTATTATTATTACACCTATATATCATTAAACCTGATTTGCTGTTTTGGTTCCGCTTGAAAGAAAGTAGTCACACACTACTTTTCAAAAATTATCCACACATCTCCATCTTATCTATCTTCTCTTTTTAAAATTTGTCCTCCTCTCATAACCTTGAAACACTATGAAACTCAGCACGCATTATTGTTATCATTGCACCGAACATGACTTTACTCATCATCGTTGGCCGTAGCCACTGCCCTTGTCTGGAATGCATTGCCACGGGATGTCAGAGACTGTCCAACTTTTAGGAGCATTTTATTGGAAACTGTTTAATATTATTAGAAATAATCGATTACCCTAAATGTAGATTCCTTTTATTATTAAGATTTGTATCGTTTATTTGTTTATCCTTCTGTAGAATTATTCATTCTATTATTGGTATTACTATCATAAATTTTCTTATTCTCTTTCAAGTAATATTGTTAGGCTTTTAATTTTATGTTTTGCTCGTATATTTATTTCCATTTTCAGGATTTACCTGTTGATATTTGTATAAATTGTCATTGCTGATCTTGTTGTATTATTGTTCTTATATTTATTTTATTTTTCTTCTTCTTAAGTTAATATTTTTCACTACCCATACTTATGTAATAGCATACATTTATTTATATACATCGCGTTTACATTGGTTTATATGTGTGTGAGTATTGTCAACGTTACTGTCATTATTGTAATTGTATTATTGTCGCTATAACTTCATGTAATTATTTGTTAGATTGGTAGAGCGGAAGAGAAGGCCTAATGGCCTCAGCTCTACCAGAATAAATAACAGTCCTCAGGAATTAAGCCTATTTTCCGTACCGATTGAAAATATGTAATCAAGTTAAATATAAAACATATTTTATATTTAACAAAAAATGCAGTAAAGTTTCAGCTAATGAATAGTTTACTCCAAGCAAACTATGCTGATTGTTGTTTCATTCTTTATATCATTCTCAGTTTCAATATTGAAGTTCATGGCATATTGAAATCCGGTACTATAAGATTGGCATGCGTTTGCAAACGTTGTCTCCCTATCTATATCTTACAATTCTTTTACCTGGGCTTACTCTCGGCAGCATCACACAGCCAACTAACTACAAAGAATTTTCATTTATTGGAATTATAAAAACGAATCGTCCCTGTCTTGTTTTGGAGAATTTCAGAAACGTTTTACTGAAATTGCTTCTGCTAATATACAGAATGAATCTGAAGTCCTTCCCTGCTTTCGGGGGTCGATAGAACAGAAACAATGACAAGACATAGCGGAAAAGCGCATATTAATGGACAGAGTGTCTCTCCGTTTGCATTCGTAATAGGCGTCATGGCGTAGTTGTTGATTTAGCTGCTGGAGGACAGTCCTAGCGAAAACATTGCACGCAAAGCTTTCTGCGTGTTACAATTCGTTAAATGTGAATATGTTGTAACAGTACAACGACGAATTCCTATGAAACAAGAAGAACCATGCCAAAACAATTAGTGCATGGTACAAAAAGTTTGAAGCTAATGGCTGCTTTTGTGATGGACACAAAATTATCCATGATCGCTCATTCAATTTATAAGAATGTGCATATGTCACTTTGCCCATTGCAAGCGGGTTCAAATGTGAACTGTTGAGTTGTGAAAAGTTACCATTACCAAGAGATCGAAAGAAAGCCCAGGAGTTACGATAGCACAATTGACACGATCCATGTTTTCAATATACATAAGCTGAAATAAAAAAAAATAATAATCCATCACAAAGCCCAAAAAAGAAGATATCCTCATAAAGAGCACTGAAAATTCTAAACTTTGCAGTAAATAAACACTGGCTGATGAAAATTTGAATGTGCCAAAAGCCATACCGAATGTGATCTGACTCTAGATAATTGCAAGTACCTCTCATCTTGTGACAAATAGAGGCCTTAGATACTGCGCTAATCTCCATTAACATTTTTCTTAAATTTTTCACTTTCTTGACAATTTTTGGCAATATTGGTATGCAAAACTGAATGACTTTCACAACTGAGCTCTAGTTTAATCCTTATAAAAAGTGTACCCTTCTCTAGGACGTTACTGCCCTCAACATTCACACATTACAAACACTGCTATGAACGAAATCAGTGCATGAAGAACATTAATTAACATTAATAGCAACAATAACAATGCATATGGTAAAACCAGAAGGATGAGTCCTACTTTGAAATAGAGCGATTTATTCCAAAACTTTCCAATCTCAGTTTAGATATTGAGAGAAAGTTTAAAATCTATGATGATTACATTTAAAGTTTCATCTCGAGCAACTTCCTACTTTATCACTTGATTCGTTTTACGAATAATATTCGTAATTTTACCAAAATAGTTTTTCATCCCACAGCTGACATGTCTACGTAGGCGTCCTATATCTCTGTTTTCCTTTCACCTCTTTATTTAAATTTTTCTTCTGCTATTTTTCGTCATCCACTTCGTCAGATGTTATCTGTCTGCCGATGACGCTAACCGCAGAAGTTGGTGAAAGCTATGGTAGCATATAAAACAATGAACTACGGCAAAACATCCCGGAAGATTTTAACTGATTTAATTATGACACCGGCCGTGATAGCCCAAGATGTATCACTTCCACATCCATTTTATCCATAGCATTTTTCATTCTGTATATTCTTTAATTTCATCATTCATCATTCATACACTGAATTCTTTTCGAATTTTTTTTTTCCCCCCCATCTGATCTGCTCTATATCCTTTTACATACACAAGAAACTCATTTCGGCTGCCTGGATTTTATATTGTTGTTACCTAGAACTCACACGTAAAACCTAGAATATGGATTTTTTTAATTTTGTTTTTCTAAGAAACCTTTCTTCCAATGTTCTGTTTATTGTTCTGTAGATGACTTGAAAATGTTGAATATTTTTGTTCTATATCTTCATTATAGTCACAACTAGGCATCGCAACCCAGATATCTGAATTAAGACACCTGTTTTACTGTTTTATCATTGTTTATTATTATTGAACGTTGAAGACGATTTCTTTGGAAGGCATTACTTTTGTTTTTGTAACGAAATTTTATGGTTGTATAGTAACCAGTTCATGTAAAAATGTACTTACTTAAAGAACAAAACAGCTGATAGCAATTATATGTTTATTATAAATATAAAAAATATATTAATGTAGGTTTCTTGGAATTTTAAAGTGGGGGCTAGCATTGAAACTTAAAATTTAACAATATTGGCTTTAAACTTCCTTCTCGATATCTAAATTAAAGTGTTTTAATTAAATTAAATTTGTTTCACAGTGAATTATTCACAGTGGTACATTTTGAAATGATAGCCCGATATATTTTCGTTTAATATCTTGCGTTATCTACTACCAAGCGATGTTGACAACACTACATTGACACGCAGTGGTGGTGGAAACCCTCTATAGCAATATGGTATCTAAAACATACGACTTTCTCATTATGTAAGTTTGCTTTTCACAGTTATCAAAATAAAAATATTTTTTACTCAATTGGTAGGAACCCCTTAGAGCTGGGAAGAAGAACTGAAAATAAGGAAAAACTTATCTATAAGGTGATCTGTTTGGGTATGGATAATATTAAATATTATTCTAAAAGCTAATATGATAATAGGAGGCATTTCTTTCTGGTAATAGTTTGCTTAAAAGATGGAAGTCTCCATACACGCAAATCAACCATGCATAATGACAAATGAAAATCATAGATGATTGAAATGGCGCTAAAATCAACAGCGATTACAATGCATTATTTGATATGCTTAATTTGAGAGTGTTAAACATTTCGACTTGAGTATGGTGCGCGTAAGGTATCTAAATAAGATTCCATAATGTTGTGGTATCGAACATTTGTAGAAACTGTTTTTGTGTTATAAAGCATGCAGGAGGTCACAGGCGAAACCCAGTACGAATCTCTGAAGCCATGACAAGAAGCATTACTTAAAGTTTAAGACGACTGTCAGCAGAGATGAATGTACCGTACACGTCCTGTCAGCGTATTGTTCGAAAGTACGTGAAACTGTAGCTATATCACTTACAATGTCTACAAGCCTTACGCGATGAAAATCATAAAGGTGTTTCAATTTAGAATCCATGATGTGCCAATGGATTGAAGATGCTGGCGTCTTCTTAAACAAATGACTATGATCAGCGCGAGAGTAAAAACTCACAAGTGCATTATTTGGACAAGGGAAAACCCACATGTCTCCTACAGATTGAAAGATTTAAGTCCAAAAGTTAACGTGTGGAGTGAACCGCAATAAAGTGTACGGAGAAATCTTTGCCTGAGCTGAATTGCATCACCGTTATGAGTTGTGCAAGGTGCGCAGTGGGGGCCATGTAGCGTTCTGAGAAATCTACTAACTTTGAGTGTTGTATACACAAAGTTTGAAAATATAAATTTCAGTAGTAAATTTTTTACATTATTTTCATAATATAATTCATACCCAAACGCATCGCCCTGTATTTCATTTAGATTTCTGGTTATTCCAATTTTCATATATCATGCCATTTTACCTATTATGATAAAAGTCATGGTCAGACCAATTCGACAATGGCTTACAATTTCTTGAAACTATTCATTGCAAAACCTGGTAACTCCTTGCGTTATTTTATAATTTATTTGTCGAAATTGTTAACCTCACCACCAGTCTTTAGTCGATCGTTTGTAACAATGAAACATTATAATAAAAAAATATTGTGTATTTGTAATCGCCCTGTAGTAAGGCATATTTATGCTCAAAATGTCCCTAATTTATGTTTATCGAACAACAAAACTTTTCAGAAAATATATGCTTGTTTGTGGAAACGTTTCAATTGAAATGAGTTTGGCATTGCAGACCACACAAAACCAAAACTGTTAATATAAAAGTACAGATTTTTAATCATATTGAGAATGACCCCAAGAACAGTGCCCGGAGCATAGCAGCAAGCATAAATGTAGACAGAGTGGCAGTATGAAGAATAATGCGAGATCAACAAATTTATCCATATTAACACCTCAAATAAGTGTGTTGGTGATAATTATTTATTTCATACCCATGCTTAAAATGCTAAAAAGGTTATCTCCATCAGCGTCTCTATCGTTTCACGTAATAAATATATTTCCGATTCATTTTATATTTGTTCCGTCCTTATTGTGTATATTTAGATTATTTTTACATAATACTTGTATTAATATTTGTTTTATATTCGCTGTATGTCATATTATCTTAATGATATTTTATTGTCCCTCTTACTAGTACATACATGTATCATTATTAGCCATTGAAATTCTTAAGCACTTAACATCAAGTTAGGTACACTCAAACACAGGTTATGATACACTTGCTGGCAGGTAAAAAGCATCTGATGGGTAAGAGGCGTAACGAGAGAGGGTGTTTTGTAGCTCGTGACCTATTGCACCCCTCCCCATCTGTTGTCAACATTATACATATCGATTCCTAATCAATATCAATATCATCTTATACACCTATGTACCTATGTAACAATTAATTTATTTTATGTGTTCGTTACTTTAGCGTGGTTGAGTGTAAGATGAAACATTATAGCTTTAACGAAAAATAAACCATAATTTTTACTATTACTACCACTACTACCACTACCACCACTACTCCACTACCACTACTACCACCACTACTCTACCACTACTACCACCACCACTACTACCAATACCACTATTACCACTACTACTACCACCACTACCACTACCACTGTGGATGTGTGCTCAGGACCAGCATTTTCTGGTTACCATATTATTCATTGATGAAATTGCTTTTACTTTTATTTTTATTTCTAAAGTACTAAAAAAAAATTATTCCCTAAATCGTTTCATTTATTTTTAAAATTGCGATTCAAGTTTTTTATAAATCAAAACATTTCATTCAAAGAAACACAAAATACCATTATTTAGCGATATTCTCTAAATATTTATAAATATTTTCTTTCAGATGATTAAAATGAAAATTAAATAAAAAGATCGCTATATAAAAGTTATATAGATGACCAGGCAATACACAATAATGGCGCAAAAATGCCATTTGGAATGAAGAATTGCGTGTCCAAACGTTCTCTAAAAATGTATCCCTTCAATTAAAACATTACTTATAAAACATTCCTTATGTAAATACTAAGTTCGTGGAGCTTTAAATTGTTTTACATATCCGTTAAAAATCGATTTGGAAGGTAATTTATTATGAACATGAAAATAAAGTTTAAAAGTATTATTTGAGCAAAGTAACTTATCGTCTTTGGTTTTTTTTTTTTTTTTATCCTTATTTATGGTGCCAACATTTCCACTAATTAAGCATTGCTTGGTTTCACTCAAAATAATTAAATAAAGATTAAAATAAAAAGCATTGTGCATTTAGCTGTTGCTTAAATAAATAATTTGATTTGGCGGTTTAATGCCCTGTTACTTGGGGTAGCGCCTTAATTAATTTTGAACAGTGAAACACTTAAAAAATGCCTACCAGTAGAATTAGTAATAGAATATCTGGAGCATATTAGACAAACCTCTGCGGCAAACTCTTTGAAACATCCTGTAGTGATACCAAAAACTGGCCATTTTTAATATAGACTAGTAGCTTTCAGAAGGCATTGCCACAGAGAATTTTATTTTGAGTTTTCCAAAAAAGACAGTCTCCATAGACGGAAGAAGACACATTTCTTACATGTGCAAGAGCAATCCGGTCACTGATGGTGTTGGCATATTTAGCACAATCTCCCAGTTTTCCGGAATATTTACAGTTACCCAAAGTTCGTGGAAGCGTCTTCAACTTCTTATGAATATCGAAACTATTATATCACCAAGACCAACCTACTCAAACTGAAATACTTGGGAAGAAATCAAATGGGTGGTTCAGTAATCTTTTAGTAACGTCACAGATACATAATAAGTTGCTTTGAGTGCAAAGGAAAACATACTAAAGCATTTGAGGGGCAAAGAAGAAAAATACATTTCACAAAACAAGTCTAGAGTTTTCCTTCAGCAGCGATGTGTGATGGCCAATTTTAAGGTGCACAATCATAGGTCGGTTATTAGGAAATGTGTCAGGGAGACAAAACTTATGGCCCGTCAGAAGTTGCCTGACATTAGCTTTCCAGTAATGAAGAAACTCCCTGGAAAATACCTCAATCATACATCTACTATAACTAAAGGTTGAGAATAGTTTTTCTGTTCTGTTCTCTTTTTGGGGACAATATCTTCTTCCGGCTAGTTTTGATATCAACAATGAATACGAGCAAACACGAATACCGTTAGCTGCTCGGCAAAAAAATAAAATAAAAAAAGTCCGCATTTATGTTGAAGTGCCCATTACTCCCCAAAAAGATTGATTGCCAAATCGAGTCAGAAGACAAGGAAGCGAGTGGGTCCTCTCTGTCGAAATCGTCTCACGTGCAAATCCGGTGCAGTACCGGGTCCAGACGAGCAAAACCATGGTCCTTGCGTGACACGCAAGTCAAGAGGAATGTTTTTGGAAACCTGCCTGCATCAGTCAAGGATTTCTACAATAACACCCCAAGAAAAAACCTCATACATTATTGCGCTGAGAACCAAACCTACCATGTCCAAAAATCTATTTCGTGCTTTGAGAAGCCATTTTTTCTCTGAAACATTGTAGACAATTGAATCAACCATCATGAATCTCTTCCTATCGCTCACTTTTTAGTAAGAACCGGATTAAATATCGAACTTATTATTCTTTTTACGTGCGTTATAACTTTCCTTTAGTTCCCTTGAGTTTTACTTTGATCAACACGATTTTCTTTACTTCTTGAGACAACTTTAAATGTTTCTGTGACTGTATGAATTTACAAGCAGATATTTCTGTTAGTTCTGGCTTCAACTTTGAAATTTCTTAATTGTAGTATGATTGTGCAATCTGGTTTTCTCGTCAAAAATATCAGGTATTAACCTTTTGCAAAACAATAAATACTGGGTTACAATATATAGTGGAGTATTCTCGATTTTCAGATATATAAGTGTATATAAGCACCTGCTACCGGTTACCAAGATTAATTTAATTATCTCTTTCTCATTAATCACCTACATATAAATACCTTTTTGATAATGTTTATTCTTTTAATGGCATTTAGTATGTGAATCACAGACACAATAAAACAGTTTATGTTAAAATATAAAAAAACTAATAAATTTTCTCTTGCTAAATAATTCTTCTATTCTTAAGAAAAGTGCTGCAAAAATTATAGCTCACTATTAGCAGTTATGAAAAAGACACATGAAGATTAACATTAATTTAAAAGTGTTAGGGTTATAGTTATCGACAATATTCGATAATTGATGCTTACGCTCAGTACCTGCATTGACATATTCTTAGCGCTTAGTTTAAGATTGTATGGTGCATGTAACTTGTTTTTTTAGTGGAAGATGTTGGATATTTATATATTTATCGTGTGCATGTTGGAAATTAAGGTTTTCCTTATATTTCTTTGTTTCAAATGCATAAATCTACCTTGTTAGCTTTGGAAGATATCAAGTACAATTACGGACAAGTCACATCATATTTTATCGATTTCCCTTCGAAAAAAATTAATGAAAACTGCAAAATCACTGTCTTAGGGGTTATAGTTGTTACTAGGGGACTTCAAAAAATAGGTAACATTATTCCATTGCAACAAACTTATTGATCACGGCAATATAATATAATATAACACAGATACATAATGTTATTTTTGCAAATAATGAACCAGTCTCGTAAACACTTTTCTGAACGTTTCATTAATCTTTCCATTCCCTGATTATAGAACTCCGCTCACTGGCCAGGGAGTCACTGCAGGAGCGGTGTTTGCATCTGTTTATCATTGGTAAATCTTTGTCCACACTTGCACTGCTGTACGATTTCCATTTTGCCATTGCTGAGAATCAATGCGTCATCCTGTGGCACAATGTCATGACGTTGTTGACCTTTCTTGCCGATCAGCATCAGCCACTTCTGTGTTGCTTAGTACAACCTGCTGGCATCATTTCAATACGGCTGAATGTGACATTGCATTTGGTCCACACGCTGCCGAAATCTCATGCTACGATACAGCTCTTTTCGCTACTACGAGAGTGGTTCTATTGGAAGGTCTAAACATGAACTCTCTTCTGTGCTGCCAGGTTGGGCGACAGGTGTGACTTGCTTTTTTAATCCTCCTCGTATAAAAGCACTGTTGCATTTTCAAGGAATTAAAAAAAAGCAATAAACATTTCACAACAAAGCTTTAGTATTTATTTTAGTCTCTGTTGTTCTTAATAACTTCGAAAACACTCTTAGGCCTTGTCTGGATGAGAGTGTTTATTTCTTCCTCTCAGATGTCTGTGCACTCCGCGTGAGTCACAGTTTTAAACTCGGTCACTGTCTCAAACTGCTATCCATTGCGATACGCCTTGCTAGGATTCCTCATTGACGCTCAATAAGTTTTACAACTTGTCTTCTTCAGGAACAACTCAAAAATATTATTTCTTACTGTTGAAACCATATCCTCCACTTGGCAGACACATGTTTGACACGTAAACATGCCTTGTTTAAAAGTTAGTTGTGTCGCCAAATTCTTCATACATCAGATTTAACTAGAACTGGAGCATCTTTATGTAAGTATAATAATAAATCACGCTATATCTCATAGAGAATGTTGTCCAGATCATACCGCTTTCACTGCCACTTTTCTATTCATTTCTTCTTTACGGAAGACATGCCTGTAATACTGAATGTCATCTAGCCTGCTCAAATTTAACTTCTTATCACTGGAAATCACTTGACTCCATCAAAAATCTATTCTAGCCTTCTTATTGACATGGTTTAAGGGTATTTTACTGTGCGTTTCTCGAATGCAATGCTCTTTCCTCCTAACAGTGAACGGTAACTGCAATCAGCTACGATTTGAGAAGAAAACGAGTTCTTGACTTCTGCTTAGTTCTAAAATGAATTTAAAAACTCTGATAGATTTCTGGTCCCAGGGTGCTTTACATTTTTTCCCATACTATGCACCCAGGTATAAACGTTTCCTACATGCATTCGTAATTGCACGGATTTGTTTACATTCAGCCTCGGCGTCAACAGCAAAGGTGCCGTTAGGTATTTTGGGAATCTTTAAGACGTGCTTTATTATTTTCTATATAATATTGTCAGATTAGCAATGAGAAAAAAATGTAATTTAATATTCCTAACAACTGTGTAGAAAACAGCATTCTGATTGATATACGTATATTAACTTGCGTTTTATTTTCGCAAAATTTCTGTGTGTGTGTATATATATGTTGTGTGTGCGTGCGTGCGTGTGTTTTGTACAATTTTGGAACTGCTTTCAGTTGTTCAGATATATCAAAATAATCAGAAAAATTTAAATAATAAGAAAACAATTTGTGTCTATTTATTTAAATATAATGATGTTTTTCCCCTTTCGATATATCGATATATCGACTAATATGTAAAAATAAACTTTCTGCAATCCTAAAAATGCACTTTTCCTTCTACTCTATACCCGAGAAACACTTGTGACTTTTAATGAAATTAATTATTACACTAGCTTACATTTGGCGGCACCTGTACGTATATCCCTTTACTAATAACAACCATTTCCTTTCCCTCTAATGTACCGTTTGCTCCAATAACGGAATAAATATAATGTCCAACGAAACCAAGTTTTACTCTCGTTGCTGCAGCTTATCCATGTGTTGTTGTTAATGACGCATGCATTCCCTTTTCCTAAGGAAACGTTCTCTTCACCGCATGGCTGCAATGAAACTGAATGTTATTCGATCCATTCCCTTCTTGATGCCTCAAGTTCATGAAACTTATTGAGGCATCTTTAGCTCTATAGAGGAATATGAAAATTCGGGGGGGGGGGGGGGGAAGGGATAAAAGATGTCGCATTTTGCTCGCAGATATTTTAATTTCACAAACATCTAAGCTTAAGTGAAAATACACAGTGTCTACACAGAAATTTCCTAATCTTGAGGCCATTTTAATCATTAGTAAATTATTCTTTTTACCAGGTCTGACTTGTCCATTAGGTTAGGTACAATAGGAGTTGAAATTGCTGCCTAATTTTTCATAGACATGCTGTGTTGTTATACGTTCTTATGGTACTTTAAGAGTTCGAATACATTGTTATGGTGCAAAGGAAGGTTCATTGTGTTTACAACAAAGCATCACTAGACGCCCAAGAGTATAAAAGCATGGCATAATGTCTCCGAAGAATAGCCAAGCATTCCAATGAAGTCCACGCAAGTCAATTCGTCAGGCTTCACGGGAACTTCAGATGCCACGAGCTACTGTCCAGAAGATCCTCAGAAAGTGGTTGCATTGTAAGCATATAAGGGACAACTTTTGCAGTCAGAGAACGAGTCATGATGATATGAGTTTTTTTTTTTTTTTTCCTGACTTTCTTGACCCAATGAAGTTATCCTGCTCTCCTAATAAATGTAATTTTTTCAGACGAGGACACATTTCATGTCAATAAGCACAACGTTCGAATTTGGGGGTCAGAACATCCACATTGCATCACGGAACACGTTCGAGATAGCCCGAAAATGAACGTGTGGAGTGGCTTGATGTGCCAAGGATCATCGGGCCGTTCATCTTTCAAGAGACGACAGTCACAGGAAACGTACCTGAACATGCTGGAGTTGTACGCCTTTCTCAAGGTCGAAGTTCTGCAACCAAATCTGTGTTTTCAGCAAGATGGTACTCCACGTCACTAGTAGCTGGATATGCGGACAACTCTGGATAAAACATTTCCATGACGAGATGGACGCATGAAGCGGCCTCCACGTTTTCTTGACATTACACCGTTATTATTTTTTTTTCTGGGGCTACGTGAAGGACAGGGTGTACGCGACCTTCGAGACCTCCGTACCCTGATTGTAGAAGCTCATAATGAAGCGAACCTGGATGGAAATTGACTACAGACTAGACATCCCTCGGGTCACCAAGAAGCTCACGTGAAAATGGTGTGATTGTTTTGTCTTTTGTTCAATTTGCTATCAAGCATTTATACCTGATACAGCATATATTTGTGAATAAACATTTCCTTAGCTTTGTAGTCGTGGTATAGGTAGCAAGAACAATTAGGCCATTTCGTGTAGATACCCTGTATATTGATTTAATGAATACTAAAATTATAGCGGATACTAACATCTGTTGCTAGCTAAGCTACACTGAATTATGAACAATTACATTTATCCCCAGCTGATTTTTTCTCATTCCATGTGATATTTAATTTATCCTGAACTAGAAGTACTTTAAGATCAAGAACAAGAACAATAGTTATTTATGATACAAGTTCAAAGAGGCTAAATTTCTTAAATGCTTATGTAGAGAAGGTAACAAGTGCCCACACTGCACGCCACTGTCGCTATTGAGTTGAGATGACTGTTTTGGATTGCTGATTGACACTTAGAAATGAAGTAACGTGGATTGCGAACCTCAGCGTTCACTCGGCGCTGCCCTCCTCTGTTCTTACCTTTTCTTACTAGCGATAACAGTGCATTTTGATTACAGAAACAAATCTGTACCACCTTTTGGGGATGTTGCAAATGATTGATACATTTCTAATTTGTCATATCAAGGTAAGTATCGCTGCCGTACAATTGTGACTAGAGAAAAAGAGGCTCTGAAGTGTTTTGCTCAGCATGACATAATTTAACCTAGAGATACTTAAGTGAGCTCCACTCATTGTCCTATAAATGTGTATTTAACCCACTTCATCACATTAACATGCTGCCATGCAGTCAGCCATTCTCAATATCAACCCATAAATATGCAACTATGACATGACACAAAGCATGGATTTATGAACACATGATGAAAATGAGGTGGCGCTCTATGTTAGTAAAACAAGTGTGTTTTCATGCTTTTGAAGTTTTATAATTAATTACTTCCTTAGCAGCATATATAGGTAATTAACCCTATAAACTGCGTTCTCCAGCAAAAATAGTTAAATTACAGGTGTACCACCAATTTTGAAGTCTCCAATCGTTCCGCTATCAGCTCAAACTGATTTGGGATATACTCTTTAGTTTCCTTGCATTTTATTTCCGAAAGCGTGTAAATCATTTAAGCACAACCTATATTCCCGTGATTAAAGTATTATTATTATTATTATTATTATTGTTATTATTATTATTATTATTATTATTATTAACTGCAGGTAAATGGTAGAAGGCTGACAAAGGCATCACCACCAGGTTTTTGTTAATGTATCATAATATTTAGTGACCAGAACTATATGTCCTTGAAACCTTTCTGCCTGCCTCTACTTTTTTTGTGTTCACCGTTGGAATCAAGGATTCTTTATTTCCTTATTTATGCCATTCCTTTATCAGCCAAACCTGTATATCTTTGAACAAACTCCTGATTCCTCTGCAGTTGCTACATTTTTGTATTTCGTGTCCTACAAGTTTGCGATATATCTCTATACTCCTTACGCTCACCAAATATACAGTAATCTGGCGAATTTTATGATACAGTACAATCATGATATTCTGAGTTTAAGAATAAAAATAAACACGAAAACTGAAAAAACTGGCACCACAGTCAACTTCCATAAATTAGATACATATTTAGAGCTACAAATTCTCAGAGATATAGCGGAGTAAAGTAGTATGTGTAATATTTTCGTAAAAGAATTAGCCCCTGGGTTCACCACTGTGACTTTGAAAACAATATACAAAAGATGAATGGAAACGTAAGTGTCTTCAGATTGCCGCTACTGACAGAAATGTTAACACTGTTTGCTTTTGTAAGGCACAAGATGTTATTTTAGTTCATTGTTTATTATCTAAATTCAGTTTTATATTTGCGGGATGCAGTCAAGAAAAAACTCGTAAGTTGAGGTGAGATGAGTTATCTCATCAGGACAATCCTCCAAATCAAGCTGCAATTGTAAGACAGCTTTGAATTGGATTATCCTACCTAACCATCACTTCTTCGTATCTTCGTATCTAAAGGCTGTAATCAAAATTGAAATAACAACTTTATGAAGGGCAGTTTTCATCGATCAATAATGTTCTTTAACAACTTCTTCCAGGAAGCTGCAGTCTTCAGGAGACATTAATAAAACAATATTTTGATCAACTGAAATGGGTCAGAGGTGAAGTAAGAAAGGTGAACGCAACTCCAGCATGATTTATTCATAAACCACTCTGTTGAACCTGTTTGGAAGGGCATCAAAAGCTTCCAAATTAATCAAATGCGAAAATGTAAAAAAGAACTTAGTCCCGCTAGGATAGACATTTTTTTGCTTGTTTTCTATATTGTATTTGAGAACCATCCAGAATCTATATCAGAATCTACATCACTCTTATAATTTACTTCTTCTAATAGCCTGCACTTTAAGTAATTTTATTTTATCGACCAGAACTCTCTTTTAATATTTACATTCTGTATAATAATGTAATTGAAAAAATGCATATAAGCATTGTTAGAGTATTCGAAATAGAGTTGTTACTTAAGATGCAATCTGCCTAATTCATATAGTTTTTTTTTTTTTTTCCCTGTTTTCTGTTGTAATGGAAATCTAAAGGAACAGGGGAGAACGGCTCTTTCCTGTGACATTTTGGACGCACGTTTTATTATGGTCATTTCAAAAGGGAGTTAAGAACACAAAGAATTGTCTAAAGTTGCACAGCAAATAAAGATGTGGACGCAGCTGCTGTACGTAACAAAAGCGTCCCATGGTTCATTAAGCGCCTATGGAAAAACAGTCAGTTCATCTAATCTTCCTGTTCATTGCTGTGTGCTTTTACGAGAAAATGTTTTCTCCTCAGGGAAGAGAGTCAGTCACCGTAAAAAGAAGCACTTAACAAAGTTAAGGCAAAAATAAGCGGCACCCTTTAAAACGACAAACATCACCTTCATCTACTGCACTTCATAGAAAAGAGGACATTTGGACGCCTTTCCAAACAAACATGACAAGCAAGTGCTTTAGTCCTTTGTATTGTTAATCTGTGGCGATGGGTGTGCAACAGGTGTTGCTTCCCTAAGAATATTAGAAATCAGTGGCGGTTCGCGCTAAAGGGCACAAGAGTCCTTAATTTTCAACCACAAATTTAAAATTTTCTGCATACATTGTAAACTCAAAAAGATTATAGAATTTCATAGACGCAAACCATGAATTTTTCAACATCTACATTGTAATATACAAGAGAGGCACGCAGTTTAACTTGGTGTGTGTGTGTGTGTGTGTGTGTGTGTGTATGTGTGTGTGTGTGAAGAGAACGGGCTAGGACACCTTTTCCTTGTATCCAGGGCTTGTAGGGCAGAAGCTTTGGTTTAAAAAGAGTTTTCATGAAGTTTGTGGGCATGGGGATGAGATGGTGTCACAGTGAAGCTTCAAGAAGGGCACGCAGAATCTGTGAACTTTTCACGCACATGTGCACTGAGCTATCCTCCCTATCGTAGCACTGCTAGAGAAACTTTCCTAATCGATTTGTCATGAGGTTAACACTATTACTTCCGATCAGCTATTCGGGCTTATGAGGAATCTAAATATAAGAAACTCCTCCACTACAAGGGCAACTCAACAACGTAATCTTAAATAAAATTACGTTTTAAAAATAACCAGCATTATAATAAATAAGAGTAAACCTGAATAATTAGTGAGAGGAGACTTATGAGATTAAATCGACAATTTTGGCACTTCTGCCTATCACCGATTTGTTGAACATCTTAATGCACTTTCAAGCAGGGAAAAAAAGTGTTTTCAAGTATACTACTGCATCCTAAATATTTATATTCATTGCTGGCATTAATTCTTGTTTCTGAACAAGAGTACCTAGCGTAACTATTAACAAAGGTTTGAAAAATGCATGAGAAATTTAAGTAAAGGTGAATTATTTATTTTAGTAAATCTTTAGCGAATATTTTACGTCAAATAAAAATTGAGTAATAGTACATAAAATTACTTTTGACTATATTTTCGAGAAAAGTGAAAGGGTTGTGCTTTTTTTACCCCCTTCCTGGCAGTATATATTTGCAGATCGGTGTGATAAATTCATGATCGTGGATTTAGATATTCCATGCAATGTCATTTTATAAGTATGCCCCATCAACTAAAGCGTGCACAAGCCGCCATTGTTAGAAACTGTTAAAAAGTTACGTGCTTTTGGTAACAGGCATTTATGCAAAGACTGTTGTTGATCAAATGCTGTAATAGAGTGCATCTGTTTGACTTCCTGGCCGACCTTGTTGATTTTTATTATGCACAGCTATATGACCGGCAAGTCAAAGACCTCAATGTCATTGCAAGAAGTCTCTTGTTTATCAATATTTATCATTCTTCCATTGGGAAACAACATACAATATGGATGACAAGAAAATACTTTAGAAGTAATTCTTGCAGTTTGAATTTATCTATACTTACTCTCGTTCAGGATATTTGTGTTATATCAGAAAAGAAAAGGCGCGTTTTATATACTTTAGAAACTCCTGTCTGTTGACAAATTGGTTTTTGTAGCGAATTCTGTGCACGAAATGCAAAAGTGTCTAGTTTTATAATGCAATTTTAATTTTAGTATGAATGATCTTATATAATTAGACTGGTGCCTTTGCTATAAATAATAGAGAATAACATGGATGTTTGAAAAATAGATGTTCTATATTAAATAACTTAGGTGATTATATATTTTGTATTTTTAAATAATTTTTGTGTAACTGGAATAATAGTCGATGATAAAGTATTAAGGATAAAACTAAATAGAAGCATAAAAGCAAATCGTCATAAAGTATGAAACGTTACGCACTTAGTAGTACCAGCACTCCTTTGTGGTTCAAAATATAGATATTTAAGAAAGAGTAATAAAATAAGGATAGAAACACAGAAATAAAATGTCTTCAAGGAGGACATTGGCAGATTATCAATTACGAGATATGGAAATACACAGAAGGTCTAGATATTTTAAACTTTTGGAAAGAATAGAACAGTACCAAAATAATTGGAAAATGCATGGATCAAGACAGAGTATTAAAATTAGCAATGCAATATACGCCTAAACGTCCGGCTAAACTTTAGATAGAATATTTCCATAACTGTGGAAACCAAAATATGTACTTATCAACCTAATCTTTATATGAGAACTAGAAGGAGAAGTTGAAGAAGAAGAAGAAGAAGAAGAAGAAGAAAAAGAAAAAGAAGAAGAGATATAAGAAGGAACATAAACAAGAAAAACTAGAAATAAAAGATTAAAATCTTGTTGAAGGAACATTTAAGCTTCTAGAAAATGCTGATACCATGCATGAAATGGTTTTGGAGGACTTAAATGTAATCATAGATTTTCAACTATAAACGTGTCTTTCTGCTAAATGGCTCCCTAAACTTTGAATGCTGATCAGAAACCACTCAGAGAGACAATTTCTAAGTTGCATAGTCCTGAATTTGAAGAGGATTCGTCTAACCTTTTGGTTCAAGGTACAAGTATAGACAAAACCAGGGCACACATTACAGTCTACAAACAATAAGAAATGAAAATACTCTGATTCTCGCTGTGCAAAGAAATTCCTGTTCAAAAATAGGCAGAAAACTTCCCAGTCAATAATATATTTTACCTCTTAATGAAAATTATACTAATTTTTACAAAAATCTGAATCGAATTAGTTTCATGATTTCATGGAATGACTCTACAGTAATTTGGAAGCGAATGTGCCGAATTCTGCCACTAAACAAGTCATGACACAACTTGAAATATCGAAGTTCATTTTATCCAGGGTATTACATGAATACCTTAAGTTCAGGGTACAGGACACTGCTCAAATTTCGTTTTCAGATCAGGCTGGAGAGAATTTGACCATTCTTTGGAGGTACGGCCACAAAGAACATTAAAATGCTCTTCACAGACTAAAAATGTTCATGAATGAAGAAAAATTCGACCGTCAATCGTTTTGAAGCCCGTTTGACTGCTAACACGGTTCAGCATGGTGGCCATGCTGCTTTGGTGAAGGTTTAGAATTTACTACAATGGACCTACCGAAGCTCATTTTTTGGAAAAAGGGGTCAAAACCAACGCAAGTATGTACAAAAGGGATGTTCTGGAGAAGGTCGTATAATTCCTCAACAAAGAAGCATTCAACAACCAGCAAGACTCTGCTTGCGGCGGTGGACACTGATGATACAAGATATGAAATTGATAGGAAAGATTTTTAAGGTAGGAAACGTTCCAGGTTATGTTTAGGGTACCTCCCCGGTGTTTGAAATTTATAAAGAAAATAAAGAAAAAATAAGGGGACACAGTCTTGGTGGGAATCGACTCCCAGACCTCCCGCTTAAAGTCCGTGTTTTGACAACTTCGACCACCCGTGGTTGATTGGACGTCTTGAACCATATGAACCAGATAAAATTTGTTACAGTATCTTATAGTTAATATCCTGTTAAATTTTCTGTAGAAGGATTCACGGCCTTTGGAATTTTTTTTTTATTTTATTTTTTATTTTTCCGCTAAGAGAAAAATCAGCCCTGGTTGAAACACCGATAACGATAAGTATGTTGTGTGTGTAGGTAAATGGATCACTTTTCTATGTCCTTTGGGCGCTCTGCGATGTCAAAGTATTACGAAGCCTTGGCTATGGTGATGGACATGCATTCCACATTTTGTCAAGAAACCTCCAACTCATAAAGTTTTAACTACAAAAGGGGTTCGAATTGTCGGCCTCCAATGTGATCGCAGAGCATACGATCCTGTGCTGATCTTACAGGAGTCTCGATATGGCATCGTGAACTTGCACAACATGAACAGCATGCATGTGAAAAGTAAGAAAATCCAAAAGCGCCAAGTGGCTCGCAGAAATCAACACAAGTTCAGTGTTGACGAATGCGCTGGAGGTTATTGCACGAATCCATTCAGCGTGTGAAATATTTCACACAAAACCACAAATCTCTGATCATGTGTGCTAATCTTCTCGATTTACGCTCAGTAATCAGTTGCAGGTTGACAATTTGAATCCATTTTGTAGTTAAGTGCACAATTTGAAGCCTCTGTTGTATTGGTGAAGGTTTCTTGATCATATATGGAATGAGTTGTCATAATTAGATGCCCCAGAGCGCCTAATGAATGAATGGTGTTTAACGCCCGTTTTTGCTACAGAGGCACCACAGGCGATGGACACTGATGATACATGAAATGAAATGATATGTTGGGAAAGGATTTTTTTAAGGAAGGAAACGTTCCAGACCTAAGTTTAGGGTACCTCCCCGGCTGAGGAAAACCTGGAAAAAAATCTCAATCAGGGATGGCGGTCCTGGCGGGATACGAACCGCAGATCTTCCGCTCACGAGTCCGCGATTTAACGACCTCGGCCACCCGTGGCGGTTAGAGAGCGCCTAAACCATGCATTACCGGACATGGATTTTCTCTTGAAAAATGATCAGTTTGCAGCCTCGCATAACATATAAGCGTTACCGATATTATTTACAATCATTTATCAGTGGCGGAAAGTCAAAATTTACTTTCACAAAATAAACCAATGCAGAAAAGCGACATCAAATACTCAGTGAAAGCAGAGTCAGCACCTTCGAAACCAGTGGCGACCCACGCTAAAGGACACAAGGGCATATGCCCTCCCTTTAGTCTTTGAACCGTAAATGCATTTAAATAATTTCTACATAAATTGTCAACTCAAAAACATTATAGAACTCCATAGACGCAAACCCAGAATGTTTCAGCGCCTGCATTGTAGTGTACAAGAGAGGCGAGAGGTTTTAAATAGCTTCTGTGAGTGCAAATAACTTGGTGTGTGTATGTGTGAAGAGAACGGGCTAGAGCACATTCTTCTTGTGTTCAGGTTTAGCAGGGCAGAATGCATTGGTTTAAAAGGAGTGTTCATGAAGCTAGTGGGCATGGGGATGAAAGGGGTGTCACAGTGAAGCTTCTCGAAGGACACGCAGAATCTGCGGACTTTCCACGCCCATGCTTACTGAGCCTGTTCCCCCTTATTGTAGTGTTTACAAGAGGAGCTTTTCAAAGCGATTTGTCATGAGGTTAACGTTATTATTTCTCGTCGTTTTGAAAGCAACCAGCATCATCATAAATAAGAGTAAACTTACAGGAGTAGTAAAATGTATTAGGAGGAGGCTTATAGTTATGAGATTAAATGGGCAATTGTGGCACTTCTGCCTCTCACCGATTTGTTGAACATCTGAATACACTGCCAAAAAAAAAAAAAAAAAAAATAAAATAAAATAAAAAAAAGTGACATTACGGACATTTGTTAAAATGTATTGCTAGGTATTTATATTTATTGTTGGCATTAAACCTTGTTTCTGAACAAGCGTACCTAGCGTAGCTATTAACAAAAGTCTGAAATGCATGAAAAACTTAAGTGAAGGGGAATTATTTATTTTAGTAAATGCGTAGTGAATAATTTACATCAAATAAATATTTAATACCGATACATAAATTTGCTTTTGACTACATTTTTGAGAAAAATGATTTTCTTTTTAAATCTAGCTGTATATTTTTGCAAATGAGTATGATAAATTCATATTCGTGGTTTCTATGCAATAAGTTGTACCCCACCAACTAAAATGTGCACAAGTCGCTACTGTTCAGCATATAAGACTAGGAATTGAAAAACGCCATTTTAATAAAATTATTTTTTGTATGAAAGTAGCCTACGACACAGAATTTTCCAATGTCGACTCTGTCAAAGGTGGAAAATGCATGTGAACAAATGAATTCTTACTATGAAGGAAGCATTTAGTCGCATGTCAGGTAGATACAGCCTTATTGGAGTCACTTATTGTGTCTCAAAATTGCCTTTCTATGATCAAAACAAGCAATAAAGACTCAACATGGGAAGCAGTTTACCTGCCCCAACTGCAGTGCCGCTTTCGGCATTAAATGCTATAGAACGCCCTATGTCACTGCCCAAGAAATCAGTTGAAATATTTCGTATTTAATTTCGCACAGTACGTACGAATGGTGCATGAAGTTTGCAGTGTGTGAGTGTTTGAATCTTTTTCGGCTCATTATAGGGGCCATAAACACTCGGTTTAGTGCTTACGTCAAGAGTAGCCATAACAACAAGTGGAATGTTCTGATTCCTCTCTTGTAAACAGTGACATTGAAAAGAAAGGAAGCCAGGTACAAACTTTGAGGACTCCTTCTCATTATGTTGAAAACCCGGGCCTCTAACAAAAGCGGCGGTCTAAATGCACACTAAATTACAGAGTTGACTTCGCGTACTTGAAGCAGGTAGAGTGTCGCCCACGATTATCTTAAAAGCCCCGGCAACTCTTTCTGCATAACACGCAGACAATACCTGCCTGTATTTGGGGCAAGTTACCTTGTTATTCTCAACCTTCCCAACAGCAACTAAATATACCAAAGCTATTCAAATATAACACATAAATTCAATGACAATAAAAGGAAAACATTTTTGAGAAAACACTCGGGAACATGAACACATATTTTGAAAGGATTTAAGATAATATATTTTTATAAGTCGTTTGCTTGACATTTTAATTTTTAATCTATTTTTTCACGTTATCGAGAAAGACTTTCCTCTATACCGCTATGCAACACTTAATTTACGGTAACAAAATGACTTGATGATCAGTTAACTATTGGTCCTTGTGTTATGCAGACATTTTTATTGTTAAAATCAACGTAAAATAATGTTTTAAGACAAATTAGTGAACATTAGATTCTAATAATAACAGAATATGTTAACAGAAACCATACGCAATAAGAATGTAGACGAACAAAACCAACAGTAATTGAAAGTATACAAAGTAAGTTTGTGGCGCATCTTATTCATTGCCAGATTTTAATTAAAAAACTTGAAATGTTTAATGCAGTATAAGTTTACTGTTTAAACTAAGATAAATTAGATAATTATTTAAGGATTTAAATATTTCACTCCATGCCTGAAAACCTGAACAAAATTACCGAATGTTTCACTTTGAAGTAATGCAAATTTATTTTAATACAAATTTTAGTGTTCATTTATCTAGTTTAGAACCTAAATAAATTAGTTAAGGACTATAACTTCCAAGCTTATACATTGTGTTCTCAAAAGCGTCCCATGTAATTTCACTTGATATTATGCGTTGTTTTTGGAAACCCTATATAAAATATGCAACAAAAATCTGTACAAATATTTAAAGTTCTTATTTTTCAATTATATTTTCTTAAAATTAGCATGTTGGTGAAAAAAGCGCCGTTTTCACTCTAATACATTGCGTAATTCATAATTATAGAACCCAGAATAAAACATTACAACTATTTTTTTCTGTAGATACCGACATGATATTGCAGTGCACTTATCCAATCATCAATAATAACTGAAACATAAGTGGGAAAAGAACTTTGTCACATGAACATGAAAATGAGATTAATTAAGTTGAATGATTTTTGTGTAATGTAAAGAACTTTTTTTTTTCTGTGAACTTACAGAAAACAGATTTGTGTATATAGAAAAATATAAATTTGCAGCTTTATGAACAGTTTACTAGAGAAAAACGGGTTAAAGAGAATAAACCGCAATATTAACTTTTACAAAATAATGTTCAATGCTGGTTTTATTATTGTCACCATATAAATATTAATATTTATAAGTTTAGTGCTATTTTACACTTCAAAAACCACACGAGAAAAGGGCTTTATTTTTAGTTTACATAGAATTTAAAAAATAAGTATGATTTTAGTAAACAATTATATAAAACACACAAAAAAACTTGCATATAAAAGCTAAATACCGGTTGATTACATAGCACATTCTTAATTTAAATTTCTTCCTAAGTATTTTAATATACTAACGTCGGTATATTTTAAGTGTTAAATTTGCGGTGTACTGAGGGATGAGTCCTAGAGATTTGATGCAAATATTCCATGTCAAGCGGAATGCAGCACGCTTGAATTAGCATTCGTGAGGTCCCAGGTTTAAATCCGTTGGGATGCTGCAGGTGAGTACGGACTATCTTAGTGCTTACTGACACTGAAAGAATCCTGCAGAGGTTGCAAAATCCCTTGTGGAGTAATAAGATGCACCGATATCGGTATGATATCATCTGCTGCTTGGTGCCTGAAGCCTATACGGCAGGCATGCAGGTAATGTTGTCGTTGAAATATTCGTTTGTCATATAATGTATTTTTCAGAACAGGAAAAGCGGCATCACCGATTATTGCAGCATAGATTGCCAACTCTGCCGTATTCCCCTGAACTTTTGCCATACTCCGTCTCCTGTTTTGATTTTATACGTCTGGGGTTCGCCCACCAGAACCGTCCTCCCTAAATGAGGCTTTTTCTAGGTTTTCCTTAGTCATCATATATGGCAAATACCAGGGTAGGTACCCAAAAAGTAGGCCTGGAACACTTCCTTCCTTAAAAAATCCTTTTCCAGTTTATCATTTCATCTCATGTATCATCAGTATCCAGTGGTTGTGATGTCTCAGTAGTTAAAACGGGCGTTAGATACCATTAAAAAAATAATAATAAAATCTGCAGTGTCTGCTTAAATGATATTGCAATAAACCCTTTGGATTGCTAAATGCATACACATGAATACGATATATCGAGTCAAATGTAATCGATCATTGGACCTCTGCTTCCGGTTCCAGTTAGCATTACTGGTTCGTGTACTGTGATTTTTTTTTTTTTTTTTTTTTGCATTGTATGGTTGTAGTTTTTGTGTGATGATAACGAAAAAAGATTTAAAGCAAATTGTATAATCGCATAATCTAAAATGCTACTAACTTTGCTTGTGATACTTTAGATGTAGAAGTAGAGGTGATAGTTTCAATAATGTATGGTCACTTTTCAATGTATGTAAAATAAAGTGATTTTTTTTTGTTTTGTTGGTACTGGTATGTGTGAAATTTTAAGGCCTGTGCCCACAAGGTGGCAGTTGATAGGTCAGTGAAAAACTAGGAACCAATACCAGTTATTACACAATTACAGAAGAAATACTTTTAGTAATAATGAGCCATATAAAGTACTTATACGTACTTGAGGCATATATTCAATTCTTTTATGTTGGCAATGACCTAACAGAAACCTCCAAATATATTAAGATTTCAGACTTAACTAATAAAACCGTTAGAGCATTAATCACTAAAATCAACCAAAGATGAGGCTGTTTTTGGCAGTATTACACACAGAGTTATAAATATCTGACAGTGGATAGTCATATCTTTTTTTCATTAAACTTACACTAAATTATATTTAAAGATGTTCAAAACCCTCTCAATAATCTTTATCTTGAAAATCTAAGAGAGGAAAATATTTTTGGTGAATTTTGTTAGTTGAAAAATGCAAAAAATTCCCAAATTTCATATGTTAGTAACACTGTGGAAAAGTATGTTGCTATTCGTATGTTTAAAGAAGAATGAGACAAGGGCATTTATGTTCACAATATTATTATAGCTCTTTATTGTATTCTAACCAAACCAGCATTAAATACAAACACGGAAAGAATATATTCAGTAAGGAATGCCAATGGGCTGATGACAGAAGCAACTGCAGTGTAGACTAAATGAAAATAAAGTTACAAATAAATATTAATTATTTACAGTGTGTAAATAAAAGTTTAAAAGTTCGGGCTCCTGCCAACAAATGTGTGACCATTACGTACTGTACTAGACTATTTTTAAGGAAAGCAATATTATTCGTTTACAGTAATCACCATGTGGTATCAAAATGTATTTTATTTTCACAATAAAAAAGTGACAATCCTATGAAACAAGTAATAGTCAATGGATCCATGCTCACAGAATCTACATTTTTATCATTGAGAATCTTGTCTACATGCTCTTGTTTCTAAACCAAAGATTGCGGGTTCGATCCCGGCCAGGACCGATGAGTTTTTTTCAGGCGTAAAAATCCTAAGTATGACTTCCTTCGGAAGGGAAGTAAAGCCGTGGGTCCCATGTCGTACATTTACGGCACGAATAAGAACCTCAAATCTGAAATAAGAGACCTCTGAGCAAAATTTCGCGCTCAGAAAGAAATGGAACGCTGATGACCTGAAATGCTAAAGAGCGTCCGTAAATAAATAAAACCAAAAGCCTCGCGGTGTTCGATTCTAGAGACAGCGTGTCCATATGATTCACGCAAAATTGCTGACATGAATCATATTCTCTGTACTCACAACCGGCATAACCAAACCCGTGCAGTATTTTACAGGTATCTACAGCATCTGTCGTTGTTTCTTTTTGGTATCAGTTAAGTTTTACAATATTGACTGGTAAATAGTCCCAGACCATAGGGACGATAATGATGATGATAATGATAATAATAATAACCATCATACTTTGGGACCAGTCATGCTGGCCTTGGATTTTTTCGTGGTTTCCCATGGTCACTTAAATGAATGCCAGGATGGATCTTTTCTTTCCGCGAATTTTTCACTCTGTCGTTTTCATCCCATTTCATTCCCTTGTTCTGCAACAGGAACAAAAGCGCCAGGCAAGGTGAGCCGGTGCTGCTTTTGCTGTGACGGAGGCCTGCGCTTTGAAAGATTTTTGTCACGGCGTCTGGCGTAGAAGGACTTCGTGGTGTTCTGTCTGAACCGCGTCTAGATCCGTGCCTCACTGGATCCTGACTTTCCGGTGTCTCCCTCTCTACATCCCTTCCTCCGGAAGGTGCCCTCACTGGGGGTATAGGCAAAATGGCCAGCCCTTGCGCAAGGCTGAAGTATCGAAGTATCTTTCTCCGTCTCTAACAATCTAATACAATACAATAGAAAATGTAGTAACAGTTAATTGAACCTGCAGATTTCACTAAGTCACTGTTGAAAACCTATGTAGTTTTTTTCCCCCCATTACTTTGAATGGATCCGAACGCCAGCAATTTTCGCAGCATCAAATTATGTTCTAGTGCATAAATGTTTTACACCGAAATATCTGTCGCTTGGTACATATGTGTGCACGAGAAAAAGGAAAAGGTTCTACATAGTCCTTCGTACATAGCAGACATAGTATACATTGAAACTTCTGTTGCTTTTATATTTTCGAATATAAGGATCTGAGGGGGGTATCTTAAATAAAATACGTAAAGATTCATTAAGCACTTTGAATAAACAAGATGCTATTTCTGAAGCATCTCTCGAAGGCCATATACACATAATTGCTCATTGAAAATATTTCAGTAATATGAGCATTATAATTGATTTTAAAGTAATTTTAAGTAATTTAAACAACTACATATAATGCGTATATATTGCAAAGTTGTTTTGGTACAATTAACGCTCACGAGTAAGGAAATAGATTTGAATGGCACGTTCCCTTCTCCCGTAGAAATGTTATAAAAAGCTAATTTCCTCAGTTTTGTATAACCTGATATAATGAAAGAGTGCCACGTGATTGTAACGCATAGAATGTATCATAAATGGCAGAAGAAAGGAAGATGTGACATTAATTACGGATAATTTCATCTATGATAGGGAGTGCACAAACAACCTTCCCCCAAACTAATTAAAGCTACTATCTGCACGTGCATTTATGGCCTTGAAATTCCAATACTCAGCGCACTCTGTCGGCCCATAATTAAAATAATCTCACTGTATTATGAATTTTTGCCACTCACCTGAATTACATTTGGTATCGATTGAAAGCGGAAAGTCCTTGCCGCCCTAAAACTGTGTATTCGGCAGTTAGAGGGTGCAATCAGGTATGCTAAAGCGAACTAGATAATCCATATTTATGTGCCGAATCTCGAAAAGCTTTCATATATAGAATTTCAATTAAATAGAACATAATTTTCCACTCCTTTCCGTATCTCACCACACTCTTTGCAATCAAGGTTAACAGAAATGATCCATATAGGCAAAATATCTGCTCGACTCTTAAAGTGTTTTCAATGTGGTCCACACACTTGAAACAGAACTTTGATTTTTCGCATGTTAAGGGAATGGAATTATGGAAAGTAACCTATATTTTTTCCATACACAATTTCGTATAGATTAGTCTGTCTAGGGTTGTATTTGAACGACCAAAAGTAACTTAAAATATATATAATTATTACAATTTTAAAACTTAATAGCATATTTCTTTTATTAAATAATATTATAAGAGGCTCAAACAAAAAATATAGAGAATATAATAGAAAACTCAAGTTTTTATCATCTAGTACTCTTTAAGATCTGCTTTATTTCTAAACTGAAGCATGCATCAAGAAGCCATCTTGAATGATTTATTGACTTTATATGTTCAACTGCATTTATAATAAATAGTGGCCATTACATATGCCCTATGTTTAAACATAATATAACTTAAAAAAGTTCTGAAAAAACAGCACATGGAACACCATTATCATGTGCTAATTGTTTTTTTCAGAATTATTGTGCATAAAATAAATAAAAATTGAATTAATTGAAATACATGTGCAACTGGATACTAGATTTTCCTACTGATAAATGAGTTATTTGAAAGAGTTTGACTTTTCATTATTAATGATACATAAAAAATGCTACCCCTAATATCAAAAGATTCAAGCGAAAATATATTTCAGAAATACTTGGAACATTATTATTTTATGGACATTTTTACTCTACTGATCACCAAATATACATTTACAATAATTATATTTATAATGCTCCATAAAACACTACTGTAATCTGTGAAATTGAATTTTTTTCCTCAAAACAAAATAATAACTAGTATTTACATATCGAAAAGAAACTTTCTCCAACGCGCAACCTGGATTTAAGAAATTTTGCAGAAAATTGCAATTTTCCCCTTTCTTAATGAATGAAAACAGTTCAAATAATTCGTTTAAACTTGCATTAAATACAAGAAGAGCATCTTCGGTTATGCATTCCTGCATGCTCTAATCCATAATTTCGGGCTTGAATCCTTTGCTAAGTTTAATTGCATTTACATGTGTAATTTTTTTAACTGTTTATTCTCTTCTTGAATTGTGTGTTTTAGTCCTAAATGCTCTTTAAAGTTAAATAATCTCTCTTTTAGAATATTTTTCTCGTTTTTCATTTGCATACGATTCTTAACTTATTTTCTGTTTAATCGTGATGACACTAGCGCTTATCCACTTTCACCGGATTTGTAAGAGGCCAATGTCAATATCCTTCAGATTTGATTTTCCAACTAGGATGCCGACTGAGATTTTCGAATACGGTAAGAGATGTTCCCAGTTGAGACTCGGCCACTGTTTCCTGGAGATCCCGGGTAAACTGCAAGGTCAAGTTCTAGTAACCTACTGCGATAAAATATAATAGCACTTTTACCAGCAGACACCATGTGTTCGCGGAAGTCTCAAGGTCAAGGGTTTCTAGCGTCCGCAGACGGAGCACCTGCTGTCTTGTGTCTGTACCATTAACTCACCATCCGCTGCATGGATTTATTTCGCACTAGAAACTCTGGTTACTTGTGAACAAGTTTAAGTGATTTCAGAAAAAACAATTGGACCAGACATTCGATAGCATTCCTTTTGATTGTTCAACTAAAATTATAGAAATAAATGAAAATCTGAAAAAGAAAATCCGATTTAAAGTAAAGGAATTTAGTATTAATACACATTAAAATTTGTTTATTTAGCAGTTATTCCAATATTTTTGTGCCAGATTTCTGTCATTTACTTTTAAAGTTATGACTTACCTCCATTGTTAGACAATTCTTTATTTTTACTTCCCCAATTCTGGCTGAAAATGGTCACGCACGCAACACACACACACACACACACACACACACACACACACACACACACACATATATATATATATATATATATAGTATAAATGAAAAATAAAAATAACACTATTAACAATGTAACAAATTAACAGTAATAATAAAAGTAGATAAGCATAATAGTTCGAAATATAGCAATTTCAAGTGTGACTTTATCTAAGTGTTTTATCCTTATCTACTTTTATTATTACTGTTTATATACATATATATATATATATATATATATATATATATATATATACCCTTTTATTTTAAAGATAGAGCTTGTAGACCAAACAATAACCTAATGATTGTGTGGGTCTTTGTTACCTTACTTCCTCGAACAGGGAGTCTCTAATGCGGATAAGTTTAGAGCCAGAGATATTTCACTTGTTCATTGCAGCGGATTTGGCACATTTTGCTGAAAGTTTACAAAGAACTTGGGGGAAAAGTGCACACTATAGAAAATCAAACAATTATAATATAAAGAACTAAAGAAATATATTAATAGTTAGAGAAATTTATTTACATTATCAAATTTCATATTGTAGTGTGATGGATAGTGAACTGAATTAAAGAACAGCAATATACAGCAAGTATGTTAATCAATGTTAAGCTCTAATTTAAAAGACCAAAAGCTATTAATATCCTTTATATAATATTCCACAGCAAATATAATGTTCCGGTTTTTCACCAAAAAGGCTTAAAATGTTTATTTTTTCCTTACTTTCTTCCCAAGTGCTCCTGTATTTCTTTTATGTGCTCTTATTGCATCGCCCAAATATGTTTTGTTTATGTGTGTGCCGTTAGTCAATTGTTTTTGTTAAAAAAAGTTTATAGCCAGGGCAACTGAAAATATACTGAGATTTATCATGCATTTATTGTTAACCATTTTTACAATTAATTTTATTATAATAGGCAATGTAAGCATTGGGTTTGTATTCAAATTTAATTCGTCCCACATTCACAATTCCCATATAATTCGTAGATCGAATATTCAAATGCTTATCATTTTGTAGAAACAGCTGAGTATTGCAATGTGAGAAACAATATAAATATCTAAGGAAAACTATCTTTAAACTTTTAATGTCGCTCTGTTGCATAGATATGTAGATTGTGGACTAAATACTACAGGTGTATGTCTGTACGGATAAATGAAATGAACTGAATTAATTATGGCGCAAATGAGCTCGAAGTCCTTGACGCCTAAAAACTATCTGGCATTCACCTTCACAAGGTAGGCAAAACCCTTGAAAAAAAAATCCAGACAACTTGACCTGGCCGGGAATCTAACCCAGGATCTCCGATTAATAGTCGCAAACGCTACTATCACGGAGAGATCTTCTTATACTTCTACATACTCTAAATATACTTAAGAAAGAAGAGAGAACATTTCCACGTGTAGACGGCTTGCTATGAGTTAAACCGTTTAACTACCCGCGCTCAAAGTTTGAAACTTCAGGTATAAACGATGCTAACCGCTTTACAAAGCAAAAGAAACACCTTGAATCTCCTCAGAAGAATAGGGAAGCCTTAATACTGGATTATTATCCTTGAAAAACTCCAGTGCAGGTGTCTGGTTTTCAGCCCTCTTTCGCAATGTTAACAACAGTTTGATTCACTATAACTTATTTTATTTTGTTTATTTACGAACGCCCTTTAACGTCTCGGGTAATCAGCGTCCCAGTTAATTCAGGGCGTGAAACTGCCGATAAATTTTGTCCAGAGACCTCTTCCTTCAGGCTTGAGGTTCTTTTACGTGCCTTAAATCTATGACACGGGACTCACGGCTTTATTTTTCTACAGAAGTAAGCCCTATTTAGGGTTTTTATACATAAAAATCCATTAACCCTAACCAGGATTGAACCCGTGATCTTGGGTCTACAGGCAAGTACGGTGATCACTAGATCATCAGAACCGATTATGCAACGCAACGCATTACCTCCGCTGGAATATTTCCCTACAGCCACCTGTGGTTGCACCTGAGGTATCAGGTAATTCCTAGGAAGAAACTTAACGTGCACTGATCACTGCGGCTGTATGCAAAATGCGAACTCAGAACACTTGGGCAAACATTTGACGGATAAGGGGAGAGGTGAGCGATGTGTAGCAAGCTTTAGGCACAGCAAATATTTAATTCTGAATCGCACACCATAAATGGTATACTTAGTTTTCAAAAGTATTTTTACTGTTTATAAGCTACGCAATGCGTTGAGCATTTATTAATTTTTATAGCTATTAGCACATATATATATATATATATATATGAATTTGAACATGGAAGAAACAATACAGCTTAAGGAACTATTAGATTATCTGGTATATGAACAGCACAATTTCCACTTTGTATCTGTGCCAATGATGAAGGTTTTGCACTAATGCATGTGAAAGCTTCCATTCCAAATGAAATGTATCATCCACATCCAAAACATTTTTGGAAATAGTAAAGTTTTTCGCACGATTTGTGTAGCAAAAGGGAATTATACTACTATACTATACTATACTATACTATACTATACTATACTATTCTATACTATACTATACTACCAAAGAAACGACAGTCAACACGATGTAAATATAATGTTCTGCAGAAGAAAATGCCTGAATACAGGGGCGGAAGTTTAACTAACCTGAAGTACGTAAAATATGGGTCTTATCTTTTAGCGGTTCCAATGGCAGTTGTTAAATACTGTTAACATACAAAATCCATCTCCATTAAAAATTGGCAATGGTATAGTACCGTTTACTGAGTCAGTAAAAAAACCTGGGAGTACATTTCGATAGAAATCTAAATTGAGATATTCATGTTGCAGAATAATGCAACATGAAAATATTTTCAATTATACACGCGTTAAAAAGGTTGTAAAGACGAGGTATCGAGAGCGCGAGGTCTTGGGTTCGATTCTATTAATACCGTTCTCCCTGACTGAAGTTTTTCCAGATTTTCCTCAGTCCTCGTAAATGGCAAATGCTGGAGAGGTACCCAAAGCTAATATTTTTCATTATTCATATTTATGTATTGTTTTACATTTGTTTATATGTGCACGAGTATTGTCAACTTTACTGTCAGTGTTGTGATTATAATATTGTCGCTATAACTTCATGTAATTATTGTTAGATTGGATGGGAGTAGCGGAAGAGAAGGTCTAATGACCTTAGCTCTACCATGATAAATAAATAAATAAACAGACTTGGGCCCGAAACGCTTCCTTCCTTTAAAAAAAACTCCTTTCCCATTTATTATTTCATCTCGTGTTATCATCAGTATTGACCGTCTGTGATGTCTCAATAGATAGAACGGGCGTTAAACACTATTTAACAAGTTCCTTCCTTTTTCCACGAAAAATATTCTGGTACACACGCTTTTGATGCCAGACTTCAATTACTGCGACTTTTTGTTTACTGACCCCAGCGCCGATTTAACCCAGAAGCTTCAATGCTTACATACGCTACATTTGCAACATTCGCCAATTTGAATATATCTCTGCACTCTCTTACCTAACTTTATCAATCTGCACCCCAAGTTATCAGGTATGTCGTTTATAAATTATCTTCACATCATAGCTTCGATACCAGATCGCAACAACACTCTTTACTAACGATACATTACATCGAACTACTTCATGTTCTTCCTCTTTCACATTTTCTCTTGCACGTCTCTCGAATCCCTCACCTTGTAAATCATAGACTGTCGCACCATTTCACAATTTAAAACTAAATTAAAACAACAGATTATTGTTAAGACTCTGTAAAAAACCGTGATTAGCTTATTTTTAATTTAATGCTTTCTTTTTCTATTTTTTTTTTATTTACTGCATTTAATTAACTACTTCGTCTTAGGTGTAGGTATATTTATAATTATAAAGTAATTATTGCATATTTATTTTGTTGTGGTCATCAGTATTTTTTAGTGGTTAAGGTAGTTAAATTACTTTGCAATGGATTTACTTATAAATGGTTCAATTTAAATTTTTATCGGTATTATTGTATTATTTTGTGTAATGTGTACTTCAAGACCTGGTTGTCTTAGCATTATCAGTTTACGAGGATAATCTAATCTAATCTAAATAAAAGATAAATTATTATTATGTGACTCAACTCAGCAAGCAAGAGAGCAAGTATTAACTACATCAGATCTCAATCTGAATTAAAATGGGAAGGGAGACTTGTTATTTCCTCTAGGTGCGCATTTTACCTGAGTCTGTTTCTAAGGTTAGTTCACATTCTACATATTGAATGATATACGATTTAATTGCAAACCTAGAAACCAGGTTTTCGAATGATTTACCAAGTTCACTCCACCTTAAGGTTTCAAGGGATTTCAGTCAACCATTATCCCATACTCTTGTGTATACATTTGCGTGTAGTAGCTTCACACATAAGTGCAAATTATTTATTTTTCAAGGGAAAAAAACATTTTTGATAAATTTATTATTTGGAAAATTTGAACGAAAAGTAATTTTTCCAAAGACATAACTTGTAAAGAAATACAAAAATAGTCCTTAAAATATTCAACAAAAACACTTCCGATAACGATAAACTAATCACGTGAAGCCATCACGGTAGAAGTCCACTTTAAGTTTCCGCAGTGGCAGACTTCTCAGTTTCTTTATTATGCTTCAAGAAAAGATTAAAATAGCATGGCATTAAGTTTGGCCTGTTTTTTATAGTGGCATTGAAAAAACTTTCATTTCCCCTTAATCGCAGTTTTGAAAGTTCAGAGAATCAAAACTAACCTTCACCTAACGGGGTGAACTGTTTTCTCGCGCTCCTGGAAACCAATGTGAATAACACCATCTGCGTCCTAAAACACCGTTGTCAGCTTTAAACTTAATATGAATTATCTTTGTATTGATATTCCATGTACTCAGCTTTCTCTGGTTCACAATGGTGTGTTCATATTTTGTTTCCTGTCACTTTCGTTCTAGCAATGTCGTATTCCGTGACAGCTTCACGAAACTTGTTCGAGTTGTTTGGTGACTTGAGACTTGATTTCGGTTTATTTATGAACGCTCATTAACATCTCAGGTCATCAGCGCGCCATTCTATTCAGGACGTGAAACGGTCGACAAATTTTGCTAGAGGCCGCTTCTTTCAGGTTTGAGGTTCTTTTTCGTGCCATCACGGGACCCATGGCTTTACTTCCCTTCCGAAGGAAGCCATACTTCGGATTTTTACGCCCGAAAAAAAATCCATCGATCCTGGCCGGGTTTGAACCCGCGATCTTGGGTTTTGAAGGTAAGTATGGTTACCACTACACCACCAGGACGGACTGTTGAATAGGAATATAGATGCTGGGATGGGTATTTCCTTTCTACGAATTTTCTGCACTCCCATTTCATTCCGTTGGTTTTGCCACAGGTCGAAAGTACCATGGGGAGATGGGCCTGCGCGGTGTGACGGTGGCTTGCCCTTTGGAAAGGTTTATGCCGCTGTATTTGATATGGAAACGGCCCTTCTGAGGAACTCTTTGAAGGAATATTCTGTGTTAGAGGACCATCTATGCCTGTGCGTTATCTCCCGATGTCTCCCTCACTTCCCTCCTCTTCCGGAAGTTTCCATACTGGGAGCATAGGCACAAACGGCCGGGCCGAAGTACCGAAATATATTCCTCCGACCCTGACAATTCACTCCAATCTAGAAGTTAACTAAAAAGCACACTATAAGGACTACTTCTGTGTTTCCTGCATTAAAATATTCCCATTCAAGCATGACAGTATTTATAAATTTCTTGCTTTTCATTCATTTCTTGTAAAACATAACCTAACCTAATCTCATATAACAAAGACCGTCATTGTTATTGCAAAATAAATAAATAAAATAAATGCAACGGAAATGTTTACGAGTAGGTAAGAGATTCGAACCACAATATCCAATCACTAATGCACAAGAAAAATAGTTTTAACATAACGTTTGTTTCCACTTAACTTACTTTACCTTGAGCCTTGTGTTACGCAGCGTATACACATTTTTATTATTAAAAAAACGATTAAACGAATAGGATTTTAAAAATTGTGGTTGTGCTCAGAACTGCCTGCCTTTTAAACGAACAATGTTAAAATGTATTGCTCGAGATAGGTGTTGCAATGTCTAAACTAAGTTCTATGCACAAGTTACAATTCTGCTTCCTTTGTTGTTTCGTAAGTCAACTACTGTGCGCAGATTTAATCGGAGTGCACCGTGCGCATCATTTGACGCGAGCTAAGCTGTTGACTGACGGAAATATTTCGCCTCGAAAAGCGAGATCCACACGATTAGATTACATATTTTGTAATAAAAGCTGATTTTTGCGGCCTTTAACTTTAGATTGTTTGGTAGTTAACGAATTGTTTTTCTGAAATCTAAGTGGAAACTAAAGCTATTACGTGTGAAAGAAAATCGTAGAAAACTGTCAGCTTCGTTAAAAAAAAGAAAAAAGAAAAGAAAAAAGGAAGAGGTATTTTTGGACCTTTGGGTTTCACTCTTGTAGTGAAATAAATGAAATTAAAAATGAGCATAACTATACAATGGTACAATGTGTTAGTCCTTTTCAGAGCAAAATCCTGTGAAATAACAAAAGACGGCAATGTTTGTCTTCTTCCCAAATGGAGAAAGCGTTGTAGATCGTCGATGATTACAGCTAAAGAAATAGGAAACAAAATGAACTTAGAATAGTCGACAATAGAGGAGATGAAAAGGAAACGGTTGAACTGTAATGGATCGCAAACACAATGGACAAATATCAGCAGCTAAGAAAAGAGTTTGAGTTGCTTCCATGTTATTGCCAAAAGCGATTCTGAAGGAAAAATTGAAGAAACCTTGAAGCGTTGAATAGAAAGAGAAGCAGGAGTTTTCAACGTTCTGTATTCTGTATGCTGCTTCTATGCCCGATCAAATCAATTTGCTGTTCGATATTTTCAGAGTTGCTAGTCGTCTTTGGAAAGCAAATGGCGGCTGATTTTAATGTCATGAGTGTCATCTTCAACTATCTCCAGAATTTTTTGATTGATTTATTTATGGATGCTCTTTAACAGCTCAGGTTATCAGCGTCCCATTCAACTCAGGGGGTGAAACGACCGACAAATTTTGCTCAGAGGCCTCTCTTTCAGGCTTGAGGTATCGTGCCGTAAATGTGCGACACGGGACCCACGACTTTACTTCCCTTCCGAAGGCAGCCATACTTAGAATTTTTACACCCCGAAAAAATGCATCGGTCCTGGCCGGGTGAGTCCCGAACACTTAAACTTGTTTACGCGTTTACTTATCTGGTGTAGGTAAACTAAGTACCTAAGTATATAAAGATATCAGTAAACTTAGTTCCAGTATATCTGACAAAAATGCGTGGAGATTTGCTTGATTTGTTTATGCTATTATAGTATGACATTCTTTTCTACAGAACATGAAGCTTTGAAGGTTGACAATAACATCAATGTTTCGACCCCCCCCCCCTGAAAGCGTCCCTCTGTTTCTAAAGCAATGGACGTAATATTATTTATTGTCAGAAGAATGGAGCATTTTCATGGCGACTTTACAAATTCCGAGCTCATAAAGAACTTAAAAAGAGATCTTCGAAGGTGAAATTGCTGCTATTCATTAAATTAAATTCAGGTAACTACATAGTGAAAATTCTCGAAACCATAATGGCGAAAAATCAGCTGTTAACTGATTATGTACCGCCACGGGTGTTCGAGGTCGTTAAGGCTCGGACTTGTGAGCGGGAGGTTTGGGGTTTCATTCCCAACAGGACCGTCCCCCTGAATAAGGTTATTTTCCAGGTTTTCCTCACTTCTCATTAATGGTAAATCCCTGGAGGTGTCCTAATACTTAGGCCTGGAACGCTTACTTCCTTTAAAAAAATTTTGCCATCAGTATCTACCTCTTTTATATATATATATATATATATATATATATATATATATATAATAGTGTTTAAAGCCCGTTTTTATTATTGAGGCACCACATGCGGTGGACACTGTTGATATGTGAAATGAATGATAAACTTGCAAAGGATTTTTTTAAGGAAGAAAGCGTCCGAGGCCTAAATTTAGGGTACCTCCCCGGTATTTGCTATTTATGAGGACTGAGGAAAACCTGGAAAAAATCTGTCAGGGAGGACGGTCCTGGTGGGAATCGAACCCCAAACGCCCGCTCACGAGTTCGCTCCTTAACGACCTGGCTACTCTTGGCGGTCCCACTACCTGTGATGCCTCAGTTGTTAAAATGGGCGTTAAACACTATTATAAAAATCTGATTACATCTTTGACACGATGCACTATTTCCACTATCTCTTTGGGTCGATTTCGCAGCCATAAGTGACAGAAGCATTAACAGTTGTAAGCTTTCCCATTATTGCTTGAATACTTCATTTTATAGCAACCAATCAAATTTACATGTTAGCGATGCAAGATATCATAAGATTTCAATTCATCAAATCAGTTCCTCTAAAATTTTTCTAAACGATCTTAAAGTCAAATGACAAAATGTTGTTACCAAACATGTTTTTAATCAAAATGTAACAAACCAACCAATTAGTTTCAAGTGATAGGTCAGATTTTTTCATGACGAAATTAACCGAGGCTGGGTTTACCTCTTTTAGTCAAAACTCAATTTTACCGGGCTTCCAATTCTGCAATCTCCATGCTCTCGATTTATGGTATCGGAGACTTTCGTACGAAAGGGAAGGGCATTTATAAATATAAACAATCAATGAAGTGGAGTCTTGTTGAATAGTTCACTGATGAGACACCAGGATGTAGTGGTCAATGATCACAGTCTTCAGGGTCACAGATTCTAGCCCTGCCTCGGGCATCATTGCATTTTAATGCCTTATCTTCTTTCCGTTGGTCAGTAATCATGTGCAGGTTTATTTATTTATTTATTCGCTATTTAACTTCCTTGCTGACTACTCATTCTTCAGGACGGTGCATTCATGATTAAGAAGGTGGAGTTTAAGCTTTGCCCCAGCAGAGTTAGAACCTGTGACCTCTCTGCAGCTGTGTCGAACACGTGACGTGCGAGGGATGGGCATCAATTTCTCTTCTCTGAAATGCCAAATGGTCCTATTTCCTTTACGATTAACAGGAATTCATATGCATTCTTATGAAAGTATTAATAGCTATAAGGTACCATTAAAAAATAAATACGTTTTATAATGTTAAGGGGTATGCCAGTTTTTCCTTGGACGCCAGCATTTCAAAGAACTTTTAAGAGAGAAAAACACTTTAAAGGCTATATAAACCGTTGGACAAAAGAGGGTAGGTATATGGAAAGAAAATATAACCAATGGCAATACATATAAATCAAGTATATGAGGGCAAAAAGTATAGCAAACATGCCTCATGCCGTCCCAAGCTGAAACAGAATACAAGCTCTAAAGAATGACGGGCAATAAATGGAAAGGGGGAGGGAAGGAAGGACAATATAAAAAACTTTTGTAGACTTCTCTAACACAGTGCACGTAAATTCCAAATTAGAGCCTATAGGGTCATGCAATATATGGAGGGAAACTAGCCAGCTAGCAATTATATTTGTTATTTATTTCTATCGGTTTGCTATTTTATGAAAGTAGCTTTTTTCAACATTCAATAACCTTAGGATCTTTTTTTTGAATGCTTTATTTATGGACGCTCTTTAACAGCTCAGGTCATCAGCGTCCCATTCAACTCAGGACGTGAAATGCCCGACAAATTTTGCTCAGAGGCCTCTCTTTCAGGTTTGAGGTTCTTTTTCGTGCCGTAAATGTACGACACGGGACCCACGGCTTTACTTCCCTTCCGAAGGAAGCCATACTTAGGATTTTTACGCCCCGAAAAAATCCATCGGTCCTGGCCGGGTTCGAACCCTCGGTCTTGGGTAATGACCTTAGGTGAAGGTAAATAATTGTTGATATTAAAAATATATTTGGTTTTCGTTCGCTGACAAGTGAAATTCGAGGAATTTTCATTACCGGAACGTGCAAAAAGTACACAAAGAGGTATTTCTGTATAAGAGGCGAAAATTACATATATATCTGGCACGTACAAGTAGTAATGATTGGGCTTTACGAACATTTTGTAGATTTTGCTGATTATCGTCTAACAGGACAGTGCCTCGATTGTGGAGCTCTATGTCCAAGTTTTCCGAGCTAGATAATTAATACTTTTCAATTGGCAAGAGAAAAGTGTCAAAGATTTCTGAAGTAAATTAAGGTTGTTTCTTTGCAGTAAATTTCTGTATATTGCTGGTTATTGTTCTTAATTTTCTGGTGTAAAAAAGGTAACTAATGTATTTTGAGAAATCTTAAGTGGTTAAAGGTCATTACAATATTTCCGGGTAAAAATGACCGGAGAGGAGCATTAACAGTAGCTCACCAATTGGGGGGGGGGGCTACGCAGCCCAGAGAAGATTTTTCATATTTGTTATTACTGGGAACTTTGTTTTTTGCATTTACAGCCTTTTTTTTTTTTTTTTTGCTCTTATGCAATACAGTATACACATTGTCACAAGAAATAAATTTTCGGCTGCAATTAATTGTTCATATATAGCAATTGTTATTGGTACATGTTCACACTCAGTGTGTTGTCTTGGTATTCATTATATTTGAATCAGTAATAATTTATTGTTTGACTGTAAATTCGCAACACTATGACATGAAAGTGAGTGACAACAATAAGCCATGTATAATCCTGTTTTACAAATTCACAAAATCAGAATCAATTTGGAGGACTTAATTAAACTTAATGACGAAAATGTGTAACTTATTCATCAATTGATCATATTAGATCAATAACAATCACAATAATTGTAGTAACTAATTTCTGAATATTCCACTTTACCATTTATACAATTATATAAATTATTCTAGCGAAAACTGTTCCAACTGATAAAACATAGTGGAAATGTAATACTACATAATAAGGATCATGTAAGAAAATAGGAACGAATTGTTTAGCTAGCATTACTCCTGTTAAACCTCTCGGAAGAATGAATGGTGTTTAACCCCCATTATAACTACTGAGGCATCTCTGGACACTGGTGATGCATGAAATGAAACTAATTACTCTTGGAAAGGATATTTTTTAAGAAAGGAAATGTTCCAGGACTAAATTAAGAGTACCTCCTCCACATTTTCCATTTAAGAGGGCTGAGGTGAACATGAAAAAACCTCAGTCAGGGAGGGTGGTCCTGGTGGAAACCGAACCCCATACCTCCCGCTCATGAGTCCGCGCCTAAATGACTTCGGCCACCCGAGACAGTATAAATAGGAAGAGAAGACCATTTGCTCATAATGAACGCGCTCTGGATGCTTGCAAGAACATACTCTTGTGGAGGAATGCGGCGATGGCGGTTCGATTCAACCTGATTGGCATTTCAGCACATAATTCATGTTTTGTTTTGTAAAAGTAATGACCAGTGAGCTAAGCAGCATACAAAGAGGGGTTTAAGAAGATTATTTGAAGGAACTGGCTCGAGAACTTTGCATTATAAATACAAAGAAAGGGGCTGGAACTTCTGTTGGTATACATCCAGAATATATAAATGCTTCAGTATAATTACAGTCAAGGTCAAGGAGCAGTGAGCAGGTGAACGGTACTAGAGCCGCGAGGAAAAGTAACTCATTATGTGGTTAAAAATATTCCAAAGGTCGCTGCTATTTACTCAAGAAGCAAAGACCAAAAGCACATGATGGCAATAACTACATGTACTCTGTTCTTACAATAAAAGAAGATTGCATTCTCATTAGAATCTGTTCTAGTTGTCTGAATGTTTTTTTTTTTTTTTTCATATACAACATTTTTATGTGTTCAATTACATTATATGGGTATAGTAAATAAATTAATGTTACATTTCTTAGGCTACTTTTATATTTTTTATAAGTATCTGTGACTTTTGGACAATGAATTCGCAATGCTTTCTGAACAAAATTCGCTTGTTCTAAACATTTTCTTTATAAACTCTTTACTCTGCAAAATTAGTATATAAAATCCAAAAGCCATAGCAGCGATTACAGTACTATGTAATCATGTACCCTTGTAACAAAACCACTATGGGATCAGTCATCGACCCCCCCCCCCCTCCCGCCATTGGCATTACATTAATTGGTGCTACAATGACAATTGGTTTGAGACTGTTAAAGCTCCCGATTCTTGTTTTAAGAGTTCCCGAATTTTGTACTAGTCTCGATTTTCGATAATCAACAGTACATCAATTACATTAGCGAAAGTATATAAATAGGAATATAACTTAGTAAGTAGCTGGAAAATCCACGTGTATAAAAAAATATTGCGGTAAATGTCTACGAAATCATATCGGCGATGTGATAAAATAAATAAAAAATATACTTTTTATAATAAAGAAAGGGGAATGCATTTACCCCCCCCCTTTTTTTTTTACCCCCTCCCAGGTTTACTAGCATTTAAATGACTCATTCCCAATAGTTGACACAAAATATATTTGCAAAAATCGAATCAAATATTAAGATTTGTCACAAATGTTCGCAAAACGCAGCACCGTTAAGTTGGCAACGTGTAAATGAATAACATGAAATCGGTACTCACCGTATTGCGCGACGTTGATAAGGAGCAAGGAATGGAGCGTCCAGCGTTGATCGCACTTCCAGTCGGCGGTAGTGGCCGCAGGTATGACGGTCACGGAGAGAGAGGGAGCGAAAGAGGAGGAGGGTGGGAGGGAAGTATGAACGTTATCAACTTTGGGATGGGCGTGAGGCTCCTCCTTGCTGCTGTCCCCCTCCCCCCTTTCTTGCTGTCTGTCTTGCTTTTCTATTATTGCGGGAACTAGCCTAGATCATGTCTTGACATTGATGAACGCTCAGCGCCGGTTTTCACTTTAGAACAGAAGAAAGAGAACAAACTGATGATGAATGCTTTCTTTGCAAATGATGGGGAGAGCAAGGCAAGGATTTTCTTGGCAGAGAGGGAAAGGAAAACGCCGATGGTGGAAGAAGAACACACCCCGCCGAGGGAGCAAGTTTTTTCACGGTCAAGGTGAACTATTTGCTATACCTGACACAACTTTGACGGGGATTACCACTCAAATAGACGAGGGTAGGCAGACCAGAAGAAAGAGGAGCAAAAGAAAAGAGAAGAGGGGAAATAAATGAAGCCCAAAGCGATGTAGAAGATAAAGGCGACGCAGAGTTGGAGTGGGGGGTGGTAGGAGAGGATGATCCCGTCCATGTCAGTCATTGGTCGATGGTACTGGTTACGTAACGGGGATGTGGAACACTTGGACGTCGGTGACGACGGCGATGGTGGTGGTGGTTCAGTTGGGCCGGTGGTTGTCGAAGACGAAGAATAAGTGGTCGACAATAAAACAAAGAAAAACTCTGTTGAATATTCATAGAGTCCGTTTCTGTGGAGGAGGTGGTGGTCGGTCGAGGGGTGGAAGGGGAGGAGGGGTAGGTGTAACAAATATAGAAGGGTGCGAAGCGGTCCGTCGCGCTCCAATCCTGAACTGCGCAGCAATGACGATGCTCACAACACTGTGCCTCACGATCGGGTCCGTCATCCTACTAGGACTTCTAGCTGCACTCAGAGTCCTGAAGAACGGCAAAGGGTCCCGAGGTGCTCCAGGTCCCAGACCCTGGCCCGTGCTTGGCAGCCTTCACCTCTTGGGTCAACACGATTCGCCTTTCAAGGCCTTCACCGCCCTGGCCAAGATATACGGCGATATCTACAGCATCTGCCTGGGCTCGACACCATGCGTCGTCGTCAACAACTTCCAGCTCATCAAAGAGGTCCTCATCAGCAAGGGCTCGCATTTCGGAGGCCGGCCAGACTTCATCCGTTTCCACAAGCTCTTCGGAGGCGATAGAAATAACTGTAAGTATCGAAATTCGCGTTTCATTGTCTCCTGATAGTTTATTTAATAGCTATGAGAATAGTTTGCTTAATACGATTTGGAAGAATAAGTTTGAGCTTGCTACTTTTAAAATAACAGAGTTATGTCGCTTTCCAAGATCGAGAAAATAGAAACTTCTGTCCTGAAAGATGACAATGTTCCAGCTGCAACTTACTGGAAAAGGTAAGATATCAAGAAAGTATTTGGTTCTCTTGCAGCCAGCAACATTATTTGTAACCTTGTTGCTGCACATTTCTTCTGCACTTCGCACCAACTCACCATTACTGCTTCTCAGCAAATATCTGATCGTTGTTATGAGCATCCAGTAACAGCTAAGCACATTAAGAGTTGTTGAGGTCATCTGCAGTTCTTGCAACGATCTCATTTTTATTATCATGGTTTCTAGAGCAGAGATCTGACGTTTGCAACTTTGAGAACGAAAGAAATGCATCGAAATCAGGGGCACCACATTACATCTTTAAGGTCTGAGATGATAATCAAATTTTATTTCAACGATTTTTATCAAAAAGTGTGTTTCTAGTGTGTCTTTTGCGAAAGTTCATGTCATTTAGTGGCGATAAGGCGCGTTATGTTTTCTATATCCCTTAACCTGAAATTAATTTATTTTTATTTTCTCGTATTCTCAAAATAGGTATCACCATTAGAAATCGAAAGCCCCTACAACTAGCAAAAGATGTGAATAGAGCATTCTCTGATATAAAAAATACGAAATTTTAGCACAGAATATTAAGACATGATAATTTTTTTCAAAGATTATTAAGGGAGGAAATTTTAATAAAGCACACTTGGAATAATTATACTTTTTATTCTTTTCTTTGTTTCGTTCATGTGAAAGCTGTAGCAAATTAAATCATTGAAGTGGGACTGCTATTACGTAAGTAATAGGCAGTGAAACATTTTAAAATAGGCCCAATAGGGAAGTATATTTGCCCTAACATACTGCAAGCTCGAAGAACAGCAGATCTCATATCAGATGAGCGGCTAGTCTTGAAGAGGTTTTTGTGCCCATGAGTAATTTGTCACACTGTGATTTATAAAGTTGGAGTAGCGTTTTGTATTTTTGTGCTTAGCTGTACTCTGAAGATTGAAAAGGAATATCTTGATTGATAATGTTTTTTTTTTTCTCTCTCTCCTAAGTCAACCATAGCACATGTTACATGGTTGATGTAGAAACAGAAGCATAACCTTATTATGACTAATTATAAATAAAACGTTATTTGGAAAAATTAAATCCATAGTACAATTTGTGCAGTTTTTAAGCGCCTGAGCAGATTTAGCCGTATTTATCGATTGCATTTTTTCTTTAGGTGTCAGTGTTAAATAATTCCGAAAAAAAATTCCCAAGAAATCAATTTCCCCATTTGTGGTTGTAAAAAATCAATTGGATTTGGTGCATAAATGTTTAATGATATCTTACCCTCTTGTTTTTATTATCATCATTTGTTAAGTTCTTCTCTCCGACATCCTCCAGCGATTCCCATCATAATTGTGTTCAACATCAGGTAAGTTTCGTCAAGAGTTTCATTGAAAAATATTTATAACTTCTCGGTTTAAAAAAATAGATTATTTTTAAGGATGGTGTCTAGCATTTTTCTTCTAAAAGAAACCGAGCTAATTTACGAAATTCTGCAACATAACGCTGCCAATTAAACTTAGCTCACATTTTTTTTTTTTTGAGAGCATAGAATATTTAATGTTTTTCTTAATATAAAATAAGTCAATATGGTTTTATCATTTATCTGCACCTTCCTCCCATTTAACAGTTTATGTATGCACTAACACACTTTCTCATATATTATTTAACGTTGTTTAATCTTCGCAAGCTACTTCTGGCAAGTAGCTTCAACAAGCTATTTTGCTATCATTTAATTATTACAAAATTATTCATTCAAATATATGTACATGTTAATCTGAGCTGTGCAACCTGAACTGTTAGAATAACAAATGAGTTAACTGTTTACACAGAAACAAGAGAAGCATGTATCTTAGCAACAATATGCAAAAGTTTCTTATAACTTTAATTTTTAGTTATGAAACAAATTTATCTCTGGTCAGACAATTTATGCAATATTCAAATTTAAAAATTAAATGTACAGAACGTATGCAATATACACGTGTTAAGTGCACAACAGAATTTCGACTTCGCCTCTCCCCCCCCCCTCGATGCTGTTATACTGCACTTACCATACTCACATTGTGCAATATACTACTAGATTCATATAAGTAAGGAATAATGACAATTGATAAGTGGGCTGTTTAATATGACAATATATGTGCTACCAACTTTATTTCAAGGGAAATACAGATTGCAAAGGTCAGAAGACAGGTGCTATAAGATGCTTAATATCACATTATTTCATGCAGAAAATGTTTTTTGAGGTTTATAGAACTTTAATGTGTAATAACCTTATGAAACAACTTCGGAATTGTACCTTTATCTTATAATGCTTTGATAGTTTTATTCAAATAACTAAAATATAAGATTAGCTTTTAAAACAGAAATAACAATGATATTGAACGCCTCTGAGGTCTAGTGATGGCGTTTGCGACTACTAATATGAATTCTGGGTTCAAATCCGGTCAGCTCTAGCTGTCTCAGTAAAGTTTTCTTCGGAGTTTTTCCTTACCCTGAGAAGGTGAATGCCAGATTGCTTAAAGGCACCAAGGACTCAGAGCTCATTCGTGCCATCAAATTAATATAATTTCATTCATCTCTACAACTTCCTATAGTATTCATTCCCGAGCCTATTAGACGTCACGAGAAGGCCAATGCAGTCAAAGTGACAATAAATAAAACATTAACCAATATTCCACCCCACTTCACCATACTTTCTTTAGTTTCTTGATTTCAACTGAAAACGCATTCATTTAAGTAGTAAGTTTGAAGTTAGATTTTTCACGCGTCTTAAAAAAAAAAAAAAGGAGAAAAACGTAAATATGCAAGGACCATAATAAAGTCAGATTTCGAACGCTATACCGCTCTTCGCAAATGACAGTGGAAAGACGTTTTCACATGCTACGCTAAACGAAAGTGAGGTCAGTGGTGGGGGGTCATAATAAAGAGCGAACGTGGAATTTTCGGGAAACCACAAGAAGCATCGTTTGGTAAAAGAAAAGCATCGTCGAGCTAGGCTGCACTGTGCATTCGTGTAACCTAACTCAACCTGCTGAGGCTGCTATGTTTATTGTGTACGACACTTGGATTCTCTCAGCGATTTTGCACTTTTGAACGAGATTCCATTACCTACCGTGAATGTATTACTGTTACATAATGGAACACGTGCGTTTTTCTGCGCTGTACGCGTTTTCTTTTCAGTGTTGAAGGACTTATAAAACGTATTTCAAAGGCTAAGAAGTCTTTGGATTCCTTCAGTATTTTCAGCAAAGCTTAGCTTTATAATTAAATTCTTAACATGGACATATTTTAATAGAATGAACAGTGAGATGGTTTTTATTACGTAGAAATATTTACAGCACGTGTAGCTATAATAAGGATAATAAAAACCAAGGAATGGAAAATAGTAACTAAGATGCCTTAATATTGTATTCGCTAAAATACAAACTTCTTATGTAAATATGTACTTAAATTTTTTCCTACCAATTTTACGTTATTTTTGAATCGATAACGTATTGTTTAAGCTTTTATTTGATATTTTGTATGAACAGAAACAAATATTTACACAAGAAATAAGAAGTTTATTTGTATTATAAACGCTGTTTTTTTTTTTTTTTTTTGCTAAAGGTATCTAAAATATTACCCTTATTACCCCCCCCCCTTTTTGGGAAGAGGGATAGGGCGTAAATCTGGTATCTCATTTAAAGAATACACGAGAAAAGCCTCGTATTTTTTCAATTTTTTTAAACTCGATTTTATCATCTATAAAATTGAAAATATATTAAGTTTTCGTTACATTAAAAATGATTCTCATCTTAAAATATTCCTGCACTCTTTAACACTTTCAAATGAAGCAAAAAATGCATTTTCCAACTGAGCGACAACATAAAATATTGTTTATATCATTCTATTGTGACCTATGATTTCTAATTGTTGCATTTCTATATCGGTATTGTATGGTAACGCCTTCCACTGAACTTTGGATCAGATTCCCCTCCCACCTCATTTTACGTATGTTAAATGGTGTTTTACGACCTGTTTACTGTTAAGGCGTCAAAGACGGTGGGATACTGATGGTACATGAAATATATTGATAAATTAGGAAAGGATTTTTTTACCTAAGTTTAGGGAATCTGCCCCACATTTGCTATTAATGAGGACTGAGAGAAACCTGGAAAAATCTCAGTGCGAGAGAACGGTCCTGGCGGGAATCGAACTCCAGACCTCCCGCTCACAAGTACGCGTTTTAACGGTCTCGGCCATCCGTGGCGGAACCCCGTCTTACACATTATACCATATATTTCAATGCCTTTTGCAAGAAAGTGTATTATTATTATTATCATCATCATAATTATTATTATCATTATTATAATTATTATTATGACCAGAAATCGTTAATTTATTTTCCATTCATGCGCAAAACAAAAAATTTTAAATGACTAGTGAATCTTTGCGAAAACTTTTACCTCCTTGCTAGTACGACACACACTTTCGGGAACTACGATACGGTTCAAAGGATTAACTTCAGAAATTAAATGATTTATCCACAAATTAAAATTAAAAAATTAGAAGTGGTTGTTTATTTGTTTTGTATGCAGAACACTACTTATATGAAAGGGAAAAGTCATATTCCACATAACCACTATCTTTGTATCAATTAATTTTCTCCGTCTTAAAACAAGTGGTAAAATAGGTGTTTTTTAGAATACAGGAGCGGCATAGCACATTTTATCCATTTCTATCGTTTTCAAACTGTTTCTCCATCATGAGCACACCCCAATTTATCCCTATAAATGGAGTGCATTATTTCTGAACAGCATGCCTGTACTCTACATATGCAATTAATACATTTTTAAAAATTGCAAGAAAAAGGGTGACAATTGCGAGTAATGATGAATGAGAACAGATCGTTTAGTAAATTGGTAAATAGATCTTAATAGCTGAAGATTTAAAAGTTAAATATATGACACGAAAAGTTGAGTTGCAAGATATACAGTAATATGTCATAATCAAACTTTGATTTTAGGGGATAGAAAAATAGTGATTTCAGGTTTTAACAATATTAAATATGAGAGATTCAAAACAACACTACAAAGAAAAAACCTATATATGAAATCATAGAGGGCAAACAAAGGAATAACCGAAAAAGTATTGTTACTGCATGGTGTTTTGCGGGAAATCATTTTTAAAATAGAGGAAAAAGTCATAGGCTCCTGAAGTTTCCAAGACACCTCGATGCTCTACATTAAACATTAGAATAAAGATATGAGAAAAGTTATATTTAAAAATACTATTGTAAAGCTCATAGCAATTAACTATTAATTTGTTTGTTCACAATGCGGCATTCTACCGCAGTCTGGCGAGATAAAGTCCATTTCTGAGCTTGGGATGTCTAAAAGATGCGGCTAAATTTTTATTTTATTTATTTATTTTCCCTGTTACGGCATCACAGTGACCTTAACCACAGAACTCGATAGTGAACTTATATACACATATTTTCTCCCCAGCCAATATTGCAATTATCATTAAAATGTTAATTATTTGAGCTACATTTACTTCCTATTACTATATCATTTTAAATCTCAAGTTGTACCAATAACATGTGGTTAGCTTTTTATATATACACGGCAATAACAATCTGAGAGGCAAGCAAATTAAAACTGATCATGCAGGACGTAGGTACTCAGTTTACATTGAAAGCAGATTTTCATATAATAATAATAAATCAGGAAGTGATAACTTATTCTGGTGAAGGCCAATAAAAGACTCAGGATAAGGTGCTAGGTTCATTTTCTAACCGTTCATTGAAATTCCCATATGCTATCTGTATAAACTTTGGGAAATGCCTCTGTAATTTGGTTACCGTTTTAACCTCTCTGATTATTCGATAACGATTTTCCCACCTCAGAAACGATTTCTTTCGTCGCTGTCAGTTTTAACAGGAAGCAATGTTTTACTCTGTGCAGCAAATCGAAGTGTCTAGCAGTTGTAAACTGGAAAAGGTGCCACACTCCAGCAACCGAGCCCGCACTTAGTTTGTCCAAGGAAACGAGATTCATGATTAAAATTCCTTCCACTTTCAAATGAGTCATCAGGGAAGCAGAGCACGGCTCCTAGAGAGACAATTCATTTAGATAAAGTAGAGTAAACCCCTGCTTGATTTACAGGTAGTACATATGTGAACAGGAGGCTCACCAATATCTTGTACGGTCCATCTGTCTATGAGTGCTCAGAAGTGCGGAAAAACTGAATTATTTGTTTAGAGACAACTTGTTTTTGCTGAAGTTTGAGATTCTTGCTGTTAAAATTTATAGCAAATCACATTGCTATAAAATCTCACCATTGTTTCAGTTGTAGAAATAGAAAAAAAAGGTTATAAAAGTAGAATCTTCAGGTTCTTCAAATCTCAGAAGAGGGCAGGCTAAGCAACTGAGGCGGATCCAAGGCTAGCCTACATAGTAATGAAAATTACGTGAAATAACCTCTTCACCTCTGCCTAAAAGCTACTTAAAATCATTATTACGCTTGTGTCTCAAGGCAGGCTGAGCTTTTGCCGTGTGATTGGTTATTACGTCACACACAACGCTTAGTTTAAATAGGGAAATGTTGCAGTTTGTCAATAAAAATAAACACATGCCAGCCAACACACAAATGTTGAATAGGTTTAATCTTATAGCCTTACTAAAAAAACTTCAAGTCTGGTGGCAACACGTTTTACGCGTCAACTTTTAATGAAATTTAATTGTAACATTATTCATGTTCTTTACTTACGACAAATAAAAATTATTAAAGTGTATTGAGTATAATTATGCACAAACTATATAAATGGGTTACTTTTTACATCTAAGAGTAGATTTGTCTTAACTTGTGTTCCTTACGAGTATTTAATGAAATTTAGAAAAAAGTAGTGCGTGTAACGTAATACAGATTAAAATGACACCTTTACTTTTATATTGGTGTCATCTAACTTTGTTTTGTCACTATTGACTATGAAAGAATGCTGTTCTGTAGTGCTGATACCAATACACTTTGTGAATGCTTATAAAGTGCGAATTCTATTTTTAACCACAAGTCTTAGAAGAAAGAAAGAGAAAAAGTAAATAACGGAGCCTAGGAAAAAACTTAGGTGGACATTACAAAAGAGCAGCGATAATGCAAAATATAGTTAGATGCAGTTCAGATCATGTGGTCACATGCACATGCCTTTTTTTTTAATAGTGTTTAACGCCCGTTTTTACTACTAAGGCACCACAGGCGGTGGACACTGATGATACATGAGATGAAATTATATACTGGGAAAGTAGCATTTTTTTTTTTTTTGAAGAAGGAAACGTTCCAGGTCTAAGTTTAGGGTACCTCCCCGGCATTTGCCATTTATGAACACCAAAGAAAACCTGAAAAAGGCCTCAATCAAGGAGGACGGTACTGGTGGGAATCGAACACCAGACCTCCCGCTCACGAGTCCGCGCCTTAACGACCTCGGCCACCCGTGGCGGTCTGTATGCTTTAGAAAACGCCCCTTATAATATATTTTTTCCCTTTGAAAATGTATATAGTAAAATTAATTGTAGATTTCGTTTATGTTTTTCCTCCATATTTGACCGCAAAAACTTACTTTATTATTTAAAGGAATAAAAATTGGACTATTGGGTACAGAGGAGTAATTTTTGGTATTGCAGCCGTGCTCTGCCTATGAGGGTAACTCGGGGGAGGGGGAGGAATGAAGGGGTGATGTGCTACAAAGTTCATAACGCTGGAAACTCTGTACAGACTTACAAAGTCATCTGGTCTCTTTTCAGAACAAGCTTTCTGTTTTTCACTTAGAATTTTACCGGTGTAGAACAAGTGCTTTTGGACTAAGCTATCAAAGATGCTGTTTTTACACGTTTTTCAAGTTTTTATCAAATGTTTGTACTGTGTTGTTATGGGTGTACATACTGTTAAGGAAATCAAATAAATGTGCTTTGTGCTAAAATGGTCGTTTTAATTCCGCACCTTAATTCTTAATGTTTAGTTCCAGATAAGAGGATTGAATAAATAGCTAATTTATAAACGTTACTCATGATATAAAACTGAAAAGTAATTCTTAAAATGTTGTGTTTTATTATTTATATTCATTGCTGAATGTAGACTACTCTTTTGCTATTTTTCCTGAAGCCACCAGGGAGCAAGAGTGACTAGAATGAAGATGAAGCTTTTCTTCAGAACGGATGACATCTAACCAAAACATTATGAACTGGAGAGGCAGATGTTATTTCCTAAAATATGGGAAAATGTCATTTCGACTTTCCGAACTTATAAACAGCTGTTAAAGAGTTTTTGAAGGAGAAAGAGAAAAGGGGTCCGGTAACCGACAATGACCTGCCTTATGCCACCATACCGTCCGAATATCGCATTCTGCAATTTTCAACTTTTCCAGAATCTTAAAGAGCACTTTCGGGGATGTCGCTATGCACTTACTGAAGGAGTTGAAATGGCTGATGGCCTCAGGAAATTTATTTGTCATTGGCAGAAGTATATTCTATGGTTCATGTACAAAAAATGCTCGTTTATTTATAAAAATTGCTAAACAAGGCATTACTTTTCATTCATCCTCGTAAATCTCCAGTTTTGATAAATTCGTTAATATCGGTTTAAAAAAAAAACTGCTGAAATAGATAAATAATAAAAACAACAATAATAAAATCTGTAATACGCCGTCCTGACACCTAAATGCCTATACTAGGACATACATTACAGTTACTATAGTTTATTATATTTTCCTTCTTTCTTGCATTATTTTACATTATTTTGTACAGATTATAACTTTAACTAATTAAACAAAACAAGTTAACAAAAACGAAAAGAAAATTTAAAATAAAACATACTACAGTTCTTAAACTGGAAGCCAGCTAACAAAACAAAACTACAACCACAACTGGTACAATTTAACTACAAAAACTTAAAATCAAAACTAAAAACTGAAGCTAAAACTACCGTCCGTCGGAAATCGACGGTTGCGGTGCTGGTAACCAGCATTCCTAACCTTGATTTTTATACTTAAAAAAATAATGAATAGATACATTTATATTTCATGTATACTGGTGAGGCATTGCAATAATTTGAATATTTTTAAAAAAAAGGTCATTGTATATTCAACCATCATCTTTCCAATAAATATTCGTCACTATAATGAATTTATGTCGCTCCCGCCCATCAAAATAGATTTACGGAAATATAGGTAATGTAGGCACGATGTTTGTTGATCGCCCAGTGGAGGAGCGAGAGAGAGAGTGCGTTGTTATGCAAGAGCTCTGGCCACTCAGGCTCTCTAACGATCCTCACGGGCGGTTCTATGCCCTTGGCCTTGTTTAACTCTGTACTGGTCATCACTTCACTCAGCACGACCAGAGGTTGTGGGGTTGAGACCCAAACAACAGCGCTTCAGAAGTCGTAATTGCATAACACTTCCAACTAACACCTGTTTCTTATTCTGGTCCTATTAAGAGGCATTAAAAAAAGTCCCTCACCTTCGTCGCTTCAAGGGTACACAAGTTCAGAGTTTGTAAAGAAAGTAAACAAAGCCATCCTTCCGCATCATCAAAAAAGTAGGTTCTTATGCAAGAGTTTATAAATGTTCCAGGTGTGTAGCACTTTGATGCTTTATTGTTGCATTTTTCTCGTGATATGCCGGTCTGTTCTTCAGAGTAAGCGAAAAAGAATGTTGAATGAACTATCAAGCAAAATTCCAATAAGACATTTGAGCTGTAGCTTTTTAGATCTCAAGATATGAGTTTTCATCACTTTGGTCATTATCATCAGAAGTTTTCAGCTTAACTGCAATCGTTAAAGCATCCTCAGTACTGTAAATGTCTATCCAATAAAACAGGCGGCCATAGTGTCGTGAATGTCTGCGTAATAGTTGGTCATTTTGGAGGATATGTTGGAGCTCAAAAATATCTTCTGACTTGATTTTTAATGGAAGATAGGCAAAAAGGTTATAACACTTTTTATAACCGAAAGCCGGTCTATTATAAAACTCATTCACAATATTATCTCGCACAAAGATTACATTTATGCACGCTATACTCTGTTAAAACAACCTTAAAAACAGCCCGTCTTTTTGTTTGCGCAGCAGAACTATTGTCATAAAGGTAATTCGTTATGCACTATAATTTTTCATTTATTTTTAATTATAAATATTTGTCTTTTTTAGTTTGTTCCCTGTCTGGATATGTAACAATTTCCTTCAAATAAGAATAGTAACATACATGGATAACATTATCGACTCTCCGCCAAATATAAGTTCATACTGTTGCTTTCAGTTGACGAATAACAATTGCACAACAGAGTTTCTGCAGTCAATGAAAAAACAGTGAAAGTAAACGCATATCTAGGGACATTTCCGGAAGAAAATGTTTACGTGTTCCAGGAGACGGTCCATCAGATAATGATCGCTTCTAGAAACCGACCGAAGCATCTGCTAACGGAACTTCAGACAAGCTTCGCTGTTCATTCTCCATCTGACCCACTTTTACACTTTCACTGGGGCGCAAACCTTCACAAAGGAGGGTTATTCTCCCAAGGGTCAAATAACCTTGACAAATTATGTTTTGAGTTTTGGTAATTAAAATATCTAAAACTAGATGATGCATTCATTTTGAGTTACAGTATTAGTTGTACTCATGAAGGAATGTTGAAGACATTTTATAACAGTGATAACATTCCATTTAGACTAACAGGCTAATTTTGTAACAGCTCATTGTCGTTCTTCTTAAATTATTTCTGAGTATTTCCTTGCTAACGGGACTTAGCGTTGAGTCATCAGAAGAAATATCCAGAGCATTCCTCGGTGCTGAGACACAGATGCTTGATTTACTTCGACAATATACTAGATAAAGACAAAGAAAATCTTTAAGAAGTAATAATAGTAATGACTTGAAATGTCGAGTCTTTGGATAACAGGAAACTTGTCTATTAGTTGTGATGTAACTTCTTCTTTTTTTTTCTTTCTTTCTTTCTTTTTCTTTCTTTTCCCTTGCCTTGTTGAAGCTACTAATGAACATCTGTTTCTGATGCACCATATGCTCACTCCGTCTCACTTCTGATCTAAATTTTTCCTGCTGCAGTAATTTTCTGAGGGACTCAAGAGCACCACGGGTTTGTTTTCATGAACTTCAGCCTATATCTTCACCACAACAGGAATTGTAGCGGATGAAGGATGCTGTCACATACTTGCACAACTAATTATTTATTTACTTTTTATTGAACGTTTAGACACTTCAATATACTGGCAACTTTTCGAGAGTGCGAATTGAATTCTTCGTTATATTTGCTATTTATCCATCCATGATCATATCCATACTTTCTCTTCCGTCCGTCTTTCTATAATCCACTTTATCTCTAGCTATTTATACATTAATCCGTCTTCTGTTGATCTGGTTTATTTACGGACGCTCTACAACATCTCAGGTCCCCAGCGTTTCATTCAATTTAGGGCGTGAAACGGCGGACTAAATTTCCTCAGAGACTTCTTCTTTCAGGCTTGAGGTTGTTTTTCGTGCCGTGAATCTACGACACGGGACCCACCACTTTACTTCCTTTCCGAAGGAAGACATACTTATGATTTTTAGCCCCAAAATCCATCGATCCTGGCCGAAATTGAACCCGCGATCTTGGGTTTATGAGGCAAGTGTGGTTACCACTACACCACCAGGATCGACCCGTCTTGTGTGTTTTTATATTTCAATTCCTTTCTGTCCATTAATTCACATCCTTATATATACATATATCCGTCCATTCATCCATTTATTAATTGAATGTCTATCCATCCATTATGGTTTACCAATGTCTGTCTATCCACCCATCAGTCTGTCTATCTATCCATTCATTCCTCTACTTATCAAGTGTTTGTCTAGCCCTCTGTATACCTATGTTTATCTGCACTATTCACCTGTCCTCCAAGCAGCCTGCTACGCATGGTACGGGGCAGTGTACCGTGTCAAGGAGCTATGACACATGCTTCTCTACTTGCTGACCGTGACCTTAAACTTGAGGGAAGAAGGAAGGCCACACTCTCCCCGTGGCTGCCACACCCGAATTCTTCCTCATTCCTCACTATAACGGTTCGGTTCGTTCACTTTCCGCTCTCCCTCCCTCTCCATCACTTTCGCCGCATCATCAGTTGAGAAACCCGAACAATCATTTCGAGTAGAGAACAAAGGAACTCCGCTTGAACTCCAGGCCCCTATCTGACCGTTATTGTTCGCAGGTATTTATGCGTGATCAATAGTGGAGGTTATTGAGATAGGAGTTCTGCCTACCATGTCTCCATGGGGGAAGAAGAAAGAATGCCTATACAGTCTCAATCTTCCCTGAACATTTTAGCGGTTATCCATGTTTGAATAATCATTAACCTAACTAAAGTTTGAAACAAAATTTATATACTTACCTGACAACAATGAACTAAGTAAGTCGTAAGTTATTTATTTGGAATATCATGCATTCCTATATCTACTTCGTGTGAGATATCCTGAATTTGCGAGATATTGGTAACATTTTGGGCTTGAGACGCAATGATGCGATTTTTTTGTTTTCAGATGCTCTATCTTTCTTTGGAAGTTTTACTGGAATATTCCACAGTTAATTGTTTTGCATTAATAATTTTTAGCTGCTTCCTTAGAAAGACCTTTATAAATCTGCAGCTCTGAAAAAAGGCTTTTAGAAACATAATACTTAGTACAAAACCGATTATTTTTTTCTTTTTTAAAATTGTCTTATAATATTTATATCATATTAGATGCCTAGTACTAACCTGGTATAAAATTATTAATGGTTACAACCTTAATAAAGCTTTATTTTATAATAGACTGAATTTTTACATTAAGCGTAAAAATTTGCTTGAATCAATGATTAGTTATTCAATAATAGCATCAAAAACTCTGTTCTTCCACTATTATATGACATCTGATAAAAGCTTCATATCTTCAATTCGTTCAACAGTTTGCTCAGGTTTTCTGGCGCACTGGGGTTACTGTACGTTACATTTATGCATTTATACGTATTCTAAAAATAAATACCTTATTTAAATTTTGTTCCAAGAATTGTTTCTAACATGGTTACCAAGCGAATTCCTGAAATCAGTTTCAGGATTTACACACGACTGACGCCATTACAAGGAAAAAGGTGTTTTTTTTTTTTTTCTGATAACGTGCCCGACGGAATTCCTATTTGCGTTATTGACGAGACCAGTCTAAAAAGAGGGCGGAATTGCGGAAGCAACCCAACAAACAAACTGATTCTGCTTCTGAACAGATCAACGCTACTCAATAACCATCAAAAAGTACCTTGCTGTACACCTTTGCATTTTCTTCCTCCATTTTGTACAAGCTCACATTGGTACACTGCATATATTTAATACGCACATCTGACTTTGAATCGCAAATTTGTAAAGTGCTCAAAACCTACTGCTTCTAATCTTTGTGCCTATAACCTTGCAAGTAATCCATATGCATAACACATCCCGTCATCACTTGCTTAAAAACTTGAATTAAAATTGCAACAACAATCACAAACTTTTCGATAATATCGATCCGAAATAAAGAATCTGAGTACGTTTGTATTTCCTTCCTTGCCACCTAAAACTTATTAGTAAGCCCTAAAATTGCATTATTATATCTACTCAAATCTGACTTATTAATAAGATTTTTGAAAAGGATTGTGAGGTAAAAAATTGTATAATTGATAACATCATAATAACAATAAAAAGTAAGTGAGCAATAAATAATACATACATCTTGTGCGAATTTTTCTAGTTGTAAGTAACTTCGCATTCTGCAAATGAAGTGAGATGCAAAGCATAAAACTGATTCATCGAAATCACGGAATTTTTAACAGTGTTTAACGCTTAAGCATCACAGATGGTGGATCCTGATGTTGCATGAAATTACTAATAGGGAAAGGATATTATTTTAACTAAGGAAGTATTCCAGGCCTAAGATCATTTATGAGAACTGAGGAAAATCACGTTAGAGAACAGTACCGTTGGGAACCTCCCGATCTCAAATCCGCGCTTTAACAACCTCGAGCACCTGGGGGGTCCGAAAACAATTGACAACTTGCACACTTCGGCTTTATACACTAGCCGCTGGCGTCTTAGGGCTAACAGGCTACCACAATATATGTATTTTTTTTTTTAATAATGCAAATGTTAAATCCTCAATTCTACACGTAAATTATCCAAGAAATAACAGAAATTTTTCTTTTAGATGTTTTTGCTAATATCGATTATGACTTTTTCCCCCTTAAATCTGCATTCTCTAACGTTGATTGCATTATTTAAAATAGACCTAATGGTACTATACATACAAAGAACTAGAGCTTTTTATTTATTAAATATAAAATGCCTGAGCTAAACGAGACTGATAGTAATTTTTTTCATCAAAATAAATATCAGGTTGGACTCATTTCGCAAAACATTTTATAGCTGAAACAGCATAAACTCATAATGCAAAACTTAATATAAACTGATCATGGTAGTTTTAATATATGACTTTCATTTTTCAAAATATACTTATCTTTTAATATTTAATTGTGACTCAGAGTGGTCTGTGAACTTATAGTTTAGCATGACAGATAACAGCTCCCTACACTTGTGAACAGATTGTTTGTATTTAAAACATTTCAAACAGTTTGCCCATTAACTGTGGTATGTGACAGGTCCTTAGAGATTTTAGAAGGACTTGGAGGCATTAAACTACTAGAAGTAACCAGGCTCAGAAAATTAGAAATACTCACAATCAGCCCATTATTATTATTATTATTATTATTATTATTATTGTTATTATTATTATTTAACATCTTTGGTCATCAGCATCCCATTCATTGCAGGGAGTGAAACAGCTGATAAATTTGCTCACAGACCTCTTCTTTCAGGCTTAAGTTTCCTTTACGTGTCATGGAATCCGCGATACGGACCAGTGGTTTTACTTACCTCACGAAGGAAAATATATTCAAAATTTTTATACTCTAAAAATTCATTCCGACAGGGATTGAACCCGAAATTAGATCTACAAGGCAAGGTTTTTTTTTTTTTTTTTTTTTTTAAGTGTTCAATGCCCACATGAGATGAAATTATATATTAGGAAAGGATTTTTTTAAAGGAAGGAAATATTCCAGAGCTAAGTTTAGGGTACCTCCCCGGCATTTACCATTAATGAGGACTGAGAAAAAGCTGGGAAAAAAACCTCAGTCTAGGAAGAGGGTCTTGGCGGAATTCGAACCCCAGACCTCCCATTCACGAGTCCGCGCCTTAACGATCTCGGTCATCCTTGGCGGTCGAGGCAAGTATCATAACCACTAGCACCGACACAATCAGTTCATAACCTAATATACAGAAATACGAGGATTATAAAAAAAGAAGGGGCAAGAAAGAGTGTCGTTGTTAGAACATTATACTATTGATGGAAGGTAGATTTATTTAACGCTAGCAAAGCTTCCCGGACAGGGTGGCTGCGCGATATCACTTGGGACTCGTCCAAGGTTCAAATCCCTTTCGACCTTGGTTTTTTTTTTTTTTTTTTTTTTTCCCGTGATTTCCCGTCTTAGTCAAAGAGGATTGTGCGGTAAAAATGACTCAATGGAGAGATTTCTACTCTGTTGTCCTGTGTGAAAGCTGCCCTTCCCTGTAGTAGGGTGTTCAATCTGTCGTCTGTCACTTCCATTCCTTAGTATCCCTCATCTCACGTATCTCTCTCGAAGATTCAGTTACACTTCCTTGTGTGAAATCCTTCTCTGGCCCTACCAATAAAACAGCAGGGGGCGCATACATGGTCTGAAGTAGTGATATCAAAGAGCATTGCCCTAAAGAAAACTCCAAAATGAAGTGTCGCATGGAAGGAACGCTAAAGAATGTTATGTGGTTAAAAGAAGCAAGTGGCAATAGTGCCTTGCTATAACGGACGGTAGTTCATTTCGGCAAAGACGTGATAATGTGCAAGTCACTCGGACTCTGCAGCACACTACGCGGAGTTTATTTAATCTCTGCTAGAGCTCATAGGCTATGAACAGTGAGAGAATTGGATATACCATCCGACATTGTTGCACATCAATGATATTGTGGATGATTAAACATCTACAACATGACTTCCTGCGGCTTCAATCTCTTCAGCAAACCACAGGAATAATTCAGAGGAAAACATTTTCATACAAGAGAAACAATTCTTCGAGCTGCAGAGAATTCATTCGCTAATGTCAATAAAACTGGTTCTAGAATACTTCATTTCTCAGATGTAGATGTGTTGCCACTAATTTGTTCACAAACATCGTATTATTCTCTTCATAATTTCTTACAACATTCAAATCGATTAAGCTACACGATAGCCTGAATGCAAGGTATTTATTGGAAGTATTGAAATCTGGACTATCGCACATGTATGTACTTTTTACTTATTGCCTAATCACAACAGTTTATTGTTCTGCAATTTACTCCAATCACAGTTTGCTTTTGTTTTCAAAATAAAATAATACATCTACAGAAATGACATATACATAGCAGGAGAGTTACGGCATTTAAATTCCAGAAGAACGATAAGAGCATAGTCAATATATTAATGAAAACGTTTGAGAACTAATAAAAATTACAAAAAAAAAAATAGTGATATTGAAACTAATTGTAATTCTAATTTGATTAAATGGCTTTTATACTATGATTGTCAAGATATTCAAAATCGGAATAAATAAAATAAGTTAATTGCTACAAGTTTGAAAGTAGATATCTGTTAAATGAAAAAGCATAACGCTGTAATGGGCAGAAGCTGATGTTTAAAACATGATCAATTATTAAACTAGTACAATGTCTCCATGATTTTTCTTCATATTTTAATGTTACCTTGTAAATGTGATTTAGTGCTTATGGGTAAATTCTTTTGTCATGAGATCATCATAATATTGCTCAACAAGTTTGATCTTCTAGTTACATGTAGGCAAATATTGTTGTGTTTTTTGTTTCAGCACTGGCACTCTGCGATTGGTCAGAACTTCAAAAAACCAGGCGTAGCATTGCCAGGATGTACTGCTCGCCACGCTTTGCTTCCATTCATTACGACAACCTGGATCTGGTAGGATCCTCAGAGGTAAACGCCTTTCTGAAAGAAATGTCCCATGCAGTGGTTCCTGGACAGCCTCTTGCCGTCAAGCCCCTGATTCTGACTGCATGCTTCAACATGTTTACTCAGTATATGTGTAGTACTCGCTTCTCTTACGACGACGCCGATGCCGCTAAAGTGGTGCGTACATTCGACGAAATTTTCTGGGAAATCAACCAGGGCTATGCTGTTGACTTCCTTCCTTGGCTGCTACCTGCCTATTACGGTCACATGAAGCAAATATCCGGCTGGGCACAGATCGTGCGTCAGTTCATTCTTTCAAGAATCGTTGATGAGCATCGCCGCACTGTAGACTTGGCCGCCGAACCCAGGGATTTCACTGATGCCCTGCTGATGCACCTCAAGGAAGACCCGAATCTCAACTGGGAGCACATCATTTTCGAACTGGAAGATTTCTTGGGAGGACATTCTGCGATTGGCAATCTTGTGATGTTGTCCTTAGCGGCCATTGTACGTCATCCAGAAGTTGGGGAAAGGATCCAACAGGAGGTGGATTCCGCAACTGGCGGTAATCGCAATGTGAGCTTATTCGATAAACCTGTCATGCCATATACGGAAGCGACTATCCTGGAAACTCTGAGAACAGCGTCTTCGCCGATCGTGCCACATGTTGCCACCCAGGATACATCTATTGCTGGTAAGTCATAACAAGAGGTAATTTTACAGTGCACTCTTTTATGCATTACCAACATGTATTCACATTTGAATTACTCTGAGATAGAATTATTTCAATTTTTCTAAACGGCTTCATGCATCTTAGTGAAGAATATTTTTCAGAAGGGTAAAATAAAATTTCATAAGGTAATATCGAACTCGAAACGACATGATTATCGTATATTTTCAGGATTGAAGATAACATCTCTCTCATATTCTGTTCTCATACTGGTTACATCATCTCCCTATTCTTTTGTCATGTTTTCTCATGAATAACTTATCTTTACTGGATACTAACAATTTTATTTTTTAAAGATAAGAGGGAAAGGAAGTTAATGCGAAAACTTCATACTTTAATTCTAAATACATTTTACATTTCGGTTGAAACGTTAGAGGGGAAAACAAAGTTCCCGTCTTAATTTTCATGTGCTATATTCTGTTAATATCCTCTGAGTGGAGTAACAAACAGGCGGACTTTTTAAAATATTCCGTTTACAAATAGAAGCGTTTAGATGGAAATTTACGTTTAAACCATCTGTATCCCCAAAACCAGACTTTACATTACTGAAGGATATAAAGCTTTACTTATACAAATTTTTATTTCCAGCGTCTCATATATGGATTTGTAGATCGCCATATTCTGCTAGATCAGATGCAGTTAGATGAAATTGAGTGACTTTCCCAGTTGTTTATTTAAAACGCCAAAAAATACTGATAAAAGTGTTATGTTTTTTGTTTCCATTATTGTTCTCTGTAACCAACTTTTCGTTATTGAATATCTTCAATCCTAAAAATGTTGATTGATTAAGAGAGCCAGACAAGTACTGACCACTCGCGCGGTCTTGTATACGAAGAAGGAATTTAAACGAGAGAACGTAAATTCATAATTACTTGCTCATTTTAAGAAATAAGAAGCTCATCTTTAATTTTATCCCAGATACAAACGTCTTTGTTTAAATCGTATTGAAACTTAACAAGGTGACTTTTGTCAATAGGCATGAATGCAGTTAGTAACTTCCTCACACAGTAAAACAAGATAGTAATTTGTAGCTGGCCTCTCCCCCCCCCCTTTTTTTTCTGGTGTCTTTGTTACTACTGAGGCACCAGAGGTGGCGTATATTGATGATATGCGAGATGAAATAATATATTGGGAAGGGAACGTTCCAGGCCCAAGTTTAGGGTACCTCCCTGGCATTTGCCATTTATGAGGACTGAGGAAAACCTGAAAAAACCTCAGTCAGGGAATCCGAGACCTCCCGCTTACGAGACCGCGCCTAAACGACCTCGGCCACCTATGGCGGTTTGACGACCGTGAGAGCAATATTGCAGAGAGGCTGAGATTTGCATCACTTATCCAGTATCTGAAATAGCTCAAAATTAAAACTGCTTGATTCCATTGGAAAGTATGATTTGTTATGATCATTTTTGTTAATTTTTTTTCATAAAAATGCATGTAATTATAAGAATTCTCATTAATAATGGTAAAAATGTTCAGACAATTAAAATATTACTATTTTAAGTTTCCAGTTCACATCTATTTATCGAACCAGTATGTTCGAATGAAATTATTTTTTTAGCTGTTCATTTTAGAATATCCATACCATTCTTGTGAGTTTTCCATTCAAATGAAGATGGACGATAATCTACAAAATGTTATTATCATAACATACCCGCCACACAGACTTGAAACTCGTATAATCCATTTCAGGTTACAGCGTGGAGAGAGGTACAGTGGTTTTCCTCAATAACTACGAGCTCAACAGCAGTGAAGACTACTGGGAAGCCCCAATGGAATTCAGGCCGCAACGTTTCGTGACGGTAGAGGGCAAGCTCAGTAAACCCGAGTACTTTATACCTTTCAGCACTGGCAAAAGAACTTGCATTGGGCAGCGCCTCGTGCAAGGCTTTGCCTTCATCGTGCTGGCCTCCATACTTCAGTACTACGACGTTACAGCAGCCACTGACATCCGAACCCACTCTGCTTGTGTTGCTGTTCCTCCGGACACATTTTCCTTGTACTTCGCGCCTCGCAGGAGATGAAGCTTCTGCCAACTGCTTCTCTGAATGAGTGTGTGTATGTGTGCGTGCGCTATTTGCCTGTGCTTCTTTTGGGTGATGGTTGTAGAACAATCATCTCCGGACTCTACAATTTCGAAATATTATTTTATGTATATATTATTATTTTAGTAATTGCAATATATTTAATTAGTTAAGTCACAGCATTAGCAAATAAAATAAAAAATACGAAATAAACTGATCAAATGTTGCATTTCGTGCTGACTGAATCAGGGCCATTTGAGTAGCGTAATGCAGTAAGTAGATAAAATGTAAGAAATTGTATGTTGTTTTGGGGAATTTACAGTTGTGGACCTGCATATCAAAACAGAACGAGACTGGTTTTCTTTTTAACCTTGCATTCGTGTTGTTATTGCTTACTGGAAGCAAAAAGAAGTCATAGAAAATGAGCAGTAGACACAGGTATTTTGTGAACAAATACTCTCGCCCAGTATTAACTAAAGCTAAACAGATAACGTAGTTGAATCAAAGGTAGCTGTGTTCTCCAGGTGGCCCACTTGAAAGATTTTCTGTTAAAATTTGCTCTGATAATAAGCATCCGTTTTAAGTAACTTATTTTATTTGGAGAACAAACATTATAATTTTTAATTTATTTAAAATTTAAAAATTGTTGTGTTCTTACATGGTGGAAACCTTGCAGTACATGTATTTAGAATTTTACGATCATATAACGTTTTCAAACAATTACTCAGGTTTGATGTGGAGCTGTGGATGAGAAACATGTTTCAAAGCAGCCCAGTGCCTGGGTCACCAATAGAACCAAAGTAAATGAACATGTGGCGAGTGTGAAAGTCGCACTTTTATATATTTTTTACTGTGCAGAATCTGCTCATATTTGAATAACTTAATTTACTTAACCAATCCGACGTCATTAAGTAGGAGTATCGGGGTATTTAGGTGTATGAATTTAGTATCCATGGATCGTAACTCCTATTCATTAAAAGATTAATTTTCATCATTTTTCAAAAGATTAATATATATATATTCTAAATTGGATTCTTTTGCATAGCATATAAAAATTAAAGCACTTCAGCAAAATATTAGGCGAGGCTGGAAGAAAGTAAACGAATCTATTTTTAAAAAGGCATCCAGAAATTTCAAAAGGAAAATCTCAAAATCTCCGGCCCTAGCTAAATCATTAGGTGATCATTTTGATAAGTTATCACAATTTATGACAGATAGCATATGTCAGAAACCCCAGTCAATTTACAATGTTGAAAAGAAAAGGGTTCGTCTATGCCTACAAAAACAAGTTGTTTTGGTAAGAAGAGGAACACAAGTTGTCCATAATATAGCTCCAGATTTTTTTCCAAATATATTATAATTTCCCTCAAAAAGTTAGTTTGCATTTTTGGGATAATAAAAAGGAAGTTTTATATATTTTAAATCACTGTGTTGTTTGCTTCAGAATTTTGAGTATTTTTTTTTAACTTTTGGAAATATGGACCAACTTTGGTTTATTTTATCCTAAGGTAACCGGCGCATAATCTACTATTTTTAAAAAGCACTCAGGAAAGATTGCTTAAGAATTGTAATAAAATTATACTAACCAAGAAAGAAATGCAAAGTTGAATTTTCCCAAAATAATAAATTCATCAATATAAGTAAAAGATACATTTTTAAAAAATGTTAACAGTTTAATCATCATCATCTTTGGTTCAATTACCTTACATGTGCAAATTCACATATAAAATAATATGCATGTTCATTATAATTGTTAAAAACATTGTAAATGTGTTTGTTTTTATGTAGATCTTTGAACAACAGCAACTGTTATTAAGGATCTTCTTAAACAGTCTTAACGCTTGGTTTCTCTCAAAGGACTGTATAAACTTGCAAGGAATGTACAATAAAACATGTTCTTTACATGTTAACTTACTGATTTTGAGAAAAGATCAGTCCCATTGTGTTTTGATTTGCCTCACACTATGCCCAGGGCATTTCAAGGACGTGCATAAGCAAATCATTGAACAGAATATTGGCTAAAAGGAGAAAAAGCAGGCTTTAATACAAACCATATGCATCTAACAACTTTATTCGTCTTGTGTATGCAATGTGCTCAATAGTTTATAGGCTGTAATCTCCAAGAGTTCTTGATTTTTGTATTTATAGTTAAAAATGGCCATTACGTAAAAAAATCAATATGGTGTTAAAAACATTAATATATAGAAAATAAAGTGGACATGAACAATCTGGCATTGCTATTAAACATGAATTGTTATATATTTTGTAACTATATATTTACATTCTTTGAGCAAATTTGACCTTTAACTTAAAATATAAAGAATACATGAGTTGGTCTATATGTGCGCATACTTGCTTGCTTGTTATAGCATAAATATGTACAGAGGTAAAATGTGAGTTTTGGTGGACATGGGCTAGACTGTCGCTCTCTTCATAACAAGAAGCTCTTGGGTGGAGTATAAAAACAACGACGCTGTTAAAATGATTATAGTTTAGTCTTTTTTTTGTTTTTGTCCTTTTTAAGCAGCATATTCAGTTGTAACGTTCATGAGAGTTTTGGAAATGGAGTTGAAACTAATTTCTAAAATATTTGTACCTGAATTAAAATAGTAAAGATTGAAACAGCTTTATAAAATAATGGAAATGAATTAAAAGTTTAAATTTAACATCTATGTAATTGTTGTTTTCCTTGATATTACCATCCTATATGAACGATACCCGTTCGGGAAAATGAATGAACTCTATTGTAAAATCCTAATCCTATCTTCTTGTGGTCAAGGTAGTGTATTGTATGGTGGAAATACGTGATAGAACAAGCTGGTTATAAACTGTGAGTGAATTGATCAAATATTACTCGATCACTCTCAAACCACACTTTACCAGTAGCCGTACTTAACATGACTGACTGTCTTGTTTTCCTGACAAATTGACTCAATAGCTGCACTACTTTCCCGTATTTTTGCTTATTAGACTGTTTCAGTCTTACAGCTCCAAAAACATCACATAAGGTACAGGTTTTAAGGAGTGCGCAGCATTAAGACGTGCATTCAAAATCTACCTGCTCTGCCGGCTTTATGCTCAGTAAATGGTTTTCAAGGATTTGACTCAGCTCAGTTCATTGTATGCGCAAGATGGACAATATAGTGTTGACTATAATTGCTACACATGTTAAAATGTGACGAAAAAAATTTACTGTTTTTAAGCATGAAAGATAAATAAAGGGGAGGAGGGAATTAAGGGTGCTTGTTCATTATTGGTGGAAAAACTTTTTGGAAATGATAAAAAAATTCCGCGAATATTTCAGGCTGTCTTTAGAGTTCTCAATACGGTGTCAAATCTTGTCTAGAAATATATTACAATAGCTACAAGAACCCCTCGGCCCAAAGGAAAATTTATTCCTTACGGCAAAGTAAGGTAATATATAAATATTTTTAAAGCAACACCGAATGAATACGGTAACAATGAAAAAAAAATAACTCTTGAAACAATGTAGCTAAAATAACAAGAAAAACAGTAGCAGTAATAAGTAAAACCTCTGAATACGAGTAGCAACAAAATGTCGCTTTATTTGACTTTCTTGAACCTGACAGTTCCCGAATGCAAGTCCCAAGCGTTGCTTCCTTGCTTGGTACAATTTAAGAAAGATATAAGGATGTCGCCTAAACACCCGTATTCTTCGGGATAGCAAGAGCAACGATGGTAAATAAAGCAAGTGGAAGAATCTGTTAAAGTGAAAACAGCAGAAGCAAAATATGAAGAAAATCTGCTACTTTACATCATTTTAAACGCGAAACTCTGCTAAAAGTAATGTCACCCTCAAGAATTTTGGTAAGGGTGCAAGAAAAAAGTTGGATGACTGAAGAACTGCATCTTGGTTGGTTTATGTCAGGTTTCGACGTCTATACGCGCTCTTACATAGGCGACCTATGTTTTCTAGGGCGTTGGATGGTGTAAAAATAACAGTGAAACATGATGTTACATAAAGGCATGGTTGGCACTCTGCAAACACTCCTTTAAAACTCATTTGCTACATTACTACCGCCACTGGAGATGTATGCCCAAGAAATGGTCCCACGTGTACGATTGAAGAAACCATATTCCTTAGAAGTGTGATTGGAATATTGCTGCATGAGTTTCTTAATATCACTAACCAACAAAATGAAATCAATTTTAGTCGCCAGAAATGGAACTTTACTCACATAATTCAATTTTTCATGTTTCTACGTTTTTTCCTATAACATGTATTTCTAAACTATAACTTATGCATTCAATTTATCAAAATGATTATAAATATCAGGAGTTGAATTATTACCAAACATTCAGTCACATTAAAAACTTTTAACATAAATATTATGATTTACTCACTTCCAATGTTATTTAAAACTTGAATTGAATTTAATGCAGAATTGATGGTTAGAAATACTTGGCATATACTTTCTTTTATACACATCATTTGAATAATCTCGATGTAGCATCTAGCAGTAGTTTAATATCATTGACTTTTTGTCAGAAACCCAAGTAACGTATTTCCACTAATTCAATGTTTTGGTGAAGGCCTTTATTTTCTCGCCACTGTCAGTTCTGGTGGTCTAGTGGTAACCATACTTACCTCGTTGATCCAAGATCGCGGATTCACCACCAGCCTATTCGATTAATTTTTTGGACCTCTGAGCAAAATGTATCAGCCGTTTCACTCCCTGAATTGAATGGGATGTTGATGGTCTGCAATGTTAAAGAGTGTCCGTAAGTAAAACAAATACCTCGTCATGACACCACTAAGATTGGTAGGGGGAAAACCTAGAGGTGCGTACAAGGAATAGACTTTGAGTGGGAACCTATTTCTTTATAGACAGCAATAATTCCTCCTTGTAGTCAGGGAACTTTGTTTTATCAAGGAAATTCATATAAAATCATTTAACATTATAATTTTTTCATTAATTTAAAATAACTTGTTGTTTCTAATCATAACTATGGAGGATTATTACTGCAACTCTATTTTGCTTCACACCCCATCATTTAATATAGAAAACCAGATCAAATACTTTTGAGCAAAATTATGCTCAGGTTATTATAGTTACCCGTAAAATTTACTCTTGTCTCTTTTATTTCAATGTTAGGATTATCAAAATAGTATAGGAAAAACGCTACTAAAATACACAATATGAGAGTAATTAGTATTTAAGTTCTAATTATAATCTCATTTTCAAAAGTTCGTAACTTAAATTAAATCCGACAGAAGAGAAATATGGCATTTAAATATTAATCTCCTGACATTTTTTAACAAAGGTTTTTCATAAAATCACCAGCATTTTCAACTAAATTAAGAAGTTCAGGGATGTCCTATTTTGCAGGGTTAATGATTTAAATGGTTCGCCGTATTACACACAACCTTCTGCATCTTGACTGAAATGCACAGATTACTTACGCGTTCGTGTTACCTCATAGGAAGTTGAAATAGTTGTGTTTGATGGTCATTTGTTGGAGCCCAGCCAATGGAATGCTTTAATTTGGCATCGGATATCATCGTTTAACGTCTTCTGTGCATAAAGGTTTGTTGCGTACTGTTTCCCTTTAAAAATACTCAAAAGCTTAGATCGAAGCGTGCAGGGGAACCACACACTATCAGTAATTACCAGTAATTGTTTTGTCATCAATAGGGCTCGGATGTTTATAACCTAAAAATGATAGAAATATGCTAGCATTTACAGCCTAAAAACTGTGAAAATGTCACAATAATATACATTAAACACAAACTTTCATGACACATTTTCAAAATCTTACCTTTGCATAAATTAGAATCTTAATGAATACTACATTAAAATGATTAATCTTTGTTATTAATATTTAAATGTTTTCATTAATCAAGAGATAACACTCAAAACTATACACGATGAAAGAAATATTGCAACATGATGGATAACGGAAATTTACAGTAACAAATCACATACATTTTAAATTTTTCGTAAAACGATCTTCTATTGTTAATCAGCATTAACTTGAACCAAAAAACTCCGTCGTCAGCATCGTGGGATGTTGTTCAGCTTATTTAAAATAAATAAATAATTACTGTTGAATTTAGTTTTACCTTCAATGGATGTTGAACATTTTGTGAAAGTATTTTTAGAAAAAGGCTCTTCTAAGAAATTAAAAGCAACAATTCAGGGGTGTGCAAAATCGGCCTTTGAGAGACTGTAAGGATGAAATGGAAATAAAATATAACCAAATCATGAAAGAAGATTGAAAATGACAGAAGACTTTAATAAGGCAAAATATGGTATTATATGATAATGAAAAGCACATAATTTTAATCATATTAGGTGAAAACATGTATATTTTTAATTACCTTAGAAAAACTCAAAAAGTTCAAAGTATAGCAATTATTTGTGAATACTAAGTGTTTTATTCTTTTTCTGCCTCTCTAGTTATTGTCATTTATATCACATTTATAAACATCCGAGCCCTAGTCACCAATCACTGCATTTATTACTCGTGATAATCGACAGTGTGTGAGTAATTATTGAGTTCTGGTAGACGTTAGTACCTGGAAAAACCACTCCAGAAATATGTATTATCCTGCTACTCTAAAGGATAACCTGGGGCTCTCCTTTAATTCTTGAATCACAGACGAAGTGTATTGTTGATTCTTGAAAGAACAGATTAAATACACCGTTTTTATATGCCACTTCAAACTATGTATCTCCTTAAAACAATCCCGACCAGAGCGATGGATTTTTTCGAGCGTAAAGCTCTAAGTTGGAAGTAAAGTCGTGGGTCTCGTGTTGTAGTATTACGGCACGCGAGAGAACCTCAAGCCTGAATGAAGAAGTATCTAAGCAAAATTTATCGGCCGTTTCACGCCCTGTATTGAATGGAACGATGGTGACCTAAGCATCCGTAAATAAACCAAATCAACAATTAACCAATGAAACAAAGAAATTGCTTCACAAGGTGTAAAATCAACGTCGCAACGTCTCCTTGTTTTCATCATTCTGTTAGTTTGCTCGATAAATTCATTGATACGATCAGTTTTATCGTGTGTTCTGAATATGTGGGGTCCTTGGGAGAGTAATGTCTCTAGTGATAATAGGAAGAAACTTGACGACGCTGTAGATTGCGATGCTGACACATTTTCCTCCAGGCAGTTATGATGCGCCGGTGATTAACCTTAAAGTAGCAAGATGATTAATGTATATATCGGTGTATGTGTAAAGATTTGTTCTGTGTTGATAGCGAATCAACTTTAGTATTATTTAATGATATCTCATGAATAACTGGTTTCTCTCAGCACCAGTAACTATTGTGAAGATAACATGCTGTTCAAGTGAAATGCTATCAGTATCACGAAAGATAGATAATGCATGAGACTAGCATTCGGGACATTTGGGGTTCAAATCCATTGGGGCTGCCATCCTGACCTTATTCTTATTTATTTATTTTTCGTGGTTTTCCCTGGTCTCTTAGAAAAAAGCTGGGATGCATATTTCCTACCCATGAATTTTCCACTTTCCCGTTTCATTTCAATGCTTTCCAGGGTCTGCACAGGGTCGAAATATTCTGATGCTATGTACCGTGTGACAATGGCTTGCAGTTTGGAAAGGTTTCTGACCCGGAGTGTGATGTGGAAGCGGCCCTTCTGAGGGGCTCGAACCTCGTTTGGAGTTGAGTCGCTCTATCTGGAAATAATGTTAGGTACCCCGTCTGTATTTGTGCTCCACGCCCCTGTATCTTTGCCGTCCGATGTCGTCCCTTCCCCCCACTAGAGTCCTAAGTACAAATGGAGCAAAGCTTAAGTACCGAAATGTTCTCCTCAATCCAATCTAATAGAAGAAAAAGCTTTGAGGACAGAAATGTAATGCTGCAGTGGAACATTTTGCAGCTAAATTCAGCATATTGATTACTTTAATTAATAAATGTGAATAGAGTATTAAAACCAATGAGGTTGATATTGAAAAAAACAACAAAGCTGAATAAGGTCAGAATTTTTGGAACTTATCCCGAGGTAGAAACATTTCCAAAGAGCAAGTCACTGTAACACAACAAACAGCACCAGCCCACATCGCACGGCACTTTCAACCCTGTAACAGAATGAATGAAATGAAAGGAAATAAGAGGGAAACTCGTGGAAAGCAAAGATCTATTCTAGTATTCGTCTAAGAGGCCAGGAGAAACCACAAAAAAACCCTAACGTCAAAATGCCTGGCCCCAAGAGATTTGAACTCCAGAATTCCGTATGTAAGCCTCGAGCACTACCATCTGAGAAAGGATAATATTCGTTGGGATTTTAGGGAATACTCGATCTCCTAGAAGCCGTAGTCCTTCACTTCAGTCTCCGTATGGTTGAAGCTGCCGAACACAATGAGTAAACACTTCCTCGTCTGTCCTTATTTACGGCGTTGAGCAGTTCATGCAAGAGTGAACTAGAATATTCGTATGGTATTGTTTTCCTAAAGTCAATCATGAGAGATTCCCCCGGTAATCATGATCACAGACTTCCAGGTACTTTGCCTGGTTAATTCCCTTTTGGAAGGAACATGCTTTCATCCTTTATGACAATACTTTTTTTTGATCACCTCGGTAAAGTCCTAAAGTCTTCTAGGAACAAGCTATACGATGAATTGCATACAGAAATTGGGTACCAATCTTGCACTATATTATGAATGACAGGAAAGAGGTTATAACGGAGAGCCCCAAACTTTCTGAAATGTCTTTGAACTTTATCAACTTCTCACGAACAGTTCCAAGATGAAAAATGTCTTCTTATTCTAGACGACAGTCAAATTCTACACAATGGTAAATGAAGGAGAAGCTTTCCCAATACCATGCATTCACTGTTTTAATATAATTTAAGAGAAACCCCTTCTTTGCTGATCAAATAAGCCTCAAACTTAACGGCGCCTTAGGGAACTGATATCCATACGGTAACCTTCTATAGATGGTGCTATATATAACCAACAACGTTTGAAAATTGACGTGAATGTTGTATTTCCGCCTAGAAACATTTGCAGCCTACCTCGTGAACTGTCAAATTTATACAGTATGGGCGAAAAGTTCCAGTACATATACGATAACTTGTTATTATACTATCTCATATTTATGAACATAGTTATGAAATTTATGTGTGGATAAAACTCGTGTACAACTTTAATATTCGCTTCAAGCAAAATATAATATGAATGTTGCTGGAAGATTAAAAGTTCATAAATAATATAAATCAACAACTTGCAACCGCATTATGATTTATACGGGTGTTTTCAGCTTAGAAGAGAAACTTTTAGCTTTCGTGTGGATCCAGGAATGGCTTTATATTGAAAAAAACATATGTATGACCATCCAAGATTTCAGAGCTCGTTTCTTAAGGCGCCCCCGAGCAGAGGTAATTTGTTGAACTGGGAGGAAAAAATCTCGTTTTAATGACGTGAAACGAAATCGGGCAGAAACTTGTGTTGCCTCGTCAATTATTATAGCCACCAAAAAGCGCGATCAACAATGCGCGACCACATGAAAAAAGGCTTGAAAAGTAAACGTTTCCGCACAGTGACTGTCAATGATTTAACGGATGGGGATCTTGACAGGCGCCAGGCTGCATGTGTCTTGTTCCTTCAAACATTTTCAACACGTGTGAGGGAGAGAGGAAATTTCTTTTTACAGATGAACGCGCCATTTGCTGCAGTTCAAAAAATCGGAACATCTTCTGGGCTAAGGGGAATGCCCATTGTTATCAAGAAATTATACAGAATTCTTCGCAAGTGACATGTGGGTGTGAATGTAGACCATCTGTTTGGTGCTTGTTTCTATCAAACATCATGTCTTCGCATGTCAAATACCTGGTTACGTTCGCAGTGCAAGCAGCAGGTATAATGAATACTATCTGGTTATAACAAGATGGTGTATCGGCACATTTTATTGTTATTCTCAGTGAGTTGCTCGGTGACACTTTTACCATCGTTGGATTGGATGCAGAACTCAACAATCATCTGCACCATTGACTCAGCTCTGCCTCACCACGCCAGACTATGTATTCGTTAAGGAGAGAGTGGGACAGCGGCGATATACTTCCGACAACACTAAAAGCCTTCCAAGAAATGATGCCGGAAATGCTCGTTAAAATGAATAAGAGAACACTGCATCATATTGGTCTCTGCAGAGATCATAGCGGAACTCACATCCTAGACATTAAACACGTAATATTTCCGTTCATATTTCGTTATAAATATACAAAATAACAGGTTAGAGTAGGTGTACTGGGACTTTTCGTTCACCCTGTAGAATTATGAGTGTATTAAATCATAAAAACCAACAAGAATGGAGTTAAATACAGTTTTATAATATATAAAATAGACACCACAGAAATGTAAAGCAGCAGCAAATGATGCTCATGTTGGATTTCAGGAAAACTAACAAAAAAAAGTCAGAGAGTGTCGGTGTTTAGCGTAAATTTTTTCTGTTGCAGAGGAAATGGATAGGAGTTAGAAGAGAAGTAGGTGGAAGTGATGGCGTTTAGTATTATGTGGGACATTCACATGACTCAAGAGAATAGCCAAGAAATTCATTTCAGTTCCGATCGTCTCACTGGCACATAGTTCGGCTTTTGGCTACTTCGCCAAAGAAAGTGCGATGACTGTGCACGAAGTGATATGCATGCCATGATGCCAATGATCTCTAAAGTTTCTAAAGCGGCCTGCCTTTGGGTACATTGACTCGCCAAAGCGCCGACAAGCGACTAGCCTCTGAACGTCTGCCTGAGATTGCAGCAGTTGCGATCACGTATTGACTTTATGAAGTTAATGACCTCATTCAGAGCAGCAACTATCAAACCTTATACTATATCCGCTTTCGTTGTTCATTTTCACTCTAAGGTCTACAGAAGAATGTCTCGTACTTTCTGAAACAACAGATCACTTTTATTGTAATTTCTTATAAACTATTTTATAAAATTTGTAAAGCAATTGAATGGTTAAGAATACAGATGGGTTATTTTACTGCTGAAAAGCTAAGCTACAATAAAATATTAAATTTAGTTTACATGACAGATACTTTATGGATCGAAATGTAATTTGGTGTTAGTATAGCTTGAGTATTTGTGCAAATAATAATGGAAAATAAGTAACTTGCGTTCAATACAAAAGTGACATCAGTTACAGGTGTATCATTAGAAGGAAGAGAAATATAGAACTGGAATGATCTGAGAAGGCATTAAGCTTTGAAAAGTTTGTTTATTTTATTTACATTTACCGTAACTTACTTTTTCATGTTTCAGGAGCTCTTTCTCATAAAACTATAAAGATATAACCACCAAAATTTACTTACTATTTCAGAACACTTACTTTTAGCAATGAAACAACATTTTTACATTTTTGTACTAATTTGGACATAAGCATTTCTTTTATTAAAAATAAAACACTTTTGTTATGCATAACTACGATTTTTATTCTGTTCAGATTAAAGATATTAATGATATATTTGGTTTCTATATTAGCATCTTGTACGTGACGGAAAAATGTTGACTATAAAATTCAAGTTATTGGGGGGGGGGGAACCCGAAATATGAACTATAATTATTTCAGCGAAGATGCTTGTTGTAACTTTTAGTCATATTTTCACTAAATTATATTAGTGTCCTTATTTATTTTGTGCCGGTTATTATCGCAAAAACGCAAGCTATAATCATTCCAAATTAAATTTCAATTCACAAAATCACATTATCACATAAACTAAATTTAAATTTCTGCTATAAACCAGAGCTTCCTCAGCAGAAAAATGCCTCCCAACTCCCTTAAGGTGAGCTTGTATTTTAATTTAATTGTTTCGATGTTTAGAAACAATGTTCCAAAATTTCATGTGAAAATTCGAACTCTTAGTGCCTTTTAATATTTATACGGAATATATCCTAAACTCATAGCATGCCATGCACCCTTTCTGAATATCGCTTACTATTAGCCATTTTGCATTTACTTTTCCAAGCCTGAATTGGGAATAAGTAGGTAAGAGCAGGTTTTTCTCTTTTGCTTGAAAAGGCATTCTTGAGAACTATACTACATACAGAAGGCTGTGAATTTTATGTTAACCAATAATATGTTGACATGTGACATTATGAGTTATGCTAGCTGAGAATGTGTTTTTTTTTTCCTGCAGTTTATTCATTTTAATAACTGTTTACAGCTCCAAGTGTTTTAAGAGTGTTCAGAAAGCTTAAAAGTACCCAAATATTAAATAAAAAAATAAATAAAAACCAAAGTTCAGGTTAGAGCTGCTGCATTGATCACCATAGCTTCATCTAGCACTTTAATACAAAAATAGTGAATATATTGCTTTGGAAGATCATATAGATGATAATAAAAACGTGGATTTAGAATAATAGATCTAGCACTTCTATCAGAGGCAGTTTGATCTGCTTGTAAATCTTCAGTGTGTAGATAAAGCTTGAGTTTGTATAATGACGGGAGCAGAGAAATGCGGAGTGGAATTTACAAATTATTTGTGTGTGTTGTAAAAATAATTCTGAGTTTAAAACATCTAAATTAAATAACAAATTTATAAGTAAATATTATGCTTCATATGGTTTGAATGTACTGTTGATGTTGAAAGGGGAGGTGGGAAATTATTTGTGGGATAATGAGTAATGTTTGTGCCACTACTGCATTGAAAGAAATTAATATCATACACAAGAGGGTTCCACAGTTCCTCACTTGTACGTTTAATGTGACAGCAACTGAATATACATCACTCCCTTAAGTGTCTACTGTTATTAGTTTTGACACTGGCAAATTTCTGGATTTACAGGTAATATTAAAATATTATAGAAGGTTCATGTGCTGGGCAAAAGAAAAAAATATATACTGTAAAAGAAAGAGTGGCAGACTACCATAATGCAACTTCTAGCAAGATTTATTCAGGAGTAAGTAAAGGTATTGAAGATTCGGGAATTAAATTGAGATTTCATAGCTCAGAATCAAAACATGAAGTAAGATATGTGCAATATTTGGAAACAATACTTGGCACCCGACCGACCGAGATATAAATATGATATGTGTGTTGTAAACCTGTTATATTTTGTATATTGTAGTTAATAGTTTAGATATTAAGCATATATGTATCTTAAGGTATTACTTTATGACATGAATTGCGTTTCTTTAGAATAGGAATTTCTCTGGTGTGACTGTTTGCGGAAGGCCAAGCTAAGAGAGGGACGCCAAAGAAGTAATAAATCATTGTTCAACAAGAAAGGATAAACACAAGGGACAAATATTATGTCGCTACTTGAATGACCTAACCTTTGTGAGGGTCAGTTGGAATTCAGACCATTGTGTGTGTTAGCGGGGTGAACTCGCTCGCCGTTTTAGGCGGTTGACTTTAAACTAACCAATTATCAATAAATGTTTTAAACGTTCAAGTGCTGGGGGCGGCTTGCACTGGCAGTTGACTTTAAACCAGCCAATTATAGATAAACGTTTTAAATTTTTGAAGCGCAGCTCGAGAATTGCACTTGCATTTGTAGAACCCATGGCTTGGTCACGCCAAAGCTTAGGCGATTTGAGTTGCACATTTAATGAGGCGGTTTCTCTGCTCGGGCACTCACACTCATTCTCAGATTCAGTTCATCTCTTCGAAAGTCGTTGCAACTCATTTGAAGTTTCACTCTGATGCAGATTCTCAAACTCTTGTTTTGGAAGTCGGCGATAGGCAGTTCTTTTGAAAGTTCTTTCGGCAGTTCTTCTGATAGATATCGTCTTAACGTTGAGGGCGCGCTCGCTCGGGTGAAGTACGTGTATGTAAGACCCAGGCTGGAATGCAACAATCGTCTCCTCGGCGCAGTAAATTTATTAAGATTGAGAATTGGTCAACGCTCTGAAACCAAGTTCTATCGTTTGCAGAACACCAGAGTTTTTTTTTTTTTTTGTTTATTTAAGGACGCTCTTTAAAATCGCAGGTCATCAGCGTCCCATTCAATTCAGGGCGTGAAACGGCCGATAAATTTTGCTCAGAGGCCTCTTCTTTCAAGCTTGAGGTTCTTTATTGTGTCGTAAAGTACGACACGGGAACCACGGCTTTACTTCCTTTCCGAAGGAAGTCATACTTAGGATTTTTACGCCCGAAAAAAACCCGTCGATCTTGGCCGCGTTTGAACCCACGAACCGGGTTTAGAAGGCAAGTATGGTACACTACCAGGACCGACACACCAGAGGTTGTAAAAGATATTGCGATTAATAAATTACTGTATATAGTGTTATATCCCATTGTGTGATTATTGACAGCTGATTTTCTCTCCCAGGCCTGTTGAGCAGCTACTCAACAAATAACGGAAAAACACCCTGAGATGTTGTCGTGTAGCGTGGACAACAACCGAGGTGATCATCACAATCAAAAAGACCGCTAACTAGAGGTAGGCAACCAATAAAAACCGCTACAACTTAGGGGTTAAGCATTCATGTGAATTCAAAACTGTATGCGAAAGTAATCGTTATGGAGAAGATCGTTCCATAGGCATGAATGAAAGGCTGGGGCCACGGTTGAACAAAATAAAGAGGATTATCGTGCATGCATTTAAAAAATCAGGAAACTGTGAGAAGTAAATATATAAGGATCAATTTTCCAAAATAGTTCTCTTAGTTATAAATCAATCTACCGTGCCCTGACAGATCCAGAAATATTAAAATAAGCATACATTGGAAGACACAACATCCAAATGATTATTTCATTGGTTTATATGGAAGAAATGCTGCAAAATTACGTTTGTCTCTAATCTCATTTTGAAGTTAGATACATTGTAAGCTGCAACTGTCTTCAAGGATGGCAATACAGCAAGGATAAATATCCTTAGGAAGCTCTAATTAACTCCAGTGTTTTCCCCGCCACACACACACACACACACACACACACACACACACACTCAAAAGCTCGTATATGTGTATGGCTGATAATCAATGTACTAGTAGAGACAGATTTCAGAGAATTTTTTTCCCAAACAGTCAGGTAGAGGACAGCAACTAAAAGAGGAACAGGAAGGATATTTTAACTGGGATATGACATGCAAAATACTTCAAATCAACTTTTTCTTCCTCCTATCAGTTGTAATTTTTTCATTTTAGGCCCATTCCTTAACTACTGGCGATATTTTAATGTCATACTTATTCTTTATTATGAAATGTATATGTCAGTGCGGTAGACTTTAAAAATTATAAAGGACTATTTAAAACTATTTATAAAAAATTGAAATCCTATTTAATTAAAATATTATAAATTAGAGAATAGGATATAAAATGTGTTTCTCTTATACCTAATATAGCGCATGTAATATATATATATATATATTACATGGTCTAGCTTCTTGCCATTGAAGAACTCGCAGTAGTTCGAAATATAGCAGTTTCAAGTGTGACTCTTTCTCTGTGTTTTATCTTTATCTACTTTTATTTTAGTGTTAATTTATATATATATATATATATATATATAACGGGAGATGTTGCAAAAAATATACCTGAATATTTCATGGTACTAAAAAATGTGGTGGCATGTATTTTCGAAAGTTTTGGAAAAGCATAAGAAATTTATTAATACAAGGTCCTAATATTTTAATAAGTTTACCAAGTTTCATTAATCTACAAGCAAACGTCTGTAAATGGTAAACAATTTTAATGGAATCGTGCAATCCTGCCTACGGCTCCACAGAACTTTGAATATATTAATTTCATAAATATCTGTATAAAGGAAGATAAAGCATAATCCCATAGCTATAAAGAATTGCAATAAGCACAAAGGTAATTCAAAAAAAAAAAATAAATAAATTCTTTTAATCCTAAATTTTACAATAAAAATTTAAAGCACTCATCACATAGAGCACTTTTCTGGCATACTTTTACCCCCCTAGTTTTCCATGTTTTTCTCTTGGCTTTTTATTTATATACTTCAATTATCGAGGAAGAAATGCACCTATCTATTAAAAATTAGCTGAATTCTTATTCATTAAATAACATTATTCCATAAAAAATATTAACATTTTTTATTATTATTGGTGCACAAATTACATATTTTAGTCCATATATATATATATATATACGTTTGTGTAAAAGTATATAAATAGGAATTTAGCTATAAAACTTACCGCTCAGGGGTGTTTTACCTCTCGGTTATTAGGTGCTCCGCAACCGGCGGCATTCATACTTTAACTCCGCTTCCCTCTCCTTAGTATGTCCTTGAATATCGCTTTCTGAAACGTGTTCCCTGCTGGTCTTATGACACTTCACATTCATTCACGAAGATGGCTAGGCGGTTGCACCTATAGCAACGCATTTTTATATGTAAACGTTATTTTAAATACGAATTATGTGCGCCCGGAATTTATTTACAGCTTCCCTAATCAATTTACTTTGTTCCAGAGCTGCAATTCATGATAACGGGCACACATTAGAAAATTACTGTTTCAGTGGGGGGGGGGGGAGTGAAAACATATGGCTTTAATATAGAAAAAATAACCAGAGAAAGTTGGCACAAATCTTGAACACGCACCAACAAAATCAATTGATACAAGTCGGAGATTTCGGAATGTAAAGCAGCCATGATCAGTTTGTCCGTAACGCTTATTACCTCACTGCACAATGGACTTTGCTATAAAGTTGTCAATAAAATTTTACTACATTAATTCTAGATGTGTTTTGTCTCCCCGAAACCCTATTAGACAAGAAAATAGATAAAGAACGACGGCAGCAATACTTTGCTCGACAAAACTCAGCAACTGCAAAGGCTCCTCGTGTGCTATTAAGACAAAGGATAAAAGGGCACCAAGGAATCGACATCGTTTTATTCGCAGATCACGCCTTTATTTCTTCGTTAGTACAAGTACACAGTGACTTTCCACCTCTCATGTCAACCACTGAAGGCGGACACTTGGATATTGTATTGACTACAGACAGGTAAAGCTGTGATTATTATAGGAAAGAAATGTTGAGGTTTGAGCTAGAAAACCATTGGAAGCATTAATTCAATTTTTGTTGACTCTGGGGGCATATACTAAGCACTATATTCAAATTATATTTACAAAATATAACAATCAGGCCCGTACTTGGGACTGCTCACGCCCCTGAACAAAATACCTGTGCTCCCCCTCTCACTTGTTCTTTCTTTTTGTGTTTATATAGTTTTAAGTGGAAAACACTATAATTGTGTTTTTCTGAAATGATGAGTATAACAAATTAATACAAAGAAGTTACGTTAGGTTTAAAAGAATCTCTTCTATGACCAGGAGCCAAAACATTAATTATAAACATAAATCACCACCACTATGAAACAGAAATTATGCAGGCACGGTTTCTTTTAAGTTCAATATGAACTAAAGTAGCATTAAATATACCAACTTATGAATTACTTACGTAAATGAGCGGATTAAAACACAATAATTAATCAGAATTACGCCCACAATTCCTAAAAATTATCAGATTGCCATGTGCGGCAATGAAAATTCTCACTACGGCAAAATGTTTAAATTTTTTGAATTAACATGGCTCATTCACTGACCTTGAAGGGTTTTCAGAAAGTTTGCCTTGATTCCCCCCTTCCGTAAATACGGCTGTAGGAATAAATATATGTGCACTGTGTATTGTAAACTAACGAACTCCGAAAGAATGTAATAATTGCAGTTGTATCCATGAAAAGATTTTTTAAACATTTCTTCAAACTTCTATGTGTGTGTGTGTGTGTGTGTTAACGCTCTAGCGACCGCAAATTTTTGCTTTTTCTCAACAAAACTCGACACATAATCATCAGTTAGCAAACGATTCATCGGATTCTTTAACTAGCAAAATTGTACCATTGGGGTGGGGATTAACCTGAAGCTCTAGGGGTCGCAATTTTTTTATTTTATTATTGGAACTCGTTATATGCAATTAAAATTAAATAATAAAAATATTTGTCGAAAATAAGGGAAATCAGAGTATTTGAACTGGGGTTTTACCTGAAACCTAAAATTTAAAAATCGCTCTAGCTGCACCAATAGTTTTTCGCATAAAACTCAATATATATACTATTTAAATAAAATAAGAAAAATTGTTAATGAAAATTAGGGAAATCGGACCATTAGGAATGAGTATATGCCTGAAAAAAATGAAAGAGTGAGTTAAAGCAAAACTTTAAAATCGCTCTAGCGGCCGACATTCTTGCTTTTTCTCAACAAAACTCAGTTGTACGATTGAAATAAAATAATAAAAATATTTTCAAAAACTCAATGAAATCAGATTATTAGTGCTGGGGTTTACCTAAAACTCAAATTTAAACATAACTCTAGCGTATCAATATTTTTGAAACAAAACGCGGTATATACCATTTAAATGAAATGAGAAAAATAGTATCTGAAAATAAGGGAAATCGGGCCATTAGGACTGGGGATTTAGGTGCAAACCAAAATTTAACAATCGCTCTAATGGCAGCAATAATTATTTTTCATAGCAAAACTCAGTATATTCCATGTAAATAAATTAAGAAAAATAGTTTCTGAAATTTGGTGAAATCGGACATTAGGAGTAGGGGTATACCTGACAATGGAATTTTAAAAGCGCTCTAGCGTTTGATTTTATCTGAATTATTTTAAAATGAAAGGATAAATTAACTCAGCATATAAAATGTATTTATAACGATGCATATGTTTTATATTAAACAAAAGCGCTATCGTGAAGATAGCAACTGTAAAATATTAATATAATATGTGTGTGGGAATTATATTTGCATGTAAGAGCGCTCGCAATAACGTTTTCTAATTACACATTTTTGCTATGATATAGTATACAATTAATGTGGTTTAATAATAATAATAATAATAATAATAATAATAATAATAATAATTCTAAAATGTGGTTTCTCTTTTTAACCTGTATAGATTGCAGTAATTCTAGTTTTTTACTCCTTACTTTTGAAAATTGGGGTAATTTCACTATAGACATTTATTTTTAAGTTATTTTGAAAGGAAAGAATACAGACAAACTTAGTTAAGTAACGAATTATAGTTCAGATTTTTTTTCATTAGTTAACTTTTGAGTTTGTTATTCTAATTCCACATAGTACTGCCTAAATTACTTTGTTAATCAATAAAGTCAAACTTTTATTTTATATTCTATTTTAAAGTTATTCTACTTGCTGAGGAATTTGCTTAGTTTACGTAACTCCTGCGCGATGGAATATTTCCCCTTAAAAGGATACCTCCAAAATGCAAACTTAAGTGACGAGATATGGTTTTGGCTTGTGTTTCGTTATAATATTTATAACAGCCTAAAATATCACTTGTAATAAGCGTTTTATTACAATGTATAAAGATAGCTTGATAATATATGCAGTGTTCATAATTAAGGAAAATTCTTATAATTACAACCAAAAGCTGGTGCTAGGCTCATGTGGAGTCAATGTTAAATTTTTATGGCATTCAACTTTAGAAATTCTTATATATACATAAATAATTGTGATATATATATATATGCAATACTTAATGAATTCAAAACCGACGAAAAAGCAAAATCGACTTTTGCGTGATCTGTCGCGTTCCTGATGTCTTAAGAACAGAAACATGGTATTAGGTAAAGAAATTCAAAAGTAAGAAATAATTATTTTAAACCAGAAATATTAGGAAATAAAGGGGGAGGGGCGATTGGGAGGACTATGTTTGAAGGTTGAAAATAAAGCGAATTCGAACGTTAATTTTAGCATACCTGCCCAGTGAGGAAAGCAATTCACATTAATAAGATGGAAATGCCAGTTTTAGAGGTCGGGTAAGGTCAGCCACTGGCTAATTCATGAGGATTGTTATATAATACAACACATAACACTTAAACACGTGTTGCAATCTCCTACTAACACAATGAGAATGTAATCTAATACAAAATACTAAACAAACAGCCGTTTAGCGTTGCGGATGTCAATTGTTTAGTCTTTGTGGTATAGAATAGAATTCGTCTTTAATTTGGCATGATATTTTACAACCTCGATATGTTAATTAGAAACGACTTTCTAAGAAAAATTCAGTTATGATTATATTTTCCATTTTGTAAACTTGTTTTTGTTATTGAAGAGGTTTTCGGGGATAAATCGATAATTTCCATTCAATTTAATTTCAGTATTTCTTTATTCATTAACTGATTGAGTGAAAATAAATACCTTCCGGACTTGCTGATTTGATTTATTTACGGACACTCTTTAACATCTCAGGTCATCAGCGTACCATTCAATTCAGGGCGTGAAACGATCATAAATTTTGCTCAGAGGTTCAGAGTTTAGATAAAAATATGTTAATAAACTTTGCATTTTTTCCTTTCATTTCCTATACTTATTTCACAATATATTCGTCAGATAAATTAATACACCGTTGGCAAAAACAAGTTTGATGAACCGTCACGAAGAAAGTTTATTCTGTTTTTCCAACTATTTCATTCGAAATGTTAAGTTTGAGTTAACCGTTATTCCATGTTCCAAAACCAACGTTAATACCACCAACCATGTCTCTGGTAATGTCCTGCTGAAGCCTGTAATTTTAATTTCTTTTTCTAAGGCAAGTCTCCATGTTAATGTTCCATGAATTGACGTTTTGTCTCTGGTTTATAATTCTCTCCTGTCTTAATGAAGTGATTAAAAGCATCACCACCGTTCTCAAAACGCATAACTCAAAAGGTTTCAAACTTTAATTGCGCATTAAAGAATGCTCTCACTCTTAAACCAACTTTCTAGTATAATGTAGCGTTTGAGTAGCTTTTGTATGCATTTTCTATCACAACTATCAACCTAAATATTTGACCGAGCAGGATGGCTCAAGGAGTATCGCTTAGAACTCGCATTTGGGAGGTTCTGCTTTAAATACTTTGGGGAGTTCTTCCTAGCCTTGGATTTTTTCGTACTTTCTCCTTGTAGCTTAGTTAGACGAATGCTGAGATGGATATTTCCTTTCCATAAATTTTCTCTCTGTCATTTCGTTTTTCACAGGTGCCAGTGTTTTCGAAAGTGCCAAGGTGAGGTGAGCTGGAGCGGTGAGACGGTGGCTTGCGCTTTGAAAAGTTTTCTGTCGGGGTGTCTGGTATAAGAGACTCAAACTCCTTGGAGGGCTTCGGGTTGTTCTATCTGAAATATTAGAGACCACTCTACATCCGTGCACCCTGGCCTCCCGTGTCTTCCTCACCTTATCCCTACCTCTCAAAGATGCCCCACTAGGGGCGTAGGCACAAACGGCCAACCATTGAGCAAGGTTGAAGTACCGAAATATCGACCTCTGTTCTTAACAGTCCAATACAGTCCAATCAAAACTAAATATTTTCAAAAGAAAAGTTTGAGGTTGCACTTGGTTTTTCAGAATTAAATTTGCATGTAGGATTCCATATGGCCACCATCTTTTTCTATAATTGCTTGTATTTATGGTATACGTTCATCTATCGCAGAGGCTATCAGCAGTTGTGAAAGTCCACTCTTTTCGTAGTAGGCCAATTCGTAATTAAAAAAATAAATAAATGGGGATAGCATATACAAAATCATGACATTTCTGTTTTCTTTCTATTTATTTTTATTACAAAATAATATAGTGGAAGCTACTTTTTGTAATTTTTCTTTCCAGGCATTTTCTTTGGTGTGTGAATATTAAGAAAAGCTAAAAATAAAAGTTTTAGGGTATTGTGTCACGTTCTTTGAGTGTTGTAGATTAAACTTCTTATGGGAAAACTAAAAACGGATACAATAAACACAATAATATATATGATATAATGAAATTAAATGTTCCCTATCTGAGCAAGCTATATGGAAAAATTCAGGCAAACCCAATGCACTCAAGGTAGAGTAAATGAATTTGAATATATGGTTATTGATGCCTTTGTGTACACTCTAAAAGAATTATTTACGTCATTAAAAGTATGTTTAAATAAATGCTGAATGTCGGAATATATGGCGAGAGTATAATTGCTAAATAACTAAATTATTTTTCAACCTTTATTACTTTCTAAGTAATAAGTTGTATTTTCAGATTTCATTTACAATAACATTTTACTTGTTGCGGTCAAATTTTGTGCTGCGTACTCAAAACAAATGAACTTCGCATTTATCAATGCGCTTGGTTAAACAACATAGAAAGGAAGTACCTCTAGCTTAATAGGTGCTTTCAGAAAAAGTATAATATACTGTTTAAACAAAAATGGGTAGAAAGGAAACAGTGCCCTGAGGTTCTAACTGCATGTAACTTCATATAAATGAGTCATTTGTATTTATAAACATACCATAAGACGTCAATTGACATCAATTAGTAAACAATTTGTTTAATAATTTAAACCTATTGGTGTGAACTTGGTATCAAATTAACCACACAGTGTAGTCCTTCCTAGGGGTATCTGCTGCTATTCCTTTAGTTTAATTCTAGTAAAACAAAAATTATTAAAAAGTAGAGAAAACTGAAAAGATCATGCTTTCATGTCATATTTGTGAACTGCCGGAAAATTTAAAGATTCTGAAAATGAAATTATTTCTACGACTTAATTTCAATACTTTAACTTGCACCATTTTTCTATCAGCAATGTTATGACCAAATCATGTTAACAATCATGACACACATGCTGTTATTATGGAAGTATCATAAATTGTATTTTTTAACTTTATATCATATTTATTGCTTAATTACTTAATATTGACTGAAATGGCAAACTACCCCTAGCGCTGTTACTGCATTCCCACTTCCCATAATTGCAACATGTTGGGTAAGAAGCTCTTTGACATCAGATGATTCCCAACATGGTTCTGTCCACAATAGCAAAGAAAGAAAGTATTTTTCCTTATGTTCACCATAACTTTATTGGGTTTTAAGATAGGGTATTTACTTCAGTGAGGATGTAATGTGACGTCTGCATAATTCTCGACTTGTCATCAACGATGTCACTTCCTATTTTTAACTTATTCCTGCCTGCTTGGCCATCGGTATCCAGCCACAAACATGAACATTTTCAAGCGTTTCGTAAGCAAAACCACGATGCTGTGTCAGGCCCTTTTTATTCTTCTTAGAAGTTTATAGTACTAAGGGAACTTGTGGAATAATAATTATTAAGCCACGATTTAAGAGAAATGAACTTAAGGTTCAAAACAACACACATGTGATATTCTTTGCTTCCTCCTAAATGTTCTGCAAGAGTCTCAAAGTATTAGAAAAGAAGTGTAGTTGGGCTTGATCCTATATTCCCTAACAAGTGTACTAATGTTACTTAGTCAGTTATATTTTCATATCATTTGCTCTAAACCTTTATCTTTTGAAAGAGTAGTTAACGAAATTTTTAACTTGAAACGCATAATTTTTAAGGTTCTTTAAATTATAATTAAACAACAAAACTGCTATAATGCTATTTTTATTAATTTATTATTTTCATGTACTTTAAGGTATCAATATATCATCATATTGATATTCCGGTCTACACCCAGGATTACAAGTCAATTTTTACGGGTCATAACTTCAGCTCTCCGCATATTTGAAAATACAGTCCAAAATGTTTAATGTATCAAGATCTAGTAGCATACCATATTCCTCTTAATCTCTCATTTAGTGTAACGTTTCGTTGCACATTAGTCTGTATAAATCACTTTTCCTTAGAGTTCAGGTTTTGCTTTCATAGTAGAGCATAGATCTAGCTAAAATGTTATAAAGGCAATTTGCAGTTTATTTTTGGAATAATTTCACTTTAAAACTATTTATTATGCTCTTAGATTTTTTAAATTTGATAATTTTATAATAAATCTCTTTTTTCAAAGATGGTTCATTTTTATCCAAATTATTACCATTTTGAAAATTTTACTGAAATAAAATTTACTTTGTATCACATATTTACCATAAAATGCATTTTTTCAGCAGAAATTTCGTATTTTAATTTGGAACAATTAATGACAAATGATTAACTGACTTTTGTACATTATCCTAAGACGCAGAATCATGGGCAACTAATTATTGAGTTTAATTTTAAATTCTGTTGATAGGTATGCTGAAATTCCTTGCTTCTGTAAAATTTTTTGTAGAGCATACATGTAAATAACGAATGGCAGAGGAAAGCGTTTCTTCTTTGTCCAACTTATATGTTAATTTTCTCTTCATTCTCAGATTCTATTCTAAATGAAATGAGATTTTCCTTGTATAAATTGTAAATAATGTGGATTATGTATTGTGGAAATGATCTTGCATCAAAATTCCTAGTATTGATGGATTTTCATAATATTTTTATAATTTCATTTAAAATATTAGTATAACATTAATAACTACTGTTTGAAAGAGGCATTCTCTTGTAATTACTCTTTTTATTTTTTGAAAATTGGAATTATAATCGATTTTGAACAATTTCCAGATGGCTACTTATGTTCCCAAATTAAAGTTTAAAAAAAAAGTTTTTTAAAACAAAGATAAATGATTCATAGGAATATTTAAACAACTTATCAGAGATAACATCTTCATCAGCAGTATTGTTGTCACATTTGTTAATATTGCAATAACTTTAATGCAGTCTGGTCTTCATTTGAATTATTTGAGTGACTTGTTGAAGAGAAGAGACATTTTAAACCATAGGAGTCTGGTTTAACTTTTAAGTTCTGTCCCAAAAACCATATGTATCGTTTTTATAGCTAATGAGGTCACTGAATCAACAATATCGATTGAATTACAAACTGTATTATAGTTAGAAGTGGATTCTTCAAACAGCAGAAGAACACAAGCTACTGTTTCTGAAACATTACTTAAATCAGAATAGTAAATATAGTAAATTTTAAAATTTTGGAACTAAAGTTAATAAAAAAGTAATAGTTTAGATTTTAGATTTAAACGTAATATAAACGAAAAGAAATACATATCTGACGTTTATTAGAAAAAAAGAGCATATTATAATAGAATTCTGTCCAATGAGCATGAAGTACTTATGTAAATATTCTAAGAAAAATGGGAAACATTTTGTTTCCCCTTTAAACAATTATTCCAGAAGGTTTTAGCTAAAAATGTACAAAATTTTGAAACATTTTAGTAACGAAACTAAAGATTTTGTCAAAGTTAACTTTAATACTACAAAGCACTTGGCTATATAATTATATAAATTTACAAAAAGTATTAAAATACCCGAAAAAATAACAGAAATATTTTCTGACAAGCTTAGCTTATCTTTTAACAACAAACTTTTAAACTCTACAAATGGAAATATACAGGCAAGTAATAAAAGCAATGTGCAATAATAAATTTACAAAGCAATAATTTTTTTTAAGCATCTTCTTACTATTGAGGGGGAAAGTGTAGTAATTTCTTTTCCTTGTGTTTTACAACATAAGCCTAATGATGTAGATGCTGGAGCATATTATATATATATATATATATATAGTGACCGTATAAGTAAGTGCACCCCTAATTTCTTCTATTGTTTTATTAAAGTTTTCTAAACTGGGAAATTTGGCATTACCTTGAAACATTTTATAAATGACATTGTTCATTTGCAAAATAACAATTTTTGAATATAAAAATAAATAAAGCTTTCAATTTCTCTTAAAATATACAGTAGGGTCTATAACTCAGCCTTTTTTTTTTTTTTTTTATGGATTCCTAATAAGACGTAATCTGTTTATTTACTAAACATTGTCGGAAATATTTAATTGTAAAAAGCAATCGACTTTAGAGTTTACACTACTCTGCCCCCGTTAATAAGAAACGTAATATAAAACTGCGAAAAAATAAGCTACCGTTCTGATAGACCTTCAAATATTTCCAATAAAGAAATTGGAAGACTTTCCGCCTCTATTACTTTAATAATTATTATTGTAACGAAGGAGAAGGTTTGTTAAGAGTCTATTTTTCCTGAAAAAGCAATTGTTAAATTAATAATGCATGGATATAACTTTTACTTTAAGGGTGTTGTTGACGATATATCTTTCATTTTTTTAATTTTGTTGTTTTAACTATCTGAAACAATATATGCGCAGTCCACTATTCCCAATTGAAATTTTAACAAAAATAAATAACTATATAAAGTAATTCTTTGCATCTTAAGATTAGCCATCCTGACTCTATTTACCTTGAGCAGGAATACAGAGATGCTTTCTTAATTTGTCCGTTTTCAGGTCACCTAAAAAATTTGCTATATCAGAATCTGCAATGCGACATAACAGACCTAATTAAATGTTTTTATGGCCTACTTCTTTCTTAAATAAAAGTGAGCATGGCAAGGTGCTGCATGAGATACTTTCCGCCTTTGCCTAATGAAGGACGGAGGCACGCAAGGAATGCAATAACACGTGAGTAAGCGGGCGTGAATGATGCCATGATAATCCGATCATGTTTTCATGAAGTAAAAGCTAGTCCTTGAACAATCCATGTTAAGAAGTGCAAAGCCCCCTGCGCGTGACATCCCAGATATAGCCCTCTTTACGTATTTAGTGGAAACATTAAGTTCGTGAGGTCATTTAACGTTCATGTCGCTCCAACGATTTGCATAGAAATGAATCAGCAAATATTTTATAACACATTTCTAAACACTAGTATATAACACAAAGTTTTTGTTATATTGCACTGAAAAATACCGTCGTTAATAATCAGCGCCAAAAAGGCTTCAAATAGTGTAAATACATTTTTAGAAATGTTTCTCAATATTTCTCGTAAACTTCAGTCTCGTTTGCAAACGCGATATTTCATTTGTTTTATTTTGCAGATTGTGCATGTTGAATAAACTCCCTTTCGGTTAAAATTCAACATTCTTTGTTGTTTTAGGAAACATAGGCGATGTTGAATATGCAGATGAAGATTAAACCCAAAGTATGCCGAAATTTAAAAATAAATTGGAATGGCAATCACAGCAATATATACTCTAGTTAACTAGATTGAGACACAGAATTGTAAATAGTATATTATTTTATTATTAATTTCATCTTAAAACTCATTTTTTAACCAGATAAATTTCAGAGTTCATAACCTTACCCAAATAAGGACTTTAGGTACTCCCTTTAGCCATATACTTGAATGATCCCTGCCGATCTCTCAGCAGCATACATCCATTTGCGAAGATAATTGAAAAATAAAATTTACTCTAGAGCAACGAACTTTAATGTGAGTAAGTCACAGAATGAACAATATATTCAGAAATGCCCTTATCAATTGCTTCTTTCCTGACCTGCAGTTCACCATGTTGTGCACATATTGGAATCTATTGGTTTATGTAAAAATAATCAACAGAGAATACGTAAATTTTAACAAAGAAAAACTAGACGAAACTGACGCAAATCTTAAGCGTTAGCAAACAAAATTAACATTTACTAGTGGGGAGACCGAATGTAAATGAAAACGTAACAATAAAATCAGAATTTTTAAAGTGGCTGAACTGATCCTATCAATCGGAACATGTTTTCCCATTACACTGCTTGCTTAGTCGAGGGATGACGTCAATTTCACCATCTTCTATAAATTTAGGTAGTATACATTTTAAAGAAGTGAAATGATTAAAGGCATTAAAAAAAATGGTCTTAAGAAAACGGAGATAAATTCAATTGCGTATTGACTAAAAATAATCTATGTATTATGTTGTAAAAACAATAACAAAAACAATAATAATATGTTAATAATAATGATGATGATATAATAACAATAATAATAATAATAATAATAATAATAATAATAATAATAATAATAAATGCCTACACATTGTAATACTGTACAAAATATTATCCCCTTTTTTGTTTATCTCATTTTAATGTTACTTTCATTTGATGGCGATGATCATTAATATAACATTCGTTTTTCTGAAAGACAATAATTTGCACAAAAGTCATACTATATATTTTAGCCACATTGCAATATAACTAATAACTATTTCACAAAATCAAAATAAACAAATAATAATACATAATATTAAGGACGTACAATGTTATACATGTATAGCATATATTTACGCTCATTATAGTTATCAGTCAGAGAAGGAGTGTGTTTTATTTTATAAGAGGTAGATGAATCAGCGCGAACTAGACTTCTAATTTAATATCCCATCAAAGCAGCATCTCATATGAGGGTAGGTCCATAAATTTCCGACCCAGTCACTTTCTAGGTATGGTAAAGAATATAGTTAACTTTCATTGCAATTTCTCACATCTTTGAATTACATTTCAACCCCCTCCCAAAAAAAAGAATTGGCCAAAACAGCATCAATCACTTTTCGTTACACTTAAATTTCTTTCCTCGAAGGTCCTTCTTGGGTTTTGAGCAGAGGAAATAGTCACTGGGAGCTAGATCTGGGCTGTAGAATGGATGGTCGATCTCCTTGAAGCCACATTTCTTCAAAGCTTCCTTTGTCACAAGAGCTGTGTGCATGGGCGCGTTGTCGTGAAGAAGGCGCACACCACCACTCAGCTTTCCTCGCCTTTTCTCTTTGATGGAAGCACGTAGTCTGTGTAGTAGGTCATCATAGTACTCCCCATTTACTGTGGTGTTCCTCTCCTTGAAGTTAATGAGAGTATTCCTTCATAGTCCCAAAAGATTGTGGTCATGATCTTGTTGGTTGACTGAGTGACCTTGGCCTTTAGAGGCGGTGCTTCACCAGGTTTACGCCACCCCATTGGTTCTCTTTTGGACAAGGGATCATAGTAGAGGACCATAGTTTCATCTCCTGTAGCAATGGTTTGCAGAACTTCTCTCTCGTGGTCACGGCAGAGCTTCAAAAATGCCTTGCAACAAATGACTCGTTGCTGCTTTTGGACCGAGGAAAAAAGTATAGGCACCCATCTCATGTTTAAATGTTGATGAATAATCCTGTTGTTTTAGAAAGGCCCAACGTTGTTGATATTTCTGTAACTTTGAACCATGGTCTTCCATAATTTCTCCTTCCACAAGAGCGATTTTTTAGGAGTGAGCATCCGCATGGGCCGACCTGCACGCTGTTCATATTTAATGCTTTCTCGAGCCAATGGAAAAAGTTCGACCCATTCTTTTACGGCAGAATATGAGGGGGATGCTTCCCCATACACCGTCCAATCGCTGTTTAATTTCATTTGGAGTAAGTCCTTCTTTTGTGAAGAACTTAATAACAATTGGAATCTCCATTTTGAACATGTCACAATTTTCTACACATAGCCTTCTTTATGTAACTATATTTGAACAACTGAACACAGCAGAGCGGAAGTTACAGTTGCAATTGTTTACTGAACAGATAAGGTATGGCACCAGATAAGAATTTTGTGAAGGCGATAATCCTTATCCGCGAGGCCGGAAACATATGGACCTACCCTCCTAGCTGTTCGGTCGGGGATCAACAATTTTTGAAAGGGCAAGGTAGTTCCATTCTTGTAAATATACCCACAGATAATTAAGGTACTGGGGGGGGGGGGTACATGGTATCAGCTGAGGGGATTTATAATATCTGTTGCATCCAGAAATTCAGCAAGATTGCTACGACACCTTGTATTTTCTTCCCAGGATTTCAAAACAATTCAAGACATTTAAGTCGAAGGTTGAGAATCCTATCCCTCCTTCTTGGGAGGTGTGGTATAAGGTGAACTAGGAAGATACAACCTCTTCATAAATACCAAGAAACAGCACAAGTAATTTGCCTGTCAGTAGATTTGATGAGAGGCACAACCTGAGCAAGGTACTTAGTACGAACTTCTGGATAGTAAATAGGAGTGTACAACCCAACTCAGCTGTCAAAGACAAAGTTCACGGGACTATAACGTTTGCACAGTAGATTTAAGTACTCGGATTAACTCTGCCAATTTTTATGGCCTATTTCAACCAATGAGGGTGAAGAGTAAAGTGGCATTTGAATGGAGGAATGTGAGGTTCACGCTTCCGCTGGCCAATAGATAACATCTTGGATTTGTAATAATTAACCAGCAGTCCGATATTTCACAACGTTTTTCATGTTGTTGATATCTACATCGGTGGATAATATTAGTCACATAACTTGCAATGCCGCAACGACAAATATATTGTACACAAGAGAGATACCAGTAACACTGGTTACTAATTTCAATAACAGATGTAAATATTTTTTTTGTATTTGTGTACTATTTTCTAATATTTCATCATCATCATCATCGTCGTCGTCGTCGTCGTCGTCACCAAAGTCTTATTTCTCTTATTTTTCTCTTAAAAGTATTACTTCATGTTAATTTTAACAACAAAGTTAACTTCACAACTGATCAACAACTTTATTTACTTGCCTAGTACGAGGGTGGGTTGATAAGTCTGGTAAATTTCAGCGAAATGGCGAGAGATTTTGTTAATTGGCATAACTATTGAAAAGTATAATTCTTGTAATGGTTTTGTTCAAATTTCCAAACAGATGCACTGCGTATTTCTTTATTGGCAGCTATCTCAAGTGATCGATGTAACACGTTTCGCAGAAATGGAAAAGACGAATATTTTTATTTATAAAAGTGGACTGCTACCCAGTTAGAAACTGAGCTGAAGCAATTTCTTTGGGGCTCTGCACCAGCAAGACCGTCAATTATTGGATAAATGAATTTAAACGTGGCTTTACGAGCACTGCAGATGCTGCATATTCCGAACGTTCGATTCAAGTCACTTCTGAAGAAATTGACCATAAAATTCATCATATCGTGATAGAAGATCTCGCATTAAGATTCCTGAGATTATTCAGATGGAAGGCTCTCATATGAACGGATACATAATATCCTGCATGAAGTTCTGCATATGAATAGTTGAGTGAGCGATGGGTGACGCAGAGACCAAAGAATCTCGAAGAAGGACATACAAATATAGTGTTTGAAATTTTTGCAGCATAATACGATTGATTTCTGACGTCGTTTTATGACTGTAGACGAAACTAGGATTCACCACTACACCCTGGAGACAAAATGGCAGTCAAAACAGTGGATGGGTGAAGCTGAAAGTGCACCGAAAAATGCTAAAAATCGTTTTGTCAGCAGGAAAAGTCATGGCGACTCTTTTTTTTTTTTTTTTTTTTTTTTTTTTTTTTTTTTTTTTTTGTTTGCTTGTTTCTGGTAACTCACAGAGTATGGTCGTGATTAAATACTGGAACGTTTGCATGAGTTGAAGCAGAAGCGACTAAGATTGGCGCGCAAAAAAGTACTCCTCCACCAGGACACGTACCTGCTCAAACGTCAGCCGTTGCAATGTGCACGAGATGAGCTTCGATATAATTCTCCACCCACCTTATTTCCCAGATTTGCCACCATGTGACTTTTTTCTCTTTCCTAACCTCAAAAATTTCCTGGGGGGAAAAGAATTTTTTGTAAAATGTAGAGGTAATGTAAACATATATTATGCACAGTTCGAAGGAATAAAAAGATGGAATCTCGCTGGACAATGTATTGAGCTCTAAGATGATTATGATAAAATAAATTTTTGTTTTTTTTTAAAAAGAGGTTTTAATTTACTGTTTTTATCACACTTATCAATCCACCCTCGTAACTTACGTTTCTGTAAAACAAATGAAGTGGTGCATGTAAAGAAAATGTACTCTTATCAGATAGAAAGAGAAAATAATGGGATATTAATTAAAATATTCTCTATGATGCCATAACGCGTACAACATTAATAGCAAAAATGTTCCATTTTAATTAATACTAGTCTTTAAAATATAAGAAAATGTTTATCGGAACGTTTTTCCACAAACTTTTTCTCAAGATATTTTTACTTCTCTTTTTAGCATACTCTCCTTGAAGACTGGCCCTGTAACATTTCTATAACTTCCTGGAAGAAGGGTTGTCTAACCTCTGTAAACACTGGTTTGCAGCCTCCCCCATAACTTCAAAATTTGATAAATATTTCTTCATTCGAAGATTTTCTTTCAGTTTCGGAAACAGCCTGAAATCACTGGAAACTAAATCTAGAGAACCAGAAGATTGTTTCAGCTGCTATAATTCTATTTTATAAATTACAACCATTGCAACACAAGATGTGCTTGAGGCAATATGTTGAAGGAAGGACACACTTACGTTTCTCTGCGATATGTCATCCCCTCCTCCTCAAAAAAAAATATATGATCTTACCTACTGATGTTTGCACCTTAAATTGCTTCGGGGATGGAGATCTTTTATATTTTCATTCTTTACTTGGCATTTGTCTTGGTCCCCATGAAAATGCCTTCAATATTACTTACGATGTTAACTCTCAACCATTTTCGAGATGTCAGCATTCCAGGCATCCATCTTGCAGTTAACTATTTCGCCTCTAATTCTTTAGTTAAAATATTGTATACATTGTAGTAGAGATGTTTGATTCCTGCACTATATTCTTGATAGTCATTCATCAATCTTGTAACACGATATTATAAAATGTATTTATGTTTTTTTGTATTGTAAAAATTTATTTTCCTAGCATGTTCTACACACACACACTGACGGCACTTATTATTATTATTATTATTATTATTATTATTATTATTATTATTATTATTATTATTATTATTATTATTATTATTATTATTATTATTATTATTATTATTATTATTTTGTCATAAGGTATAGCATATTAATCCAAAATTGCTGATACATCTTGAGGAACTACAGAATGAGATATGCCATTCATTTGAAGGATGAATCGATTGGATGTACGTCCGGGGCGGAGGAAGCCTTTGGCTCTTTGTACCCACGTCCACGGGCGCTAGACGCTGGGGCAGAAACTTTTACAAAGCGCAAGCCACCATCACACCGCACCAGTCCACCTCATCCCGGTACTTTCGATCCTGTAACAGAATCAACGGATTTTTATTTTGAATAGTGCTTTACGCCCGTTTTCACTGCTGAGGCACTACAGGCGGTGGACACTGATGATATATGAGATGAAATGATCAATTGGGAAAGGATATTTTTATTTTAGGAAGAAAATGTTCCAGACCTAAGTTTAGAGTACCTCCCCAGCATTTGCCATTTATGAGGACTGAGGAAAACCTGGAAGATACCTCAGTCAGGGAGGACGGTCCTTGCGGGATTCGAACCCAGACCTCCCACTCACGAGTACCCGCCTTAACGACCTCGGCCATCCATGTCGGTGAATCAAAATCAACGGAATGACATGATATGAAATTCGGAAAATTCGTAGAAGGTGAGGAAACAAAGGAAAAAAAAAAAGTCAAGATGGACCACCCAACGGGAATTAAACCCAGTACCTTCCAAATGCGAGTTCTATGCGTTACCGCCAGAGCTACCCCGCTCAGTTGCAGGCATTAAGTCTCAGCCGGAGTTCCATTTCTTGGTAAGGCTTACCATTTCAACAGCTGCTGTGATGTTTGAACTTAAAACTAAGCACGCAGCATTCTTGTGCCTGTGAAACAAAAATGTTGATCAACTAGAAAATGATCAACCATGAAACATAAAGATGAAATCTTACAGAAAGAAGAGTGTTACAGAAATCAAGCAGTGGCAAAGAAAGTTCTTCCACCTGTTCAACTTATTACTTCAAGTGGTGACATTTTCAGACTAATAACCCAATGCTAGCTTTAGAAATCATATCAAGCAGTAGCGAGATGGTTCTGGTTTCCTGAAAATCAGCTCTTGCTGATAGAAACTTTTTCTGGTTCCTTTGAAAGGCCACATGAAGTTAGTGAAGTCTTGGTGCATTAGAGTTTGATAGTGACTACTTCATTTTATTTTTATTTTCTCATCTGACTACTTTGCATTCAAGGTGAAATATTTTGGAAAAGGCCATTAAAACCTGGCCGGGAGCATTGATATTCCCAGAGTTAAATTAAGCCCTTTCGATTCCTGGAAAATTTTACGAGGCCACAACTCTTGACAGATGCGGCTTTGTTGGCCCCTTTGATAAATCATGCACGTTACAAAGACAAAAAATTATTAAAACAACCACATTACATGACGCAAAATCTTGCCTGGCATTTTAATTGGTGTTTTGCATTGCATTTGATTTTGCGTTTTTTCCCTATTGCGCACTGACTCTCTCTCTCTCTCTCTCTCTCTCTCTCTCTCTCTCTCTCTCTCTCATACACTCAAACACACACTCTCAGCATTATCTTTGCTATATAAAGCGTGGAATTTTTTTCAAAGAACCCAAAATTATACAAGTATGTATTAACCAGTTATACTTTCTTCTATAGATATGCATTTTAGTTGTTGATACACCGTAAAGCATTGGCTTTATTTTAATTATTTTTGAAGCTAAATATTCAAAGGACAAGCACAGCGTTGTGCGCATGTGCCAGTCTACTGCGAAAGGCAGACCATTTTCATTGCTGATGAATATCTCCTTATCATTTATTAGTAAAGGGGAAAAAATTAAAAGCCATTTCTTTACATATTTACGCTGGTTTTCAATTCACCTTTCACAAACTTCATTTCATTACAAAACATGCTTCAGATAGTGCCTACAGCCGCTTCTTTCAGCTCAAATGTTTTTCCTCTCAAAACGTCCTCCACATAACAAGCTGGATGAGCAAGATCAGGGCTGTATGGGGAATGCTCTGTCACCAAATGGCTCAAGAGTTGCAGCGGCAAATGCTATCACGAGGAAGAAGAACGCCTTTAGACAAAAGTTACCTGCAAGCAATGGTTCCGTATTTTTGACTTCAGCTTTTCCTCCAACATTACGCTATTCACTGTTTCACCCCTATACTCTCCAAAATTGGTTTTTTCATATCCATGAACAGATCAACAGGACCTGTCCGACGGGGAGTTGAGATTTAGACAACTTATCTTGAGATGTGTGCCGCCTTCTTTAAACCGCCTCTTGCTTTCGGGCTCATGGTGATGCACCCAGGTTTTCGTATCTGTAATAATACGTGCCAAGAATGCTTTTCCTTCATTTTTATATTGCACCAAAATGTCTGTGAGCGTCTCTTGAGCTCAACAACAGCAACTGTGCATACTTGAGAATCTGCGTCACTGGTCAGAACTTTTGAGTATATAGATACTCTTTCTTATTTTCACGATTAATGACTTCGACCATTCTCACCTTCTCATCAGGGATTGATGTTCGTCCAGTTTTAAATGAAGTACTCGTTCTTACACTCTTTTCTCTCCAGTGCAGGCATCGTCATATTATTGCAGTATTTTTCTTTAAATTTCACAATGTTTCATATCGCAAATAATTTATCGTTGTTCCTTTACGGTGGAAACAGCTCAGGCACTGCAATTTTATATATTATATTGCATTTCCGATAAAGCACGCCAGGGCAGTAAAACATGTTCTCTAAGAGTATGTGGGTGTATGAAAGCCTTAGCATATTCATATCATTAAATACTGCAATTCGCTGTACTTTTTGAAACACTTTTTTAAAAATATTTTAGATAGGATTTATTTCCTATCAGAAACATATCATGCGATAAAAAGGCTCTTGCTGTTGAATTACACGATTTCATAGCAATGAACTTGTTTTGTGCTGAATTTTGTAGCCTGAAGTTTGTTGGAATAGAATAGGGCTTGAAATAAGTAATGTAACTTAAGGTAAAACCTAAAAATAATGACAGAATTTCACACTCATTTTTAATTTTTAAATCAGACTCACCAAAAATTTGACAGTTGTAAGTTGAAGATGCTTTTAAAGCCCCCCCCCCAAAAAAAATGAAACTGAATGAATCTAAGGTGTGATTACTCTCCTCCTCTTCCTCCTCCTCCACCTCCTCCTCCTCTTTAGCATATATAAAGGATAAGGGATGGGAAAGAAGACTAGTAGGTTTCCTTTTATTCATCTTCAAAAAAAGTCTCTAACACAACAACAACAACAATAATAATAATAATAATAATAATAATAATAATAATAATAATAGGTCCAGATGGTGTAGTAGTAACCATACTTGCCTTCTAAACCCAAGTTCGCGGGTTCGTACCCGGTCAGGATCGATCGATGGAGAATACTTTTCGGGCGTAAAGTATGACTTCCTTCGGAAGAGAAGTAAAGCCGTGGGTCCCGTGGGTCCCGTGGGTCCCGTGGGTCCCGTGTCGTACACGAAAAAGAACCTCAAGCCTGAAAGAAGAGGCCTCTGAGCAAAATTTGTCGGTCGTTTCACGCCCTGAATTGAACGGGACGCTGATGACTTCAAATGTTAAAGATCGTCCGTAAATAAACAAATAAAGAACACAATAATTAAATAAATATTAAAACATATAAAATAAAATATTGAAAATAGGATAACTTTCTAAACACGGTCTTGCACAACAATGGTGTTCAAACATTTTTTTTTTTTTTATTTTGATCATGTGCGAAAACAACATAAATGTTACGTCAGTTCTTCGGCCACAACCAATAGAAGACTTAACCCTGTATAGCGAACGAGCCAAACATTACATATGACATCATTTGTTTCTGAAAAAGTAAATACATGTTTTATCTAGCTAGCCGACCGGGGTGGCTCAGGCGGCAAATGCTTTGGACTAATGTATTTAGGAGGTTCAACTGCTGACTTTGGATTTTTCCTGATTTCCCTTGGTCGCTTAGGCGGACGCTAGAATGAATATTTCTTTTCCACAAATTTTACCCTCTCCCATTTTATATAATTTTATTTCGTAGTTTTGTTACAGGACCGAAAGTGCCAGGGCCGGCGCGGTGAAATGATGGCTTACTCTTTGTTTTTGATTGATTTGTTTTATTTAAGGACGCTCTTTAACAGCTCAGGTCATCAGCGTCCCATTCAGGGCTTGAAACGGCCGATAAATTTTGCTCAGAGGCCTCTTCTTTCAGGCTTGAGGTTTTTTCGTGCCGTAAATGTACTACACGGGATCCAAAGCTTTACTTTCCTTCCGAAGGAAGCCATACTTAAGATTTTACGCCCGAAAAAATCCGTCGATCTTGGCCGGGTTTGAACCCGCGATCTTGGGTTTAGGAGGCAAGTATGTTTACCCCTACACGACCAGGACCAACTCTTACTCTTTGTCCCGGCGTTTGGCATAAAAGCGGTTTTCTGGGAAGCTCGAACAACTCAGGAGGCTCCACCGGCGTCGGGGTGTTCTATCTCATTTACACAAAACCAATAGTCTTAAACTCGGTTTTAACCGCCACGGGTGGCCGAGGTCGTTAAGACACGGACTCGTGAGCGGGAGGTCTGGGTTCGAATACCGTCAGGACCGTCCTTCCTGACTGAGGTTTTTTCCAGGTTTTCCTCAGTCCTCATAAATGGCAAATGCCGGGGAGGTACCCTAAACTTAGCCCTGGAACGTTTCTTTCCTTAAAAAAATAAATCCTTTCCCAATATATTATTTCATCTCATGTATATCAGTGTCATCGCCTGTAGTGCCTCTGTAGCAAAAACAGGCGTCAAATTTCATTCATTCATTAAACTCGGTTTTGTTCTCGCAGCCTCCCACTTCTTAATGTTTAATCATTCACGGAACTTTTTATGACAGATACCACAGTAATCGATTCAGATGTTAGTCCCAGTTGCATCTGCTGAATGATTGATACCACTTAACGAATATTTACGCCTATCCATAGAATTTTTAATTTTTTTTTAAACGATCACAAGATCTACTGACGTAAAGTTTCTAGATCTCCAAGTTGATAAATATGTAATTTGCAAAATACATGTATTGTTCCTAAGCTAACTCTCATATCACTAATTCACTTCAGCTCCTAAACTACACGAAAAACTGTTATTCTTATTTTTGCTCAATTATAAAATATGAATTAATGTTTTAGGGTAATTCCGTTGAAAATTTATACTAAAAGAGAAGAAAATTCGAACACTTTGTAATGCTGGTAACAGAACTTCATGTATTATCAACATATTTTGACATTTCCGTGTGAATATATACTTTCTACTGCGAGTTATATGTTAAAGATAAAAAATAGTTTATGAATATGCAAATATATATTATCAATACTACACAAAAAAGTAAAACAAATCTTTTAACCCTTTGCTAATTTACGTATATATATTTCGAAAGGAAGTGCATTATGAATACTTGAGAATATTTAATTCTATCCTAAGCTATTTCAAATAATTATTATCCGATGATGAACAAAAAATACAAATTTTCTCTTAATAAATATATACGAGACTAACAAGCCCTATTGCATTCATAGAAAAATGTATAAATGGACAATACACTTTTTCTTTGGTAACATGTTAACCATGTTTTGCAAAATATATTTCATATAGACGAGACATAGTAATTATTTTTAGACATTTTCTATAAATGAATACTTTTTAATGCATTTTCACATTTAAATATGACAAATATTGAATGCACTACATATTCTGCAGTACACACACCTTACACATATGACTGTAATTATGTGCAAGGTACATAATTTTAAACAATTACGTTAAATATGTAATGAAAATTTGATGTGTTTTATGTTCAAATACTTCTGAACATGAGCGCTGGGACTGCAGTTAAATTAAACGTTTATGTTACGATCTTCACATATCAACGCACATTAGTACCCATTTTTAGCAGTTGAAGAACTCAGAATGTCGTACTGTATAATCATTATTCTTTTCTGAAAATGGATAACACCGAACTGCATGTTTACGACGCTGATGACCTGAGATGTTAAAGAGCGTTCATAAATAAAAAAATGTTTAGTAGCTGGTATTTCTGCTTGTGTTTGTATTATAGAACCAATCTTTTCACCTTATTTAGTGAAATTTGACGCTATTTCTTTTCGTTTGACGTTATACATGATTAAGTTACGATTTGTATCAAACCTAGATGAGAATCGCGATCCTAAAAAGCATGATAGCTGCTAACACTGACTAGTAATTAGAGGCAATTGTTCTTATAAATCAACAGTTCAGAACGTACTTCATTATAGCTTATATATTATCGCATTGATGCCATTACAAGTAACCAATGTGGTGAATTACAGTAAAATAAGTAAATAATAATAATAATAAAAATAAAGGGTCAGTTTTCAAGTTATTCTGGCAGAAATGATACGAGGGTAGGTCCATAAGTTTCCGGACTAACCATTTTCTAAGTGTGATAAAAACAAAAAATATATTTCTCTTATCGGTATAGTTACCCTTTATTGCAATACACTTCTCACATATTTTAATTAGCATTTCAATCCACCCCCCCAAAAAAGTCAGAGGTTTTGTCTGCAAAATGGGCACAAAGAGCATCCATCGCTTCTTCGTCACACTTAAATTTCCATCCTCGAAAGTCTTTCCTGAGTTTTCAGAAAAGAAAATAGTCACTGGGAGCTAGATCTGAGCTGTAGAATGGATGGTCGATCTCTTTGAAATCACATCTCTTCACAGCTTCCTTTGCAACAAGAGAAGTGTGCACAGGCGCGCAGGCGTGAAGAAGGCACACACCTCTACTCAGCTTTTCTAGCCTTTTCTCTTTGATGGAAGCACGTAGTCTGTGCAGTAGGCCAGCACATTACTCCCTATTTACTGTGGTGTTCATTCCTTGAAGTCATGGAGTGTATTTCTTCACAGTCCCAAAAGATTGTGGTCATAATCTTCTTGGTTGACTGAATGACTTTGACCTTTAGAGGGGGTGCTTCGCCAGGTTTACGTGACGCCACTCCATTGATTCTCTTTTGGATAAGGAATCATAGTAGAGGACCATAGTTTCATCTTCTGTAACAATGGTTTGCAGAACTTCTCTCTCCTTGCCACAGCAGAGCTCCAAAAATGCCTGACAACATATGACTCGTTGCTGCTTTCGGACTGAGAAAAGAAATCTAGGCACTCATCTTGCTCTAACCTTATTCATGTTTAAATGTTCATGAATAATTCAAAGGACTGTTGTCTTAGAAAGGCCCAACGTTGCTGCTATTTCTGTAACTTTGAGTCGCCGGTCTTCCATAGTTTCTCCTTCCACAAGAGCGATGTTTTCAGGAGTGAGCACCTCAAAGAGCCCACCTGCACGCTCTTCGTTTTCAATGCTTTCTCGATCGATTCGAAAAAGTTGGCTCATTCTTTTACGGTAGAATATGAGAGGGATGTTTCCCGATATACACCTTCCAATGCATGTTTAATTTCATTTGGAGTATTTCTTTCTTTTGTGAAGAACTTAACAACAGCTGGATAGAACCTGTCACATCTTCTATACATAGCCTTCTTTATGTAACTATATCGGAACAACTTGAACATAGCGGAGTGGAAGCTACATTTGCAATTATTTACTTAACAGATAAGTTATGACATCAGATAAGGATTTTGTGAAGGTGATAATTCTTATTGGCGAGGCCGTAAACTTATACACCTACCTTCGTATGCAAAAGACAGTGACCTGCTATGTAAAGCAGTAGTTCAGCGCTGAGTCATACGTTTATGCATGCGGAAAGTGAAAACTTTGCACGATTTCGATAAGGAAGGCTGTACGGTATTAATGACTAGTTACACATTGTCATAAGAGCATGGTAAAGGCATCCGTTACTTCACTGAGTGCAGTAATAATCTTATTACCGTAGTGAGAGTGATAATGAACGGAAATATTTGTCATGCATGCTTCACATGCAAAAAAAAAAAAAAAAAAAAAAAACACCACTTAAAAAGGAACACTCATGAACATTATGTTACTGATTATATAAATGTGTAACACGTTCCTCATAATAAATAATTCGAAGCAATTTTCTTTTTGTTCACTATATAAATTCATCTTAATTTCGTAAAAGTGATAAAACAACCATCGAAAGTGCTGCTAAAATATATGAATCACTCATTTAAAAAAAAAAAAAAGTGTTTTCCTTCCCTCCACCTAGCTTTTCGTTCCTTCCAGGTCGTATATCTGTTATTACCATAAATGAATTAGTAGCGTTAAGTTGTGTCTAGAGCAACTATGGTTTATGGAATACAAAGCATAGTCTACGTTGAATCACAGTGTATTAGAATGTAACTGAATGATTAAGCTGTTATTTGGAAAACATTGTACGGGTCTCTCAAATAATTACGGAACTCGGCTATCTCCTTAAATAACTATTTTTGAGCTTGAAACAGCGATTTAATCATTAAATTTGTAACGATTGATCAAAAGAAGGAAACCCTATGGATTTGACAACGCTGTCACTATCACGACTATAATGTTTTCAGCTTTTCAGAGGTTTTAGCATGTAGCTATATTTTTATTAATTTATATAAGTTACATTTTATATTAAAACTATAGTTGAATTTTACCATTTGCTAAAATTATATTCTATGCACTTTTACTCATCTCCTATATTACTGTGACCTTTACCTAACAACTTCAAAATTTGTATATTTTATCTTATTAGCTTTCAGTACTTGAGCCGTACTCACGGCTGAACGTTTGTGTCTATGTTCCCCATTGGGAGCACCTCCGGGAGGGAGGAATGAATGAGGGAGATACCGGGTGGCTAGAATCTATGGGCAGTGACTGAAAAAACACAGATGGCATTCCTAATATGTTTTCACATATAGCAACATCACCTTCCCCCTCCCCGAGTAGTACGAACCCCACGAAATGTCCACTTCCATTTAGGCTGGATCTTTCGACTCTATAAGAGAATCAACGGAATGAAAGATATAAAACGAGAGAACCGAAAAAACGTTGAACAGGAGAAACAACGGCAAAACCCAATGGGAATTGAACCCAAAACTCCCGAAAGCGAGTTCCAAGCGTTACCGCTTGAGCCACCCCGCTCGATTATCATAGTTTAGGTATCCATTCCATACAACAATAGCGAAACATACATAACATTGTAAAAAAAAGTCGTGGTTATAAGTACATTTTTTTAAGAAAAAAAATTTTATTTTTCAATAATATTGTATATTCTTAGCGTTTTTATTGATCAATTGTCATGAAATTAAGAAGATAGCATTGCCAGAATTATTAATTTCTAAAAAATTATAAAAATTTACACCTAATACTAACATCTGAAATGTAGCTATGTGGATCTAAATTTGCTGAAGAGTTAAGCAAAGCAAATTTATATGCCAAGAAATTATAAAGTAGTAAAGGTTAATTTTTTTTTTTTTTTTTTTGCAAGCCTGTATTTTGAAATGTTAACGTAATTGTGGTTTCGTCTTTTTATAGTGCTTAATTTTGTTTGCAAAGAAATCCCCAACTGTGTTTTGCCGCTAATATTAAAGTTTTTTATTTTTTAGAAAAAAAAAAACTATATCAACTTTTATTCACTTGCTTATTTATTTATTTGCATTGAATAAAATGAATATAAAGTACATCAAATTATATGAATATCACAAAAATTAATCGTTAATTCTAAACTATTAAAAAATGTGTGTAAAGCATCAATTCAATAACATTTAAACACTTTGTAGATCATCAATAAAATTCTTTTAAAATAAAAGGCAATGGATTATAAAAAAAGTTTGTGCCATAATAATTTAATATTTGTTTCATTTCGACGTTTATGGTCCCTAACGTATCGCTTGTTAACATAACTGATGGATAATAGTGTTTGCAATTTTTGAAAGACATTTATATTGTTTTAATTGCAAATTTTTGTTGTTACATGGGAGTAAGTTAACTAACAGAATTCCATGGAAGTTGTTGAAGAGAAATTTATGTAGATTTCTATTAGTTTTTCATCTTTGAGCTTAAATATATTTATTGTCTATAATATTCATAAAATATATTATATATGTAATTAAATATACCCAATTGAAAATGTACTATACTAAGTTTGAGGTTTTTCTTAAGTAGTTTCTCAGTTTAATGCGTTACTGATAAAAAATAACAAAAAATTGTTATTGTTTTTAAATAGGGTCTGTTTTTAAGTAACTCTACTTAGGTCAGCTGTCGGTCCTAGTCATGTAGTGGTAACCATACTTGCCTTTTAAACCCAAGATCGCGGGTTCAAACCTGGCCAGGATCGATAGATTTTTTCGGCCCTAAAATCCTAAGTAGGACTTCCTTCGGAAGGGAAGTAAAGCCGTGGGTCCCGTGTCGTACATTTACGGCACGAAAAAGAACCTCAAGCATGAAAGAGAGGCCTCTGAGCAAAATTTATCGACCGTTTCACGCCCTGAGTTGAATGGGATGCTGGTGACCTGAGATGATATAAAAAGTCCATAAATAAATCAATAAAAAAGTGACGTAAATGTGCATGTGTATATATATATATATAGGTATGACTAATGATACATCGGGAAAACACAACACATGACACCCATAAGTGCTGCAAATTTAACAAAAAAAAATGATTTCACCAATAATCTGTTTTATTAAGATAATTATATGGCGTCTATTTAAGACTGCATGTAAAAGAAAAATTAACAACTATTTCTGTTATAGTTGAAAGTTGCTCTAACTACTGAAGCTCAAAACTTTGCACAGAAGTGAAGGTAAAAATTGTAAGACATTCACAGGCATTATCAGTAAACGAAACTGTGCGTATAAAATGCAACATTTGTGGCAATGCATTAATATGACTCGGATTCTCGCCATGCAGAGGAACAATAGAACAAATTTGCATTCCTAGCAAAAGAAAATAAAACGCAAAGTTTGGGGGCAGGCTCCAAAGTGGCCCAATATAAATTAACATCCCATTTCCTGAGAAACAAGCAGCTCTGACTCGCACTCTATCCCTCTGGGGTTTCTCTTCTAGGAAATAGTGAGACAAAGATTTCAGACCACCCATTGGAAGCCGCATTGTGTGTGGTCTTGCAAAATTCTCTCATAGTAAACGCGTAAGCTAGACAAGAAACACGTGCTGTCCCGCATGCAGCTTTTTTAATAATAAACTTATTTCAATCTCTTGGTATCGACAGATTTTTTCTTGTCCTGTTCCTCCCTCTCCCTTCCCAAGTGGATGGACAAAAAAAAAATTAGTTAGATATTCATTAGATCATTACATATTATTTTCTTCTTCTCTAAATGAAATATATTTTTACGTATTTATTGATAAGCTATTTAGCGCCTTACATCGACAAATTTTAATGTTTTTCATCTGCTTTCCTCTGAAGTTACTGAAGTTTCACAACTTTCTTGAAAACTCAACGAAATCTTATAAGCATATATTTGTTTAAACTTTCATTTGGGATCTATGAATGCACCTTTTATGTGTTTTATATCCTGTTGCTAAAAGATGATGCTTTAAGCTACTTTTCTTGTCCATAAGACTGTAAAGTACCCTGATGAATTTCGCAGGCTCTGTTCAACTTAACATATCGGAGTTGTCAGATTTGGTATTTGATCAATAACAATACTGACACAAAAAAGCATAAAATTACCTTCATATAACCCACATGTCCTAATGGCGCATTGGAATTCTGTTTACTTGATTGAACAGAAATATTCTGGGGTCAGTGCACTATCATGCGTTTCTTCTACAACTAACTTTTAATAGCAATAGTGTCATAACAAAGACAATTTTTCTCATTTGCGTACCAAAGGTACAAAGCCCAATTAAAAGGTCTTAAAATAATGATTAATACTTCACTTGCCGCTATTTTTGCCAGAATTTCAGAAAAGTTCCTAGTGAATCATGAGAAGGCTTTTTAAATGTTTCGCCATTAACCGGCTCTAGTGCCCATGCTCGATGTTATCTACGGCCAATAGCTACCGATCCGATGTTCGGGAATTTAAATCCTCATTTGTATACGTTTGGCTGTTATCTTAATAGAGGTGTTCTTGCTACTCACTGCCTTTATTGTACCAAAGTTTAATATGGTTCATACAATTTAAACAGATTCCGCAACAAATCTTTGGCCTAATGATGATATCTACAATTTTATGTCAGCAGCAAAGCTAGACTTTCACTTTAAGACAAACTATATAGTTTAGTTATATTATTCTTCCTTCATTTCTTTTGTTTTTGCTCCAATTTATGTTTCTATAAACGGTTCTGATAAAGAACCTTACTGTAGAATTTCCTTAGTAATGAACATTCTATAAATAAATAAATTAGAAAAATAATAAAGTCGAAGCAGATAGCAAATGAGCTTAGAAAATTACTGCAACAGTGGCTATTCATTTCGAACTATTACAAAAACTACAATTATAAAAAATAATAATAAATGCACAAAATTAAAGAGCAAATTACACGAGAGGTACAAAAGTAAAAACAATAAGGATAAAAAGTATTTTGTGTCTTGTGAAATGTTCAAAGTATTATAGAAGAAAATTTAAACGATTAGATAAAGCTATTAAGATATTAATGGAAACAGAAAAAAAGAACGCCATATTTTATCTCTAACTATACCAGGGGACATTAAAAATAATCTAAATTAACGTATATTCGTCATCGGTAACTACATAAATGAATAATTCTTTTCAAATACTCTTAAAACAAGCAAGTATTCTTAGTTAGCAATAAAAATATGACTGCCACTGATCTATTACCTATGACACAATGTAATAGTTTCCATCAAAAACATTAAATCATCTAACAACAAAACTGTGTTATGTGCTCAAATGTATGTTTGACTGGCTTAAAGCTAACGAATTATAATTAAATACATATTGGTTAAAAATATTATCGATAATTCGTCAGATTCCAGTTTTATTTCGGAATTAATCATCAACTATTAGAACACCACCTAGTCGTCAAGTTTCTAGGTATCCAATTTGATACATATGTAATTTAGAAAATATATGTTGAATATACTATCAAAAATTAATATCTGCTACCTATCCTCTCATTTCAGCTTCAGGTTTACACCAAATAGCATTTTATAATATTGGTTTACAGTTTATTGCACGTGAATGTTTAAGAAAGAGTGAAGCGAGTTTTGTAATTTTTATGCGTGCAATAAAATCATATAACATTATAAACGCATGTAAATGTATTTAATAATAACGACGCCATAGACGTTAGGTGCTAAATTTGTAGCGGAGATTGTGGGCGCGACGCGTAGACGTTGAGGGCCATTTTTTGAAAGTTATCTAGGTGTGTCGTCATATACATCGTTCCTAACTACCACCACAATATGCTCGGCTAATTCACTGTTTGGTATTATAGCTGGATTTTTCAGATTGATACTTCTGGGGTGAAAGAAGTGTGACTTTAAGAATAGCAAATTCACAACGAACAGTAATCTACGGAATATATTAATGTCTTATCATTAACACACAACAGTACACTTTTCTGATTATAATGTGCTCTGAGAATATTATTAGATATAGACTAAATACGAGACAGATGTGACGGAATGTATATTTCTCTCCCTACAACCGTGCTTTAATGGCAATGTTAATTTCATGGTTGGTAATATCGACTATAATTTGTTTGATTTCATTTGATACTACGCGTAAACTCCCTTTATCACTGATATATATTTAACATGCCTTATTTTGTCTTTGTACTGATATAACTCGTATAATATATTCCTATATGGATACTAATTTGAACGCATGACTCCATTATTCATCACAACTAATAATTTGTAACTTCTTCCCACGAAATATAATCGCCACTAATCTTTACGTAATGTTAAATGCAGCTTCTCTTTACGGAGTACTAACCACGATTTCTGCTAATGGAATATAAAGCACAATTCTCCTTACAGAATACAAGGCATAACTACCAAAACATTTTGAAATATAAACCGCCACTTATTACAACAGGATTGTAATAATATTATTCATTACAATGCATTATCTTCAACATATGTATACTAAGCGAATGAGATTCGTTAATTTCTATTTAGTCTCAACAAAGCTTTCTCGTGTTTCATTCTTGGTACACATTGTTAATGTTGTTACGCTTGCCATTGGTTGATTCTCTTAATATTACAATTTTCTCTATCGGTGGTTAATCTTTTCATATTCTTGGCTATGTGTAGTCCTTTGAACCGTTGCATTTATATTGTTAAGTATAGTCATAAAAGTCAACAAACAAACATTAAGACATACGTTATAATAGCTTTTACCTGACATGAAATCTATACAAATGAGCTTACTATATTTATACGATTTAAACCATATTACCAATGCATATTTATTATTTGAACTGAAAATTAAAGCCCTTATCTAATATAAAAACACTTGTAAATGAGCTTATTAAATTTACATCATTAAAAGCACAAGTTAATGTTTTGAGCTTTAAATAAAATATTACAGCCTTTATCTTATGTAAATGGATTTCTTAAATTAATGTAACTAAATATTATCATTAAATGTTTGTGGCTTTATCTTGCGCATTATAGCCTTTATCTAGTATAAAAACATATGCAAGTGAATTTATTAAATTAATATAATTAAACAACTGCTATCAATGAGTGTTTAGGGCCGGATATTTTCCACTTCACGGATCACTTCCTTGATCCAGTGATTAACGTAGTTGACTGCTGGCCGGGCCCGGGTTCGTTTCGCGGTACGTATTTATAAATTGTTCTAAATTAGGGAGGTTTGGAACAGGGTCCAACCAGCCTCGTTAGAATAATTGGGAAGCTGCCTGTGTTATAGGTGACCGGCGGGGTGCTGGAATGCTTATCGCATGCCCCCTGCAATACTGCCCTCTATCATTGAAGTCGTAAGACGGAAATAGAGGATGCAGAGGTCGCCACTCACCCAGGGCTGTAGCGCCAAATGAAAAGAGAGCATTGTAAACGAGTTTCATATGGTGGAATTATAAAAGGATGTTAATAAAATAAAATAAATATAATGTCGATTTTATAACGAATTACTATGAATTCGATGTCTACTTTTTATTATACATGTGATATCATTCTATTGATTGAGATTATTTAATTCTTCTTAGTGCTGTTGGATTTATCGCAAGAAATTTTAGCCCGAGCTGAAAAGTCTGAACTGTCATACCGAAAAAAACGAATGATATATATCACAAGAAATACGACATACTCGTATTCATTAACTGGATGAATAGTAAAAATATTAAGGATATTCCAGAAACTTTAGCTTGGTATTATATTTCAAAAGAGGTTATTATTATCATCACCAAATTGTAATAATTAATTTCGTAGCTAATACTAACTTATTACTTTTATTGATTCTTTAATTATGTACTCTGCCATAAAGATGAATAATTGATTCTGTTTTCAGTAGTACATAAGTTATTTCCTTAATGTTATTCTAACCTAATATTAGTTCATGACAGCATTTTAGAAATGAAAACAATTTAATAAAGTAGCTATTACTGTTGTAATTTTATGCATCCAGGGCCAAAATGTATACTTTTATTAACGAGTTTGACAAACAATAAACATTGTTTATAATTCTAGTATAAAACTTGTTTATTATGCTTGTTTCTACTCAATTGTGGAAAATAAATTAATATGTTAAAGTAATTTCGTTAGTCAATCAAGTTTTATAACAAAAGAGGACAATTCTACTACAAAAAGCTTATTTTAAAAATGAACATTTTGACATTTCCTTGTGAATTTCTATTATGAGTTATATGTTAAAAATCAAGAGTGCTGTACAAAAATATGCAAATACATAATATAAATACTAGACAAAAATATAAACTTTCATAGACTCATTGCTAATTTATCTTGCCATCAAATGGAATGCCTTATGAAGGCGTAATAATATTTAATACTCACCCAAACCACTAGAAGTCATTATTATTGTCTGAACAAAAATATAAATCTGCTCTTACAGAATACATATATAGCAAAGTCAATATTCTGCAGGAAAAAAAATATATAAATGCAGATTCCTTCTTTTTTCGATAATGTATTAACTGTTTTGCAAAATATACTTTATACAGCTTGACGAGATACTGCATATAGTAAATATTTTATCAGGCATAACTAGAAATTTCTTATGAATTAGTAATTTATAATGATTTTCTAATATTAACTGACACATTTTATTTACTACAAAATTCCCTGTGTAGCATATATGTATATCTAATTGATTAGATTATGCAATGAATATTATTTTAAATTATTTACACTTTCATTGTAATGCAAAATTTGACATGTTCTGTGTTCAAAATGTTCGTATACATGAATCATTGGGACGCAATTAAATGTTATGTTATTTCATTGAATACATTAAGCATTCGTGATGCAATAATATAGTTCACCATCTTGTATTTCATTGGGATGAAACGGTGTTTCCCTGAAGCTAAGGTACGTAAATAATAATGGCTTTTAAAGACGCTGAGCAGCTGCGGGTGCTTAAGTTACGCAATGTCTGTAGAAACTTGAAGGCTTATAGCGAAACAAAAGCCTGCAGGCAAGTCACAATTATTAGTTACATGGTGCGTTATATACATTATGCAAATAGAGCGTTTAGAGGCCATCGCTAGTAATGACGCGTTTTGCAGTGTTGTATATGGTCAAAACTAGAAGAAACACCTAGACAGACAGACGAACGTCTGGCAGCGGAGGGACAGACGGACAGAATCACCTTCAGTCGTCATTGTGAGCTTTCCTACAGTCTGTGGCATCTATCATGATTCATCCTTAGTATCGACATAAGGTTGGTTCTTCTTGCAGCAGCAGTTGGAACGTTTGCCTTGCTATTCCGGTCTTGGTAAAGCTAAGGGGAGGTGAAACATTTAAAAATGCTTTCTTCACTTATCTCGTTTTAATGGTTCAACTATTCAAATATTCTACTAAAATATCAATTTTTTCCGGTTCCTAAATTAGTAAACGCATATTTGTAATACGTGATCCGGAATTAGCAACTGTTAGAAATAAATAAATTACTCGTATCCTTAGGGACACCTTGATTCTCAATTAAACAGATTATCATACATTCGAATGTGTAGCTTTCCTAATTTGTACGATTTTATTGTGAATTTGTATCTGCTATTTCATTTGTTTGACCACTGTTATCAAGTTTGTATTGTATCTCTTAAAATATTTCAGCAGTTTTTTATTTTAAATTCTATGTTGAATGGTAGGTTCCCCCTCCTAAACTTTTCATTTGTTGTAATTTGATCATACTCTTCCTCCTCCTTTTTATTTTCCTCAACCATTCTTCAGAGATCAAAAGTTTAGAAGGATGTGCAATGCTCAGATTAAATAATGCAGTGCCATAACCCTGGTGCCTATTTCTAATAATGTACTGTTTAATAAAATGTGAGCACTGTTTTCTATACATTTGCAGTTTATTTCATCGGTTACTCATAAATAATAAATACAGTTAAATAAATACAATATAACTATGGGAAAGTATTAAAATGTAGTGCAAATAAAAGTGACGAAAAAGAACATGGTTTAAACAGGTCGAGATTATTCGAAAATCGAATGAACTATAAATGAAATGCATGTTTAGTCTGATCTTCTGATCTGCAACATAAAATTAAATCAATAAAAAAATTATAAATCGTTTTACTTTAACTCTCTTTTTTAAGAAGAAAAAACTTCAAATATATATTCTAAATTTAAAAATTTTAATGTATTGTTTTAGAGCTTTTTTCCTGCCTTAATTAATTTGGACGAATCTTTGAATGTGTTGAAAGGTCAGTAAAGTTCCTACTTGATTATCAACATGAAGCGGTGTCGTTAGAGTAGATAGGCTCACTGTTGCGCGTTACAAAGAGCTCGCACGTTTACAAATAGGTAGCGATAAGTTCTGTATGCAATGTAGCCAAGCCAGTACAAGGCAGTGGAGAAGCGTCTGTGATGCTTTTTAGTTATGAGGGTGTAAATCATCATGCAATTAACTACAGAACAAAGAGTTCCCATTTCATTTATAAAAACGAATTATCTTCTCTGCGTTGTGTAGTATTTCAAGAATAATTTTCTGAAATTTCCCGCCAATCAGGCGTACAGTTCATAAAATAGTAAACAAACGTCATGTTTTATTAGAGGAAATGTTTGATAATACCATGTTCTGTTAGAGCGTACACCACGAAAGCCTCTCTTTAAGTTAACATAGTAAGTAGGAGTAAGCTATGGGTCACCACACAAAGCAATAAAATTACTGAAATTTCGGTAATACAAAACAACGGAAATGCAAGCTTTTAAGAACAGAACATCGTAGTTTTTACACCTAGTTTCTTATACATGGCAGCAATATAAATCCGAAATTTGTGTTATTCAGTGACAAAGCCTGATTTCACATGCTTGGTCGATTTAACACACAAAATGATTACTATTGGGAAACACTAAAGTCAAGGCTCGTACATGAAAGAACATTGTGTGCCCATCAGTTCGCCAATCGCATCGGGACTGAGTGGCAAGCGGTGTATGCCCGCGGCCACGGTGTCGCTGATAGCGAGCCTAGCTAAAATATGACCTTATACATTAAATTAAATACTGCTAACTTCTCACCAGGCAACATGACGTTTCAGAAGTGTAACATTTGCTTATGAAATTACCTATTTCTAATTAAAAGTTCTACAAGTAGGGGAACATATCCATTTTATGTAGCCAAATCTCATACAAAACATTTTAAATGTGATCATAATCATGATAAAAATAGAAACACTGAAAATAGGTACACAAATTGTTGCTATAAGCAGTTTAATATTCAGAATGATATATGTTTTACTTCTAACATAAGTTTAAACTCCTACTTAACATAGAGAAAAGTCCAAAGTTTTGATAATTCTAGGTCAAGACTCTTCTGGGATTTAGGTCTCATATAATGATCTTTTTTCACGTTTCCGTAAATTTTCTGATGTACTACAGAAATCTTTTTAGACAATCTATAGTCACCCGATCTATAGATTAACTTCTCTTGCTGTATTTTTATGACTGGAGATCACAACTATGCTCTTAGAAACATCGTCCTAGTAGTTTAATTTTCTTATGTATTTCAGCTCTTTGCTTGCATAAGATCTTTCCCCCTTGGAGAGGAAAAACATGGGATGAGGTCCTCAACACTGTTTCCGGTTCACTGTCTACTTGAATACATATAACTGTCATATAGAAGCTACTTGTAAACACAAAACAACGTGTGACAATACTACAGTTTACAAAAAAGGGTTACTTCGGAGGAAGGCGGAGAAAGGGGCTGGAATATGGGTATAAGGGCCACCCTGGAAGGTGCTTCACTGATGCTCTTCTAGGGCTACTGTTGCTCAAAGTTTCCAGACTTGCATATATCAATACACGTTCAATATTTGATCGTAATGCAGAAATAACTATGATAGGTGCTGCTTTACAATTTACTGTTACAAATAAAAAGATAAAGAATTCAGTTTTGGTAAAATGTAAATGGGTTTATAATAAAGTACCTATTTTACCTAATTTTGAAAGGATTGTCCGCAAGGAAACGTTTGCGGATATGGTCAATGTATTCAGAGACCATTAGCATTTGTGCCCCATCATAAAATAACTGATTTAATGAAAAGCGCTCACCAGAGAGGAAGAGGAAGAGCTTTGGGAACAATGTGAGTCAGCGAGAGTCAAATCTGGGGAGGGGAGTTGGGTGGATGCTCTAGCAATTCAAATTTTAATAAAACTCCCAATTTTCCCATTGCTAAAACACTTCTGTGGGCAGGTGCATTATCTTGATGAAAAGCTGTCCCTCCCTTACCGCCCTCCGCCTCCTGCAAACCGATATTTTCTCAGGAATATTTTCGTTCTAATTGTTTATCGCTTTTACCCACCCTAATACATTATTTTAATTCCTTTAGTGTTTCCAAAAGACTGATATTATAATATTTCCTACAGATGGAATTGATTTCGTCTTCTTTGGCGTTGAACAAGCGATTTCCTCTGCTGTTTCAATTGTGGTGTGTGATGGTTTATCGAAGTTTTGTCTACATGGATAAGTCCAAAGAGAAATTCAGTTCCGTTTGCTATTAAAATGCTCCAAACATTGTTGCGACATTTTTGTACAAGCGCATATTTTCATCTGCTATTAGCAAGCGCGGAATCATTTTGCACAAAGTTATTTCATGTGCTGTTCTTCATGTCACGTATTAACTCATGTTGCTTTGAAATGCCCACAGCCTCAGCAATATCAAGCAGTTTAACTTGCAAGTCATTTAATATAATATCATGTAGGGCCAACCTATTTATTCAATGAATTTTGCTATTGTTGTACTTTTTGGATGCACTTTACACGAATCGTCTTCAAGGCTGATACGTCCATGTTTAAATTGAGCAGTACCTTTAAACGCTTTAAAAATGCATGTGCATTTTTTTTTTTTTTTTTTTTTTGGCGTTAAACAATTTTTAAAAGAAAATTTTAGCTGCATATTCAACTTATCCATTTTAATGAACTACTCATAATGCGTTCTACTTAAGAAAGCTGTATTAAAACTATTTGAAACAATTACTTGATGTTACTTGGTAGATGTACCAATGTAAAAGGAGTATCTTGCATGATGGCCGAGGAGAACTTTTCAACCGCCCTCGTATGATTTTGAAGTACAGCACAATTCATCATGCAGATCCTCTATGAACTTCTTTAAGGAGAACTCCAACTTTTTAGAATGTATTGTAACTATGAACGAATGTATCTAAAATTATGATTCTCCACTTCCAAAGAAATTTCGTGTTCAAAAACGAACAGGTAACTTTCTCGAATCACTTTTATTAGTACAGAGACGGAATAATTATGACAGATTATTTTTTAAAAAAAGCAAAGTACAATGGGAACTTCATTATCTATTTTATTGACTAAGTTTCAGGGGAAAAAAAGTACAAAAACTTTCCAAATATGCGCTCTTGTAAAGGCACAATTTCCAACTTGCAGAAATTTTAAATGACTAACCATCCCCCGACATACATCGATTTATCCTCCCATGTATTTCCAAAAATTAAAATGTTCAAAGGAAAGCATTTTAATCAAATAAAAATGGTTGTAAACCAAGACCGTTTGTGTTAAAATGCTTAAACTTTTTATGAATAAATAACAATTTGTTTTGAGATGCAGAAAATGTTTTAATGTTAAGCTAGAAACTTTATGTGTTATTTGCTCAAACTGACACTTTTTAGCACTATTCATATCAATAATTTCCCCACTTTGTAGCTTCCTGAAAAAAAAAAAAAAAAAGGTATTTGTGATGAATTGTACAATTTCACATAACTGAGGTCGTTAGTTTTTTATATCGCCCGTGCACCTACAAGTGAAGTCGTGTTGATTCTGCAAATACAAAGGAATTATACCAAAAAAAAGTATGAAAAGTTTTCTGACTGGCGAAGGGAATAAAATGTTACAACAGATGAAACAATCATGCTGGCAATGATTTAAACTTTACATGTTTATTAACTTGGTATGTACTTTACATTTAGGTACTACGTCTCTTACTTTTTTCGAATTAAGGCTCTATGTCTTCATAGATCTAGTGCCTGTCTGTATTCCATGCTTACAATTATGCTGAAAGTGAAGGAAATGTCGACTTTTTTAACAGTTTGCCATGGAACATAATGCGAAGAAACCAAATCATCCAAGTAAGAAATTGACGAATTTCTGCTCAAAGCAAAATGTTGCATGTTTACCCATGAAGGTTATTACTGCTATTGGCCTTTTCGGGGCATGTGACGCAATGAACTATACAAATTATATATTGACGATTATTTATTTTTTCCCGGTAAATAATATGTTTACTTCGCAAAGCTAGGATTGCATAATGTGAATTTCCGCAGCGTTTATTAACACGAAATGAATTTATTCTATTCTTGGATGCTCAAAGTAGTAATAGTCCTGACATAAAAATTGGCTTTGCACTGCCCATTTATTGAAGAATCTATTTTAAAAGTTTCAACATTGTTAACTATCTCCTTGGTCTAGTGGCTAGCCTTGCTGATCGAGAGGCCCGGGTTCGATTGCCGGTACCTACTTAGAAAAGTTTCTGAGCTAGAGAGGGCTGGAACGGGGAACACCCAACCTCATGAGGACAATTGAAAAGCTGCCTGATGTAGAGGTGACGCTCTTCCATCACGAAAGCCGCATAATAGCCGACCTGTGAGGTACCGTCATGCTGATCTCATGCCCCCTTACAATACTGTCCTCTATCAATGAAGTCTTAAAAGAGAGGTAGAGGATGAAGAGATCGCTATGGTAGGCCAAAGCTCACCCCGGGCTGTAGTGCCAAATAAGGGGAAGAAGGAGAAGAAGAAGAAGAAGAAGAAGAAGAGGAAGAAGAAGAAGACAGCGTGTCAAAAAATCTGTGCAACAAGTGCCTGTACATATAATAAGAGGTAAAAGGGAGGTAGGGGGAAGTCAGCCTTCATGGAGAAAAGTCAGTTTTAAAGCACTTGTTTTCTTCCTTATTTTGGGGCAATTTTTAATAACATACATTTAAATATGTAATTAACAGTCAATAAAAATTTAAATTACTAAAATTTAATTCCATTTACGCTATTAATGTGCTGTGCGCAATCAACAATTTCCTTACGCAAGTAAAGTTCTTAAGGCAAGTCAATATTGAAAATTTTAAACTTGCAGTTCTGAATTGAACTTCTGAAATTGGATATATATATATATATATATATATATATATATGCTAGCTATATACCGTTTTTGGTTATTTGTAACCATTGGTTTCTGAAATAAAGTTTAATTATTTTTATAACTTTATATAAATATTGGAATTACAGTACGGCTGGAAATATAGTATACTGAAATTTGGATTCAAATTTATCATGTCAAACGAAGTTGACAGTGTCTATCGTTGATATTGTTTATAACTTCAATTTGTTTTGAGAAATAACGTGGATTTAATCCTCTCGGTATGGCTCTCAGTGAGAGAGAAAAGATATTTTTGAACCGTATGTACCTTGATGCTGAATCGATCGAAACGAAAAACCGAGTCTGAAATTAAATCACGTCCATACCGCACAAAAGTGCAATGAATGCGAGAACGGTATGAAAAAAAAGTTCTTAATTGAAAATCATTTTCAGAGCAGACATTCTTTTCATACATTTTTTTTAAGGGTGAGTCTAAAATGTTCGAACACAATTCTATGCTGACATTGTGCAGATCATTTTCGTCTACTTCTTCCCTTGGATTGTATTGTTAGGGACGGAGGAGAATATTTCGGTACTCCAGTCTTGTTAAACGGCTGGCTGGCTGTTTGTGCCTAGGGGCATCTCCGTGAGGAATGGGTGAGGCAAGGAAACTAAGGCACGGATACAGACGCGTCCCCAAGATTGTTTCGAATAGCTCTCCCCCAAAGAGTTCGAGCCTCTCACAAGGACCCGTTCCATACTGGAGTAAAAATCTTTTCAAAGTACAAGCAGTTGTCATATCGCACAAATCCACCACGCCCTTACACTTTTGACTGTGAAACTGGACAGAATGAAATGGGTGGATGCTCTAGGAATTCAAATTTTAATAAAACTCCCAATTTTCCCATTGCTAAAACACTTCTGTGGGCAGGTGCATCATCTTGATGAAAAGTGTCTCTCCCTCACCGCCCTCCGCCTTCTGCAAACCGATATTTTCACAGGAATATTTTCATCTAATTGTTTATCGCTTTTACCCTAATACATTATTTAAATTCCTTTAGTGTTTCCAAAAGACTGATATTATAATCTTTCCTGCAGATGGAATTGATTTCGTCTTCTTTGGCGTTGAACAAGCGATTTCCTCTGCTGTTTCAATTGTAGTGTGTGAGTTTTATCCACAGTTATAAGTCCATAGAAAAATTCAGTTCCATTTGCTATTAAAACGCTCCAAACATTGTTGTGACATTTTCGTCACTGCGACATGATTCAACTTTACCCCAATAAAAACCAGAAGAAATACCTGAAGATACTGAGAAGGAAGCTGAGAATTCTGATAAGAAATTCAATGTTTGAAGCATTATAGAGTCTCAGCTGTTTTCACAGCTTAAATTTAATGCAGTAGAGTTGTTGGGTTGTAGGTTAGAAGAAAAGACCTTACTGGACCCTTATATCTCTTTTCCAGGGCAGAGATAAATAAATTTTATTCAATGCTTCTCCTAATAAACTGATATGATTTATTGAGTAACATCCCTAGACTTTTTGAGAAATTGTACATGAAAAAGCATAGATTCTTTATTAGTTCCTCAAAGTTGCATCAAAGCAGTGATTCTTCACATTGGGAGTAAACTACAATACGCTACATAATGCTGTGATAACTGTATTAATTTTCAGAAAATTTAATTACATCGACCACAACTGCCGATCTAAGTGCCATTTCCATGCTTCTTGAACACAAAGAAATTATCGTTTCAAGCTACAGACATGTACGGTAATAAAAGCTGGAAGATAAAACAGACTAAGAGAAAGTTTTGGTTAATCAAAAGAAAGCTCTCCTTGCTCCTATTCATATAAATGTTGGACTCATGAAACAATTTGCCAAGGCTCTGCCACTAAATTGAGAACGTGTTAAATATCTAAGCAGCTAGTAGGTGACTATTAGAAGCAAAAAGTGAAAGAGGCATTTTCATGGTTCCAGGTATTCGATATTTTTCAGATGAAATATTTGAAAGTATTGAAAAATAAATCTGGAAACCTTTTAAAGAAGTTGCACAGATTTTTTTTTAAACTGCACAGACCCTAATTCCAAGCGTTTAAAGGAAAACATGCTAATAAATACAATGATTTGGGTCGTTCAATTCACTTCTTGCACCTTCTCGTATGGACTTCTTCCTGAAATATCTTATTGGTCACTCAAGAGCAAGAGAAAGATTTGAACCAATATGTCAAGAAGATCGAACGCAGATAACAAGGTAGACATGATCGCAGACTATTGTTGGACGTTACACAGAGATGTATCAAAGGGAGCTTTGAGGGAAACATTTATATACAGTTAATGTTAGAAACGGTTTTCTGCCATAAATTACATTAAACGGTGTTTAGTCTCCCCCACCCCTTTTGCATATGCGTACTTCCATCGTAGTGTATATTAATACACTGCTTTCCTGTATTTTCACATTAAATTTGTAAATAATATCTACAAGAGAGAGAAATTTGTTGCAATCAAGACAACAAACTATATATAAATCAGCTGAAAGATTTAAAAAGAAAATTCAACGATCTCAATTTTGTTGGGTTATAATTATTTTGCCGAATCAAACCTAATGGTTATAATGTCCTAAGGACCACCATTTTACCTATAGATGCCACCATATTTCAACTTAGTTCACTTTGGTAAAGTAGTAATAAAAATGTCTTCATAAATTGCTCATTATCATTTCTGTTGTTATTAGTGAACAAGACAGAGTTTACTGGTACGCAACAAATGATTAAACAGCCCCCTTAAGTCCCCGAAATGTAGTGTAAAATGTGATCCAAAGAGGTTCGAACCGCCACTGGCAACTTCTCTGTCAACTCGTGCTGCATGAGCTATACAGTATACTGAGGTTCCTTCATCTGAGTTTAAAGACAGTTGAGTGCAGTCAGACATCTAGAACAGCAATGAAAGGTAAACTGTATACTAAAACAGAATGAGGTTAAACTCTTAAACAGCGGTATTTAGCATAATAATTGCGTGTTGATAAATTTGGTCTATGAACTTTGCTAACTTTTTCGGAGAAAAACTTCGTTTATTATGAATGATGAAATTGAAATGGAAGTGTTCACAATGTAAAGCATACATAATATGGTACAGTGCCCTAAAAGAGGAAATTTTGGAAAACAATGGACAGTACGTGTATATTTTCCTTATGAAACTATTTTATCGTTTTTCGCAGCTACTTTATGGCTATGATTAAAATCACTGCTATTCCCAGATATTTCTGTAAGTATATTTTTTACTCTCTGAACTAATCCTGTGACTTTTATTTACGAACTATTTGAAAATAAAACGTACACAAAAAACCTATTATACAAATGGTAATAGTCCGCAAATAACTAAAATAAAATTTCAGGAAAAACAATTTTCTATTGGGAGCTATAGCGAGTAGTACTAAAAGCTTAGCAAGAGTAATAATAATAATAATAATAATAATAATAATAATAAAAATAATAATAATAAATTGCGATACTTAAAGAAGAATATATAGAGTATACAAATATTAAATAGAGAAAACATAGATTTATAAAACCAATTTTAATAAATTTAACTTGAGAAGATTTTCTATTTGTCACTGAACCAGGCATAAACCAGAATATTGTGATGGCCCCTTTATAATGCTCGGCGCCTCCACCATATTTTTTTTTTCAGATTTAGTACATATTTTTTCCCCTCCACACAGTATTGGCGGTAAGTTATGTTGACACATGTGTGCTATCCCCCCCCCCCATGTTTCGAGTGTTTTAAAAGATTTTTTAAGTGCAAAATGGAACGGCAGTAGGAATTTTAGTGTGGCATTTTTAAATTTATTATGTAAATTTTTTGTCACTGGAGCTGGTGTATACGTTCTTACTGCTTCTTTCTCTGGCTCATTTCTTTTTCTTTTTTCGTTTTCCATTTCTTTGTTCTCGCTATGGCTGGCCTTTCTGTTTCTTTACCACGTTTGTTTTACTTCCCTTTTATTCCCTATACTTTCTTTCTTCTTCTGTGTTAGTTAGTTTAAGTAATACTTTTTACAGCGATTATAGTGTGATGGTCATGATTGTTAACAGACGCCGTAAAGTAATTTTTTCCCCTACTCTGCCCCTAGATGTCAAGGACGCCACCTATTTTCATCATGTAACAAGAAAACCGTATAGGATTATATATTATAATGCAATAAAATATGTTAACCTAACTTACCAACCAATATGTGTTTTCAGTTAAATCTATATCCCCATCTCTTCCCAATTACATCCCGGTACATTTATACATTTTTATAGAATGTAGGGTGATGTTGTTATAATTAGCGTTTTAGTGAAAAGGATGATATGTCGTCACATAATTTGACGGAAGCACTGGGTATTATAAAGGGGCCGTTACAATATTATTTAGTATTTTTTGCGTAGAATTCATCAGTGTCGTTACATATTTTATTAATAAGAAAATTGGTAAAATATATCTTAATTATACATATTTTATTAGATTAAGTAACATATTGCAATGATTTGCATCTATGTGTGCATTTTTGAAACCTTTTTGCTAATAAATAGTTACAGCAAACTTGTTTTTATTTATTTAGCTATTTGGAGAATAAGATATATAGTTTCAGCATTTCTTTTCTTAGTTATGTTTTAAGTGTCTATATTAATAAGAGAACATATTAATAGTTACATTAATCGAATGAAGTGTTTTCAAACCTACCTCGCGTAGAGCATATCATCAGCGTTTTCAAGATTTAGTGCTCTTAATATCGAACTTATCATATGAACAAGGTTAACTTACGTTAACGTATCGTATTATGCACTAGTAGGCAGTAAGACATGCGCAAACACTTGGTGGAAGGTAGTGAGCTGTTGTTTGGGAGGCTCTGACTGTCCCCAATGTTGCATCGAGTCAAATTTAGCTTAGCGTTACGGTTTAGCTACGGAGGGTGTAGTATTCTTGAACCTCTAAGTTATATTATTATAAAGCGATTCATCACTGCACACGTAGTGCAGCTTTCCCGCTAATTCCCTCCCTCCGTAAGTAATTGCGGAAAGTAGGGAGAACTGGACCATTCCACTACTCATGCGCGTTTTTTGCTCATGTCTTAACTATAGCCCCTAGTAATAGCATAGTCTAAAGATGTCAATCCGTCTTGTGACCTAATGGATAAGGTTACATACTCTGGTTTCGAAGATCGTAGGTTCGAATCCTGTGCTAATTTTATTATGATGATATTATTATGATACACAAGATATACGAGAAGAAAAAAATAATCAACGAAACCCGAACTCAATAAGGATGATTCTTTTACATGACGCCAGCATTATACCAGCAGCGCCAAATTCCGTGGTAACATTTCGAATGGAAGCTTAATACGTCAATGGCGTACTAGTTCTTACAACTTAATGCCATAACAGGCAATTTGAACAAGTAAAATGAGATAGAGGTTGCTTACACAATCTCAATCTCAGATTGCTTGTGTAATATCTCTCTATATGCATTGAATTTAGCGTTCTGTATAGGCCGGGATACCAAATCATCTAAAGCTTTTATTCTTTTTGGTTGAAAAATAAAGACAACTACGCATGAAAAATAGACCAAGTGCAGTTCCTATTTATGCTCTGCATAGGCTCAGCAATTGGTCTACACTCTAACAAATACCATATAGAAGACTAGAAAGACAGTACTTTTAATCCTTTTGCACATCCATTTAAATGAATTAAATTGCAGTAGCTTCTGAGTCAAATTAGAAGGTTAACTTTTATTTAGGATTTTTTTGTTTGTAATAGAGTACATACTCAATTTCCAATAGACAAAAATAACAATGGACATCACACTTTGATTGACAACGTGATTTCTGGAAGTGAATCCTAGGGGTGGGAAGGGGCACATCGAACTATGGCGTACTACGAGAAGTGGGATCCTGTGAAGCAATCTACAGCAAAATAAATGTAATTAGATACTGACTAAGAAACAATTAAAGAACAACAAACAACCCTTAGGGAGTATGTTGCCGGCACCAACTAAACAACATGCATTGTGCAAAATAGTGGGCGGCGGTTGTACAGCGGGAATTGTCAAAAATAGTTTAAACAATGAAATGAAAAAAGTCAAAATACATCTGCTTGACATAAACCTGCAGGAACTAGAGGCACGATGCATGCAGGTGTCGTCTCTGGACCTGCAGAGCGAAATTATAGCTAAATGGGGTAAAGAGGTTTATGTCATGGAGTTCGGTATGAAACAGAGGTAGGATTAGATTGGGAGGCTGGAAATCACGTAAAGACAAGAAGACTTGCCCATTATGCTCGGAACCGGAAGACTGGGTGCATATTTTAGCTAAGTGTACGCAGACAGAAGATGCTAGGGTAACATTTCTCCCGGATTTATTTTTGACTTCCAGTAAGAAGAGGATGGTATGTTGGGATTTACTTGCAAATAGGCATGAACAGTCTTGCTACCCAAGCGATTGATGTGCAATATAGTATATCTAGTTTAATTGGAATAATAAATTCTACTAATATTACTACTACTACTACTACTACTACTACTACTACTACTACTACTACTACTATTACTACTACTACTACTACTACTACTACTACTACTACTACCACTACTACTATTACTACTATTACCACTACCACTACTACTATTACTACTATTACTACCACTACTACTACTACTTCTTCTACTACTATTACTACTACTACTGCTGCTACTGCTACTGCTACTACTTGTTCATTTTTACAAATTTTGAGGCTCTGAATAAAAAATGAAGATAAAATTTTGGTTCTCGTTTAGGAGAGACTCAATTCGCACGACAGGCATAAAAATAATCTAGCAACGCTAAATTTCAGTGTTCTGGTTGCAGATTATTGCATTACATTGTGTCATATTGCTTCTCCAGATTATCACATACACTATCCACAGGAAGTAATACACCAAACAATTGAGCCAAGTCGACTGGTACTTTATTAGTGGACAGGTAAGACATGACAAAAACATTTGGTTCGCAATAATTAAGCTTAGAAGATTGGTGCAAGAACACTATATGAAGTGACTGGCGTACTTAAACAATACAATTGTTGTTGGATTCAATAAAGTTTAACTTAGCTTTACAGTTTAGCTGAAGAAGGTGAACAGCGTTCTTAAAAGTTTAAGTTGCATTATTGTAAATCACTCCAACAAATGCTTTTTACACTGTGCCTGTAGTGCAGTATTCCCGCCAATTTCCTCCCTTCCTTTCCTTGGTTAGGTAAGACCTCCTTACCTCTGAGCGTGTTTTGCTCGTGTCTTAACTATCCATGTTAATGCGACTGTTTAGTATAACTATAGAGCGAAGTTTTAGTGAGCAAGTAATTATTAGTCTTTCTGAGTTATGCTTTCATATATTTCTACGTTATAGATATTTGATACATGCATTATAAAATTCAACAATAATGATGCATCGTAAAAATGAATATAGCCAAATAAATTTAGTTATATTTTTGGAGAAGCGATGTTTACAAACCAGAAAAATATAGTAAAAAGCGTATTATTTTTAAGATCATTAAGAGTATAAGATTCCTGCAATACCTGTACCAGAATCTCTTCAAAATGTTGGAAGGGCGGTAAAATGTGGATGACATTTGCTGAATTATGGTATGGAGGAACCCAGCAATCATTGACTACAATCATGCTACTTCTGCATGCTATCATTTATTTCTGGGGACATGAAAAAAGTAAATAATAATAATAATAATAATAATAATAATAATAATGATAAATACCTATACGAATATACCGTCTATTTCACATGTCGAAGGATTACCAGTTTCTGAACCTCCAAAATAACTTTCCTTCAATTCAGGAAAGGAAGAGGGAGGTGAACTAACGTCCTCGGGGTCTACTGATGGTCTATATGTTAATTAAAACTCGTCTCTGCATCACATTTTCTCACACGAGAAGAAATGAACTCCAATCCGAGGGCTCTTCATTGATCAGAAATTCGACAATATCCCAAATGGTGATCAGATGGGAGCTTCTTCTGGTGGCAACTAACTTTCTTGGTGATGTCAAATCAGAAAACTACAAAGAGCTAGTTAACACATATTCTCTATGTATCACAAGCTTGGCTGTGACATGTCCTTACTTCATTTTCACTTAGATTGCTTTCCTACAACTGCGGCATGGTTAGGACTGAGTAAGGAAACCTTTCTATCAATAAATGAAAAAAACAGATAAAGGTATCAGAGATATCAGTCCATTTCTATTTTGACTGCCTACCGTACTAGATTGAACAAGCTCACGAACGATAGGCAAAACAACGTCGTATACAGTGACTAATATTTAGCGATACGTGCAGTAAATGCATTACTCTATTAAATAATTAACATTTTAAGATATGTCATAAAACATAGCCCTAAGTGCATTATGCAACCGTTCCTGTTTGGTGCGGTCACAAGCGGTTAATCTTTGCAGATGACGATAACCTATGAGGTCCGATTCAGCTGTTCCGTGCTCTCGGAGTCGCGGGATAGAGGAGAATGGACAGGTATTATGAGAAGAACAACTCTCTAATGCACTGCATACCTGACTGAATCGAAACTACAAACCTGCGTAACTGCTAACTCTGCCCGAAGTGAAGCCTTAAAAAGTGTTCACTGCCCGAATCAAGTCAACAAAGCGTATACTACATAATTTGAAGTTCGAGAATGTGTGCTTTAGCGAGGAAGTTTCCCCTTATACACTCCTTTCAAAATGTCTCCACGAAGTCCTCAGAACTCAACGCAGCTCCCACGGACTCCAGTCTTCAAAATCCAAGGCTTTGATTGGCGAGTCAAAGCTCATGCTAAGGCGCTTATACCCACTATTTTAAAATCCTTGCTTCTTATAGGTGAGCGTTCGAACAGGCATCCACGCTATGTCAGAATACGTTCTCCTATTTTACCGTCTCTTTAGGAATGTTCATTTGTACCTGAAGTTGTTACTTCTCTAGAATAAAAAAGAGTATTCTTGTAGCCGTTCCTTGCCAGGTGCACCTTTCTATTGTGTTAGTTCGCGTCTTCCGCCGGAGGCTCAGTAGCAAACGCACCAAGTGACACTGTTCTTACAAACACTTGCCTCTTATCAAGAATTTTCCTGCTTATTCCTATTATAACTTATTGAAAATAAATATACAGTTTATATCAGACTCCTGGTCATCCTCTCTCCCTTCTGAATTCTTATATCATATAAGCTACGCTGCATGCTATTTACAAGACACAAGACATTACAAGATATTAAGCAATATAAATTCACTATAATTCATGCAATGAGCAATTTGTTTCCTTGTGGTGTCAGGGGCGGAGGATCTCTCAATTACTATTATCATATTCGTGTTTAGCATCGTTAAATATATAAGATTTATTGATTTAATCTTGGGGACACTACTTTTGTGAAAAGTGTATCGTTTCAATAAAATAATAACAAAATTGGCAGTTAATCACAAATTAAAATTATATATACTTTCTAAGCTAAAGAGAGGGGAAATGACGAAATTTGATCAAAATATTAACTCTACAGAGTAAATGGAAAATATTAATATTTTGATTAGTCACTCCCTAGTTTTTAGTATCACGCTTTTATTATTATTATTATTATTATTATTATTATTATTATTTACTAATATATTTTGTTCAAGTAATCAATAGTGTTATATACTGAATTTCTTTTTCGCTTGTATCTGAAGCACGGCTCTGTTGTTAAGAGAGAGCCAGCACATTAAACCGTTATGAGATTTGGGACCCGTGATACACGCACAAATATATTTCAACAGAATCAGTCTGTAAATAAAAAAAAAATAGAATAATATAAACACAGGGTGTTTGCTTATCACACGAAAACATTTATGAAACGCAGACACTGTTTTGGCAGCAAATGTAATACTTCTTTTCATTTCGTCAGATATTTGAAACTTAGTCTTTGGAATAATTGCTACACTATTTTTATGTTTTCCGGAATAGAACATCGAAATAAGCAATGGAAGTTTATAGTTTACTCGAAACACATATCATTTTGATTTGTCATAAAATTAACAAATCTCTCTGAAAAATTAAAAAAAAAAAATCAAATATGGGACAAGAACTCCGTAAACGACCAAAGCTAAAGTGTACGTTGTCTTTTAACTATAAAAGTATTTCATATGGGATGATGGGTTACTATAAGAGAGAAACTACAGTATGGTTCCTTGCAATTATTGCTTCTAAAGAATCTAAATCTAGATGCTCACTCAATAAAATGCGTTTAATAATATAACAGAAAACCTAAACATAAAAAATGCGAAGTTTTTTGCAAAGCAGGAAGTTTTTTGAAAAACATTATGATATATTATAAAGTCCATGGCATTCGTTAATGCTATTTATGGCAGTACATAACATTCAATAATGTGTAATATTAAATTTATTTATCTTCTCTTTCAAGCAGAGCAATAAATAATTCCACATTACAAGTATCTACCAAATTTTATACTCCAGAATGCTGAACATGAACCACTTTGAGATAGAAACTCAACCGATAAAATGAGACAATCCGATCAAGTCAACTAAATATAATGTCTTTACATTTGAAGTTAAAAGGAATGCAGCCATAAAACCGACCATTAAAACTCCAATAATCCTTTTAGCAGAAAGCTAAACTAAACCTGGCAAAAAAGATAATATTTAGATATGTTATCTTGAACAAACTAGGAGTAATAGAATGAGACCATAATTGCAGCAGAACCTAAGACAGAAATATATAAGTTGTGGTTGTAATGGAGCAAAATAGGGGAAATAGAATTAGATGATAGCGGGATCTAAATTAAGACTATAAGTGACAGTGATTATAATTGTAAATATAAGTGAAAACTATGGAACCTCAGGTTTTTGTAAATACTAAAATTCTACTTTGAATTTAAATGAAAAATTAAAAATATAAATTTGTTCATTTTATTAAACAAACCAACATAATTTACATTTTCTGAATTGAACTAATTAGCTGCAAATACGTTAGCTCCTAATCGACCTGATAATATTTCTAATTGTTTCAATGCAAACTATGAAAGACAAAAGGAGTATGTATTTTCGCAAAGGGACTAATATTTCATGAGAAAAGACCAGATGTAAGCATTCATCTAAACCGGAGACAGAAAAATCAACATTTTGAGGTATTTTGGCGACAGAGTTCCCCTTACAGACACAAAAGAATAACTCCAAAACATGCTATCAAAATGTAAGTGCTGAGTGTGGTGATCAGAACTTCAATAATACCAAAAATTTAAATTTGGGTGAATATGCAGAACAAAATGTATCAATACAACTTTATTTCATTTCAAACGTTTTTATTAACTCGCTTTCTTGTCTGTTCGGGTGGAATTTTGTAATTAATTTTTCATGCACTTCTAAATGAGATAGATGCTTGAGAATTCAGGTCAGAAATGGATGACAATACAATATAATACGGTAATTATAATGGTTCAATGGTTGCACGGTTCAAAAACATAGTTCCACAGTTTTGAAAGTAAAGCAGTGCAATATTAAACATGAAGGTTTTAAAAAATTGTAAGATTGAATAGTAAGAACACATTTCTGTAGTTTCGTTAATAACGTATAAAAATTTTAATTTATAATAATCTTTATCTAAAAATAAGAACAGTTGCTCTGATGACTGTATTATATTTATCAATACAATAAATAAATTATAGTGTAACTTGATTTATATTTAATTTCAACGTTTTATTTGAATCTAAAATGATTATGATTCTTTTTGTTATATTTTGATAACAATACAGTCGCCATGGCAACTATTCAAATAAGCAGCGCGATGTCGAACGCGCAAATTCCAAGAAACGCATAACTCAAGTGCGATCAACTGAGACGATGGAAAAACGTTCCTCTCGGCTCGCTAATAACACGCAACGACATGCTAAATATTTTGATAACAATACAATCGCCATGGCAACTTTTAAATTAAAAACATCAAATTTAAATCCTTACAAATAACATTTAATAGATCTTGATTTCTATTAGATAAATTCAATTGCGCTAGTGTTAATGTGTAATATGTGTATTAATAATGTATTAATAATTTCAACCGTGTAAATAAGTAGTGAATGAGTATTATATTTAATATAATATAATGAGTTACATATATTATCAAAGCTTTTGACTTCTGTATTGAGGATGTGGTACAAATCTATTTAATACTGAAATAAAATTTTTCAAAATTAACTTTGTGTTTCTGTATTTTGTTTTAATTAAAAAAAAACAATAATTAATCAACAGTTTCGATATATCAATGGACTAGATAAAACAATTTTCTATTTTAGATGCGATCAAGAGAAAACAAAATGAATTAAATCTAAAAGTTGCTCAATTTTGTCATTATTTAATGGAGATGTCTAATACTGATTGCAAAATTACGTGCACACAAGACTAAAAAGTAGAAAATATTTCAATATTTTTTAAAAAATCACGTTTTTATTTTCTTAATTATAAATGTTAGTTCATTTATAATTAAGAAATAATTCATCCTAGCCAAATGCAGATTTATAACCCCATGCAAATTCATAATCTCATAAACTTTTTTAGAAAAATTCTTTCAAATGAAAAACGTGGGGCGCATGCAATACATAAAAATAATAACTGTTAAGGGTATTTATAGTTAAAATTAATCACACAAAAGGCTCAGACAAACTATTGCATGCGCTCCACGTTTTTCGTTTGGAAGAATTTTTCTAAAAAAGTTTATGAGATTATGAATTTGCATGGGGTTATAAACCTGCATTTGGCTAGGATGAATTATTTTATACTTTTAGTTCATTTATAATTAAGAAAATAAAAACCTGTTTTTAATTTTTTTATTTAAATTATTTACTCATTTGCATTCCGTGAAACTCATACAGTTGCTTTTCAGCTAGAATACGAAGCATGTCAATTTTCTTTATATGAACATAAAAAAAAGCCTATGTTGGCACAAAATACACAAAATATATGAAATATTTAATTTTATTCTAAATAATAGTTTAATACTTTTATTTTTTTTTTCTTTTAATGTCTACAGGGAGGATACTGAATATTTTATAACTATATAATGCACCTTTATGATACCATTAAAGATTTCTTTAATGTAAATGAAAATACAGTTATGTACCATCATTTTTATGTATTTGATGCGTTATTTACAACGATTTTATTGTAACATAGGAGAAAGTGTACTGTTGAATATACAGGATGAATGAGAAATAATACCCTATAGTAATATGCGTATAGCTTTTGTATATACTAATAGTTTATACTACTTAATGCATGGTTTCTTTTCAGTGGTAGTACATTGTATCACAGTGCTGGAGAGATCTCAGGTAGCCGCCCATCATGAAGTATGGCGTCCCATCATGCAGGTGCAGAGACGGTGGCAGGAAATGCATGGATCTCGCGCAACATTGGATCCAAAGACCATCAATAACTGCCATGGCAAATTGATGAACACAAGATGGATCTGTGGCTCATAGTGGTAGAAGTGGCGTCCCTCCACATCTAACTCAGAGGAAACTGTGCAAATGGTGCGGGATATGTTCACCAGCAGTTCCCAAAAGTCGTAATTCCAGCCACACAATCAGAAATTTACTCCAAAATAATTAGATTTTCGTCCGTGGAAGCCACATTACTGTCAAGAGCTATCGCCGGAAGATTGTGACCTGCTTGGTTGGTATGGAGACTGGCCCGAGTTGTTCAGCAACTTCATTTGGAGCGACGAAGCCGTTTTTCATATTGGAGGATTTGTTAACCGCCGCATCTGTCACTACAGTGCACAGCAGAGCCCAGGGGTCACGAATGAAAAATCTTAAGGCCATCCTATGGTCACAGTGTGGCGTGACGTAATATTCAACAAAGTTGTGGCTCCATTCATTTTTCGAGAAACTATGAACGTATAACGGTATCGAGTAATGCTGAAAAATTAAGTTTGGCCAATGTCATCACTTTCATGCAAGATGGTGCCCTACCTCATTTTGCACTCAACGTTCGTGACTGGCTTGACAAACATTTTCCAGGACATTGGTGGCCAGCAATGAATCCTGACCTCACTCCATATGACTTCTTCCCTATGGGGTTGGGCGAAGGAAGAGGTGTATCGCACCAAATCAAAAATTTGGATGAACTGGAAGATCGCATTTACCATATCCTCACTAACATACCATAGGAGCACTCGCTTAAATCAGTCGAAGCTGATAGGTTACAAACATGGGTGCAAAATGCCAGTGCATATTTGGAGTTTAAAGTTTCACTACATAAGATTCCTACTATGTTAAACTTTACAACAACACTTGTTTCCCTAAAATAGATTAATTATAAACAAGTTATAAGCATATTACAAAAGGAGTTAACTTCTCACTCTCCTGTATATACTGACAGGCCATGGACAGATTTTTTTTTTTTTTTTTTTTTTTTTTTTTAATGGATCTGTATGCTCTCTTTCTGTAATTCTAATTCAATCGCAGCATGCATAAAGCGCTTCAGTCCATCAGATATAATTTTGATAAAATTACAAAAACCCTCCATTTTATTTTAAGCCAAAAGAGCAAGAAAAACATATTTTATAATTTAAGTTGGTATGATACGTAGTGCACAAATTAAATTTTTAAATTTTTGTTTAAATAGCTCCCCCCCCCCAAAAAAAACAGTTTATAGAATGAAAAGAAACTCCTTTTTGCCCCTTTTTAATCTTACTTCTATTAAATCATTTAAAACAAGTATGATTTATATACTGGTTTTCAAACACACATTTTAATTACGTCTTTCTCTTCTTACAATGTTAAGCTATTTTTAATAATTTTCTGTCTCCGGTGCTACACAAAGCAACTTTTATGATAAAATTCACCATATTGGGCTGGAATGTAAGGCAAAAACGTTTATCTCCTTCTCTTTGGCTGATTTTATAAGTATTTTTCCCTCAGGGTAGACTAGCTCTGTTTGGAATGTTAGGTTTCCCAGGTTGTGGTAAAATGGAATGTGTGTGTGCGTCACTAATGTCAATAAATTCCCTTGAAACAGCACAACCAGGAATATGCATGCTGTACGTATCCCAAAACAAGTTTTTTCGTCTCTTGGTACATCGCGACAACTTGTTTCTTCTGAAATACACTTTTTCTTATATAATAATGGCCATCAACTTTTGAAGTTCAAAAAATAGTCTGTACAAGCTTCTTTATCAGTAAAATTCCTAGACTTAAATGCTTTCACTAGAGCAAAGTCACCCTCACATGGCGAAAATGAGTCTCTCACAGGATAATAATGGCCGATTTTTTAAAATATGTCAGTCGCAATTAATACACCCCCGTAAAAATCTTGTCGGTCCTGGTGGTGTAGTGGTTACCATACTTGCCTCCTAAACCCAAGATCGAGGGTTCGAACCCGGCCGGCCCGATGGATTTTTTTCGAGCATATAAATCCTAAGTATAGGGCTTCCTTCGGAAGGGAAGTAAAGCCGTGGGTCCCGTGTCGTATATTTACGGCACGAAAAAGAACCTCAAGCCTGAAAGAGAGGCCTCTGAGCAAAATCTGTCGGCCGTTTCACGCCCTGAATTGAACGGGACGCTGATGACCTGAGATGTTAAACAGCGTCCATAAATAAATCAATAAAAAAAATCGTAAATTCTTAGTAACGTATGCTTTTTATTCTGACCTCAATTGTTGGGAAAATGTCGCAACTGTTTTATTTTGCGAAAGTTTTAAAGTAATCATACAAAAACGAGCAAGCCTCGTTTGGGTTTTTCTTGCTTTTCCCTCATAATATATCAATTGTAGCACTGTTTTTTTGATGTTGCAAATGCCGAACATATTTATTATTAATTACCTCATTTGCAATGGGGTAACTGGATATTCTGCATACATCTATAACAAGAGATAAACTTTGTAGTTCGTCTTTCACTTCGACCTTCTGCTTCATTTAAGATTAAAGTTGATAAATCTTCTTTTGTGAATCAACAATCTCAGCTACTGCACACCTTTTGGCTTAACAAGCTATTCACGCGTAGAACAGCAGTTTGAGTTTGGGCCTCCCAAACGACAGTGAGTCATAGTTGCTTTTAAATAACTTCCTGAAAGGTTCATAGCCTAGTTGAGCATTAGTGTTTTTCTTAAACATCTGGTACATAAGCTTGTATTAAGTATAGCATCTAAGTATTCGAAAATTCTTCCAGAGCAATGACTCTCTTTAACAGGATAACAGGACTTTCAGGAGGAATGCATTAACATTAGATTTTTCACCTCCCTTATCCAGTTTATTTTCTCTGCTTTCTTTTACTCTTTCTAATGAACTCTTCATAATTTTCTCCTATCCAATTACCCTTGACACAGGACAGTTTAACTGTCTTGTGCGTAACACTGAAAGTATATTATTTCCATTTTGTAAAAATGTGCACATTCTGTTAAATCTTCTATTGCTACCATTATAACCATTTTTAATTTGAATAGTTTTTCTGCATTGAAAGCTTCTGTCCTGGAATGAAAACCAGATCTTTTTTGCATGAGACACTAAAACATTTCTCTATATAGTAACCATTAAATGATGTGGACCAAAGTCTCTTTTGAATAGAATACTGGGCTTATTAAAAAAAAATTATCTGCAACCGGATCATTTTGTTGGACTGAAGCCTTTTTAGCACGGCCATGTATATTTTTTTTCAGCTCGAACATTTTTTGTGCTGTCTGTAGTATTTCCCCAAAATATTATCCCAAAGTCATTGCATAGTATATTGTCACATTCTGATGTTCAGTATTGCTTGCATATGTAGGTTTGATCACAAAATATGCTGAAATCAATTAATGTTTTACTTCTTTATTTTGATTTTCATGCCTTAATATGTTATTGATGAGGAAACCAAGGAATTTAGTTGTTTTACTTATACTACAAGAGTTCTTTATTGATAAATGCTTACCTACACTTAGGAAAGATAAGAATTGACTAAATTTAAATGCATTTATATAGGGAGATTCAAAAGTCGCGCGCCATAGGACAACTCCATTATTAGCTGGTAGGAAAAAAGGAAAGAAATTAAAATTGTTGGATACACCGAGTTTTAAATCCTGTGCTTGAATGTTGCAACATAAGATGCATCATTCAGGCTAATTATAGCAGTTATCAAAAAATGAAAAGATTATTAAAGGCTGCCGTTAATAGTCCGCTTGAAAACACAAATAACTTAATACTTGAATACTCAGTCAGCCACAATGGCAAAAGCACTTCAACTGTCATGTCCTGTAATTTCTCCGCTAGCACACTAACGGAGGAAGTGTTCAAATGGGCTGCCATCTTGTTGGGCACATCCGAGTACAATTAAGGAAACTGACTTAAAACTGTGTATTTCTAATAATAACTACCCCCCCTCTTTCCGTTTTCGGTACCTATACTAATAATGGAGGTGTGCTAGTTTTATTTCGATTTAATATCGATTCACTAGCCATGAATCATTTCAATGTTTTAAGAAAAGATATTTCTGTTTTAGATCTGAAAGTCTAAACGTTATTGACTGTAATTATAATAGTTGTGTTATAATATAGAATGACCTAGTTAAGCTTATAAAATTATTAGAAGACATTGCAGGATCCAAATAATCAAGTCTGTGGTTTTTGCAATATTTAGTTATTTAGTTATTTTACGACTGCAAACGCTGGATCCTTAGGAAATAAAAGGTGGAAAACAAAATAAACATGTCTTTTAATTATAATAGGTACCCGGGATTCCGCAAGAATCTAGGAGTATGGCTCTTCGATCACAGAAGAAATTAAGATAGATTTTGACTTGAAAGTGTAGCCATTGCAAACAAAGTATTTTAGATGTATTGTGAGTAGAAGATTCTTGGAAGAAAGAATAGATGAAGGGTGAAGATTAGATAGGGGTAGAACCAGATACGAAATGCGAGTGTAAGTAAAGAAGCTGAAAACAGGAACAGTTGGAGATAACTGCATCCATGAAGATATCAAGGAGTAACTTTTAAACAGGAAGTCCGTAATATGTGGTAAATATCTTATATAGAGTCACCAGAGATATAAATTCTAGTTATATCATTGTATATTTACTATTCATTTTTTTAGACAATTTTGTCTCGATCACCAAAATAAATGCGCAGAAAGCGATGATAATAGTAATTAGAATTCAAAAGGGGGAAAGGGAGGGGGAAAAGAGAGGGAGGAGGGATAATCTGGAGGAGGCGTGGCGCCGGTCTGAACTCGCGACTCCGTACGCGCCATAACAAAGACGGAAGGTAAAAAGAACATTTTTGTACAATTAGTTACATAATAAAGTAGGTCATGCCAGGCACGGGTAGCCTTGAAACGAAAGAGGGAAGTCAGTCTGTCTGATCGATGTGATTTTACAACCGTCTGTGTCTGCTCTCTTCTACGAGATGTGCAATTTATTTCTCTCGTCTGACATTCACGTTAGTATACAGTTTCTCTCTCTCTTTTCCTCCGGCTTCATTATGACGGTCAGTACGTCAGCCGGCTGGGAACGAGTGCGCACTAATATTATGCAGTAGAGTCTTAGTTATCTGAACAGAGTGAAAAACCACCTCTTGAGTTTCCTAAGACCCAATCACTACTTTAAGCATCTTAAAGTGTATTTATAAAAAATACACAACACAAGCTCTCAACGAGATTCTGAAAACACCAACTTTTTCTTTATCTTTAAACTACTGAATGTATCTTAAGTTATGTAAGCTGAATGGCATACACAGAAGCAGCGTTGTTATATGACAACTGCTTGCATTTTTATTTTATACTACTTTGAAATTCATAAAAGAGCACATGATATAAATACAGACGTGGTCAAATTATTAGAGTAAAATTTTTTTTAAAAAAAAACTTTTAAAATTTCAAATGAGAAGAATAAATAAATATAAATATAAACATATTAACACTGATTAAAATAATAACTTCACTTATCCAACGCTAATAATAGGCTTGATGCCTTTTATCATAGATATTCTATTTGAATGAATAATTGAATCAAGCAAACTGTTTAGTGTCATATCAGGACTGTTTCTTCGCCGTCTGCCTTACATGTCCCAATTGAGTTCTTCTTTCTTCACTTACTGACATTTCTTCTCCGATTGAAAATATTAATCACTGAAGAACACCTGAAATGAAGATGGAGTTGAAAAAGAAATTGAGTAAAAATATGTCAAAATAAACTAAAGTTTACGTTTTACCAATCTCTAAATGGCTTATGGCCATGTTGGCTTAATGGAATCTTTTACAGTCTTTGCAGTGCAATCTTAGCTTTCTTTCAGGGTCATCTTTTGTTCAGCACATCAGTAGACAAATGTCGTTTCACTGCTCTGGAAGATCTAATTATGTACTTCTAATCCTTTGCTTAATTCTGAAATTTACTAGTGACAAATTCCTTTTAGAAATATCTCTTCTTTTATTCATCTTAGTGAATATTATTTCCCATCTTAGCACGGTGAAACTTCGGATTTCTTCCAAACGGTACATATATAGAACTGCATTGTACGTTTTCTATCAACAACGCATTATTTGTCAGTGCTTGCAGAATACACAAATATAACAATATGTCATATTACTCATAAATGATAACCGCAAAATATAATAATAAAAGAAATTGAGAAAGAAATTAACAGCAGAGGAATTAAATTACATCCCAATTCACTGTAGCAAACACACGAATTTAAAAATGCTTTGTTAAGAATGTGAAACCTCTATGAATAAATTTCATTATTTAAAAGATGAAGAATTGGTGTTCAAAAGAGTCATTTTTCTTTCTTTTCTTTTTTGCTTTGAGAAGGAGACTGAAGCTTTATTCTTCTAATTTGGCCTTCTATACTTCATTAAGGCGACTGATTAATGCAACAATATTCTTGAATAAATAGATAAAAAATAGCATACTTTAATTTCTCTCTTCTTTTATGTTATTCTACCATTGATTTGTCTAAGAACTTTTTTGTGATTTAAATTTTGTTATCCCTGTACGTTTGATTTAAGAGAGGAAAGTCATGAATCATAAAAACAAAATATTTTCATCAGTACACTGTGAAACTGTACTTCGAACTGAAGTATGTTAACTCGAAATATCTACATTAATCTGCAAAACAGCACTAGCTTTGTGTTGAGACATGGGAGAAGAGCCCCATGATAAATTTTTGGTTTCTTTGGGTCGCGGCAGCATAAATCCTGGCTGCCCTACTTTACCACTGCTACTGCTACTGCTGAATGTAAGTCGCTAGCTTCTAGGATCTAAATAATACTCATACATGAGTATTCCTCTAACCAGACTTTAATACCGCCAAATTCTTTGAGTTTCAAGACTCTAACTATTAATACTCAAGTTTAATTCATTTACACTAAAAAGAATAGTGTATCTAATCCTAGTTTAAATCTTCAATTTAATAACCTAATACTTTGTTATTCATACTAACCACAAATTCAAGTGGCTGAACATAACACAACAGAATGAGAGGGAGACAGAATTTAATAAAAATGTCCTAGTAACATCCTTTTTTTAAAGCTTTTCATGTCAACAAGCATATCTATGGTCCTATGATTAAAGTCTGGAACCTGTAGGATGATATCTGTCTTTACAGAAAGCGTTGTACACCTCCTATGTTTTGAAATTGCATTTAACCCAAAGTAATACTTGTAATTGATTCAAGAAAAGGGCTTAGAATATGAGCTATGAATTAGTATTCATTTTATGTTCATTTAGTTAACTCAAAACGATATAAAGTTATTACTTGACGAATTCACGCAAAACTTCACTAGCTTGTCATTCAATAACAGGTGGTAACTAACAAAATATTATCGCTGTTGCAGAGTGTCTGCACAAGAACACTAATACTTCAATGTAATGCTGTTTGTTATTGAAAGAACTGGACGTTTTCTTGTGTTTAATATATACAATTGTGTTGCCATTAATAAACTGTTTCATTAAAATTAACTAATTGTACCTTCTTCTTCTTCTTCTTTTTTTTTTTTTTTTTTTTTTTTTGCCAATACCAACGACTGTTCACGCGAACTTCATTCCTCTGGCGTGGCGGGGTTGTAGTGAACTTTTGAGGTCGGGACGCCCATGCTGCGCCGCTACCTTGTGTCAGAGAGGAGGCTGGTGAAGGTGATATGATACACGAGGGGAGCCCTTAAACCTAGAACTACACTGATCAAACCATTGTCGTCTAAGAGTTCATCCTATGAAAGGAAAACCTATGGCAGATCGGTAATCGATCCCGGGACCCCAGGAGCTCTGTCAACAGAAAAAACAATTGAATCAAGAAACATAAACTACTTGCAGAGACATAAGGGAAAAATATTAATATAGCTCCAATATTTATTCTATTAACGAAAATTACAACTAAGGAACCTTAGGTGAGCTTCTGCATATACCGGCTGAGACATACATAAAGAATATTTGTTAAACATAGCGACACATCAGCTCTTTCTACACTAACGGACCTAATTAAAGTTCCTCTAGTGTGAGTATTAGACTTTACCTATAAGAGTACCAGGACCGGGAAGAAGATGGAAGATGAAAGATTACAGAAGAAGATTATAGAGTGTTGAAGATCCACGGGAATAAGCGGCGGGAAGAGATGGAGAATGGAGAAGTGGTATCCGGAGAGGAGGAGCAGAGCGCGAGAAATGTGTAACCAGGGAATCTAGGAGGATCAAGAGAAATGGAGGAAGGAACGGTTGGAAAGAAAAAATGGAGAATGATATGGTGGAGGCGAGGTGATAGTGTTTAATGAGTTAAAGTGTTAGGATAAATAAATGAAATGAATAGGAAAGATTACTTGTAAAAAATTAACGTTAAGTGAAATAGTTTGTTTAAAGAGAAGGTTATTAGTATGACTGAGATGAGTTAAAGATATTTGAAAGATTAATAAATGTAATATTTAAATGTTAAGTGTAAATTTAAGAGAAGTCCCAGTAAAAGTACTGGATACTATCATATTGCCATACCGCTGGTAACCAGAGGCCAGTAGTATAGTACTGTAATAAATTAGGATGGAAAGCTGGCTACCAGCTATAATTCTTATTGGCTCCCAGTAATTTTGTTAATTTTGTAGATTTTGGAATATTCAATTGGAATGTAGTTTAATAAATTTACATTTTAGTTTAATTTTTAGCTATCTTTTATTATTTTATTATATTATTTTAGTCCAGTTATTAGGAAAATCTGTAATGTAATAAGAGATTATTGTATTGCATAGTTTAAAATAATAAATGGTAATTTTGATACACACGCTCTGATTTAGGAAACCAGATACCAAGGTGGCGCATACAGATTTTATTTATTTGTTTATTTAATACGAGGATTAGTTACATTGTTCTCCAGGGACAGAAATATCAAATTGTTATGTCCGGGCAATGAGTGGATCAGAAGTTACTAATAATTCTATGGCCAAATTTAAGGCTCAACTCTATGATGGATGATTTGCACCGTAGTATAATTAGCAGTGCCTGTTGATTCCCATAACTAGATTTGTGGTTTACAATCGAACAAGAATTAATTTCATAATGCGATAAATTAATGAATGTTAATGACAGTATAAAAAAGTTAATAATGTGTCACTAAAATGGTAATACTTCCAGCACATATTGTAAGGAAGGTAAGTAGCGAATGTTGTTACTTAATACGTAGCACATACTTAAATTTTACAATAATGAAGCGTTGGAGATCCTTGAGTTCACGGAAGGGGATGCCGGCTGTAGCGCGGGGATCGCACCGCTGGCCTGCATACTTGCGAACCAGTATCATTAACAGTGTCTTCCTATATACAGCAAGATGTTTTAATTTTTTTTTTTTTTTTTGAAGGGGAATAAATTCATAAAGTTTCCTTTCTTTTGTAGTCTGCAAACTTACTGAATTAAAAAGAACGGATAATTCAATAAATAATCATATAAGTGGAATAACAAAAGCTGTAAATTATGTAAATTGATTATGGAATGAGACATGAATGACAGCAAAGATTCTTATTAGAGAGTGATATATGTACGTGTTGAGTGAATAGACATGAGAACATAAACACTTGAGGCCAGATATTTCTCTGTACGACCATAGAAGTTTAAACTAAACAAATATGGCTATAAAATAGTTTAAAACTTAGTGGAAGTTGCTTAATACAAAGTGGCGTTATTTTAAATTGTCAAAACCATATTTAAAAGACACAATGTGACTATATAAGTCTGTGTCTTGGATAAACTATAGTGACATCTTAACGAAACACCAAATGCCCATTCCTTACTGAATCATAAACAAAACAGAAACTATCATCATCATCTTTACTTTCCCCCCTAACATAACCTTTTTCATACTGAGGCATCTGCTGCGTAAAAATCTTGACTGCATTCCTTGCTGAGACACTAGTCGTAAAAATTATGACGACGGATTCCTTCAAGGGCATGCGCTATGAACAAGCTAAGTAGTTCCTTTTACAGCGAATGAAGGCAGATATTATTAAAAAGAAATATTCTGCCATATAAATCAGCCTCACAAATGCCAATAATGCATAGCACTATTCTAGGTTTATTCCTTTTTTTAATAAAGACATTGCTTTTAATTTTTGGAACATAAACATGTACTATTAAATGTTATTTTAGGAATGGCGTTGCGATTTCGAATCAAGTAGTAAATCTCTGAAAATGTGCAAGAATTTGAATTGCATGAGAAAAAAATCGTGTGTCATATAAACAAAAATAATTATCAGCATAGATATTTTTCATAGCGGTATAAAAATATCTTTGAATTTTGTTTAATCATATTTTAGCATGTGTACCATTTTATTCGCCCAATGCATATATATTTAATCTTAATTTACGATATATATTAACTATTTAAACATATATATATATATATATATATATATATAATATACATATATTGTCTAACCATACTTTCTATTCACAGTATTTATATGCTGGATGAGATAAAAAGTCACTTCTTCCAAAAATGAATTTTCAGTTTTTATACTTGTTCATGCGATTTACACTTAATTACCGGGATAAAATGTACTTACTAAGTAACATTATGGACACTATGTGAAAAGGACGAATTTCTTGCATTACTTTGTGAAAAGAATCGCAAATGAACCATAAAAAACATGTTTTTGTATTACAACGTTGGTGGAAACACAATAAGAACATAGAATTGATGTTAGCACACTTTGAACAGAAATTTCCTTGCGTTCGACTCGTCAAGTAATGCGTAATTTGAACAGACGGTTTGAACAAACAGGCTCACAAAGCGGTAGATCATGAGCAATTAAAACGGAAGAAATAGCACATTTTGTTGCTCAAAGGTGTATCGTTTGTCCATATTTATCCGCTCAAATTGGAGATTAACCATTATACATATTTCAAGAAGTCTGTTACATGATCTAAAATTGAGACGCTTACAAGAACCGCATTAGATGATCCGAACTGTATTTTGAGTTCCTCGTGCGACGTATGATGGTTCTGACTTTTGAAAAGTTCTTTTATGGCTGATGAAGCTTCGTTTAAGCAGAACGCCATGTGAACCGAAGTAGTCGTGTTTAATGAGCTAGCAAAAACTATCACGGTAGACTTAGACGTGAGGGTTTGGGGTACCATATAAAGAGGAGGGAACCATCTTTTGAAGGCATTTTTACCGCGAACAGTATCTTGATGTTACAAGAAGTAGTTGTTTCACAGCTTAAAAATAATTCTCGTTTTGCGGAGATACAACTGATATGCCAACAGGATGAAACACCACTTCATTGTGGTTTAGAGGCGAGGAATTTCTTAAGCATGCAATTTCATGAATGAATGGGTCGTTGTGGCACAATGGAATGGTTACCCAGCACAAAGTGGTGTTTTTTTTTATTTGGGGTATCGTGAGTAGTTTTTACTCAGAAACCACGTGATCTGAATAATTTGCAATTGTTTATCGAACTTGAATACGAATCATTAGTTATGTTCCTCCATTTGAGAATTCAGTGCCCAAACGATTCCAACAAAATTTGTAAGGAAATACACCTATACAATAACAGACAAAGAAACTCTTGTTCTTTGTTACCTTTTGGGGGGAAGGTACTTCTTTTTTATCTCACACTGTATTCTATTTCGAAACTAACAGGTTTAAAACCTATTATGTTTGCATTCGTTAGAGGTTTTCGTACATTTTGAATGTTCTGAATTATTTTCTTATATATTGTAATAGAATCACATTAATGTTAGTTATTTTATGGCTCTGAAATACTGTAATAAATTAAAGCTTTTAGCATATTGATATTTACTAAATATTATTATGGTTATGATAATCCATTACTATCATGGCTTTCTATAGACACAATATTCTCTAAATTTTAGCTTATGTATATATGCGTCAAAATTTTGCCACATTAGTTCGAACTTGGGACAATTGTATAGAATTATTTTCTAACGTTTTAGAATTTTTTAATAACGGAGCAAGAATAATCTTTTGCTAAGTTAGAAAATACCTTCTCCTATCTGTTCTTCGTTAAATGTTTTAACAAATATAATGGAAAACTAAACATTCTAAGTATCTCAGTTATTCGGCTATTCTATGCATTACTTCCAATTCCCATGTGGTCCGGAATCCTACTAACTTTATCAATGCAATTTATGCGAATTTCAAAAATAGCGAAACAAAGTTCACTACATAATAAAACATGGAGTATTAAATAGAATTCATATTATTGCTAGCATAGGATGGTTTACTACATGCACTGTTAGTATTCTGCAATAATGATATCACTAATGAACATTTAACCCTTAAGATGTCGTAGATAATATCTACGAATCCGTGTTCGTGATCATAGAGGCATATTATTTGAATTTAAAAGCAGACATTATAAAAAATGATAAATTTAAGAGAAAACTCTCCAAAGCATTAAAAGCAATCCAATAAGCTAGAAATAATAAAAACTAAAGAAAACAAAATAGGCCTCCAAAACGGTAATTGGACAAATTAATGAAAATAAATGCATTAAACCACTTGATACAGAAACTGCAGTTACATATATTCCCTAATGTAATATAAACAGTTATAATCAGCCTGTTTACAACATTTATATTTACAACTATAGCCTTTTTTTTTTTTTTTTTTTTTTTTTTTGTTAGTGCTTCAAATCAAGATTCTATATATTTTACGAGGGAATATATCATAAGAATTGTTCTACAGTTATCGGATTATTTCCAAAGGATGTGCTAACCGAAATTTGGAATTTTATCTGTCGTGATAGCGATCAACCCTTAAGTCAAATTATTAAGATTTACTTTATGTTAAATCATATATGTTGGTCCATAGAACAGGAGGATAACACGTTTCATATGGACTTTTTCGTGCTGATTTCACATCTCTGAACATTTAGGATTTTGGTGGTGGCATTTGTTTAAAAAATGCACTGTTTCATAAATATCTTCAAAATGTGTATTACGAAGTATGTGCCAAAATTCAAGTAGTCTGTCAATAGATTGCTTCAACTTTCAATTTTTTTTGTCTTTCCATTTCAGCGACTGTTAATAGCAATACGTTCATGTTCATCGCCCATGAGCTCAAGGTTTTCAAGGAAAATTTAAAAACAAATGTCCAAGAAGTGTAGTTTGTGAAATATATTGCATCTCATAGTTTGTACTTTTGAACACGCTTCCTGTAATTCTCAGACCAGTAGTTTTCCTAGAACGTTTGTGGCCACTTTTTTAAAAAGTGGCTTTCAGCCGCTTTAACTGATTTTCAAACAATATATCTTTCGTCACTTCCCTAATTTGACGGCCAATAAATATTCTGTCTTAGTTTTTCTTTCTGCCTCTTGGGAAAGCTATGAAAGGAATGAAATAGATCCTTTTTACACAAAAGTCTTGATCAATTTATGTGCATTGGGGACCAACTTTTTTTTTTTTTTCCCCCAACAAGCAAGATGCCAGCCTACTACATTTTCCTATCCTGGATTAAATAACTCTTTTTGGCCAGGGTATTTTTTTTTTCTTTGCTCTCCAACTTGCGCAAAAACAGCATTTAGTATATTCACGTTGCAATCCAATTATGTCAGGAATGTTTTTTACACAAGATAGCGGATAACAAAATTTGTGTTTGAAAAACTCAACCGGCTCCAACTTTGAAACTTTTAGAAATCTGTGAGCAAGTATTTATACTGCAGCCTCGGTGACAAACAGACAACTTAAGGGTAACAGTTTTAACTGTGAATTGAAATCACAGTCATGTAAAGATTGAAGTGTTTGTGGCTTCTGATTTACATATAACAATAGTCGAGTTATTTAACAATTAAATTATGATAATGATTGTAAGTCAATGTTTATGAAAAAATTACTGTTAACATTAAAATCAAATTAGTCAGTAACAGAAACACTCGGCTTCATTTTTTGAATCAGCAGATAAAATTATTAGAAAAAGGAAATTTATATAAAATTTAACAAGTCGCTGTTCATCTGTGTTTTCAGGTTTAAGGTACCAGATGTGATGGTGATATTACTACCTGCACTCTGTGATTATCTTTGGCTCTTCGAGAGGCGTTCTAAGAATAAGAAACTAAATGTACTTCAACCCAATAATATGTCACAGAAGGAAGAAAAATATTTCTATTGTTACCATGGTTTCTTTAGATACATTAATTTCTTTATACGGACCAGAAAAAGAATATATGGCTTTGGGAATGTAATGCGTGAAGAATATTTATACAAATATTAACTATTAATTTTTGCTCAAAATATTTTCATTATTATCAAACATTATCGTCAAACAATAGAAAAGATTATCAAAAGTGAAATATTATAGGCAAATGTGTTAAAAGTAGTCAAGTAAGAGGCAAGTCCTATTTCTAAAAATGACCATATTTTGTTAAGAAAAATAGAAGATTAAACAAGTAACTGTATTTGTCACCGATTAATCTAATAGTTTGAATGTGATAATTTAACGTTAAGTGCTTAAGAATTCGGATGCCTATTGCCTAGTCTTGTACCCCGACAATCCCACTGTGGAAATTAATACCCACTGACTGTAACCTGCAACAGTGGTAATGTTCCTGTTGTCAGCTCTAGTTTGCAGATAAAATAATTGATAGCCTAGATCTATAGTCTGGTGTTCAGTAAAATCATGCTTGCCTATGAATGAGATATAAAATAAACTCAATATAAATATATAACAGCATATAACAGTAGTATGATTTCTTCTTACTTCCCAAAATGAAACGCAAGTTAGAAAAATATAGGTGACATATGAATCTGCCATATGAGCATGGGACTTAAAGTTGGTAATATGATGTCTTCTTCATTGGCGCAGTGGACTTGGCCCTGCCTCGGCGACCGCTGCATCTCCTATCTCCGTCTTACGACTTCATTGATAGAGGGCAGTATTGCAGGGGAATATGATCAACATGTCGGCATCCCACCGGTTGCCTATCATACGGCTCTCGAGGTCGAGGAACGCCACTTCTCCATCAGGCAACTCCCCAATTATACTTACGATGTTGGGTGGACCCCGTTCCAGACCTCCCCAACATAGAAAATTTCCTAAGCGGATGCCGGGAGACCCACTTTCAGCAACGTTAACCACCAGACCACCGAGGAGTCGGTAATACAATATCATTCTTTCTGTATTAAAAGTAAGTACATTAAGTCAATATGCTTTGTTATGAGCAAACAATAAAAAGAAATAATTAATCTATTAAATAACATTTCGTGCAAATTTTCTCTAAATTTTCCGGCAACCCGTAACTCTACTTAATAGCAAGCTCGTAGTCTAATAATAGAGACTGTGTGCGTGCGTGTGTTTGGAATAATATAAAGCTATCGTGTGGGCAAAGGACGCTGAAAAATGAGTGTTTTATCAAACATGTTACCTAATGGAAAACTTTAAAAACGGGAAGTCAAATGCATTGCAATAGCGGTGTGTGTATTTGATATAAAAATTGAGAATATAACTTAGTAGTCCATAGCTTATTAGATATGGTTGATCAATGTCGATTTAATATGTGAAAACATGTACAACAAGTGTCTCAAGATGGACAGCCCAAACTTGTAGCAAAGATACACCTACTAGTAAAAGAAACAGCTGTCCAAAAGTAAAACTTTGGCCACAACAAATAAATAAATTGCAGAGCTTGAAGAAGAAAAGGAAGAAGAATGTTGAGAAATGCAAAATATGGTGCAATTATATTATTTCTAAGGCCGGCGTTCATATTATCAAAATTATAAGAATCTCAAATGATATACTTACGAACGTTGTATATGTGCAAGGTGCAATTCATTGATTAAGTTCAAACAAGATAGTTAACAGATAGCGCTGTAGTAAAAACGTGGCATCACGAGAGAGAGTACGATAGGGAAGGAAAAAAGTAATAAAAAGAGCAGTAAAAGTGAAAGCACAAATGATAGGACAGAATAGAAGAAGGAAGTAAAATAATAAGAGCAAAAATAGGAATTACAAAACCAGGAAAACAGAGGATTAATGAAAAGAAAAAAATATCAGTCAATTAAATTGTTAAATAGAGCAAGGGAAAAAAGAAAAAAAGAAAAAGTAGAAAACAAAAAGTAACAGAGGACTAGAGAAAATTAAAGTCCAGAATAAATCGGATTAAAATAACCCTTTACTGTTCTAAAACAATTGCAAATATCTCTAATTGTGCCGAAAATAAAAGCTCTGTAATCTGAAAGCTAGAGGCATTCTCTGATTTGAAGACGAGAGATGTAAGCGTTAATTCTCACACAATTCTTGCAATAAGTTTATTTCACTCCATAATAAAACATTTCAATATACGCAATATCACTCAACGACAATCATAACAATGTTAGCAGAAAAGCTATACTACTTCAATTTCCAGGTATTAGTAAGCATGTTTAAACAAGGAACGAAACTTTTCTGAACGAACTTGGTCAACACAAAAGCGCACAACATTCCCCTTGTTTTCGTGTTGGGGCCTTCAAAGCAATGCTTGAACAAAAAAGGGGCAGCTGGTGAGGTGGAGTATGGAGGGGAGTTTGTGTGACCTTAGTTGAAGAAACAGAGGCAAAGAATAGGAAGGCCACGTTTCAGAAAATGTTACCTATTTTATTGGTTCACCTTCATTGTCCAGAAAACGCTCGACCTTGGACAGACATCTGTGAAGATAAGCATCGGCAGTGCGTTATAGGCTCGAATGCCATTAAATTATTTTTACCTAAGTTAAAACCTTAATTGTTTACTGTCAACTTTATGTGCATTCATAATATAATGCCTAGAATTATCTGCTGCGTGCAAATGCATCTGATTTCTAGCTGAGACAAATTAATAAACATATATACGTACATAACTTTTTTAAATGTCACGCTTTACTTGGGGAACTCCTTAAGTTCAAAGCTTACGTCCATTGTCCAGTGGTATTTTTCTCTTCATATTAATAAAAATAAAATTAATTCGTATTCAGTGTAGATAAACGTGTTTAAACTAGTGTCGCAAACATCGAACGAAAGTTTATTCATATTCATACGAGCGTCTATGAGCATTGCTCATTATGGCACGAAAAAGAACCTCAGACCCGAAAGAAGAGGCCTCTGAGCAAAATTTGTCGGCCGTTTCACGCTCTGAATTGAATGGACGCTGATGTCCTTAGAAGTTAAAGAGCGTTTCCATTAATAAACCAAATCAACAAAAAAGTTATACGTTTTTCACTTTTTAGGAACTGATTCTCCGTATTTGTTTGTTTTTTTTTTTTTTTTGTCTCCTTTATTGTAAATCACAACTTTTTTATTTTAAAGGTTATTTATTATGTATTCTGCAACATATTGACACAGCTATAGGAACAAACACGAAGCTCCTTCATTTGTATAAGTAAATAATCTGTGCTGTCTAAACCATTTGTGATGGAAAAATTCTGAAAACAGATTTATAAAGTTCAAGATTTAATACATTTTCGTTCGCAATATGTCTGGATCCACCACTTGCGGTCTTTGAGAGGCAAACGTTTTAATGCGCCATTTGCACTAACATGTTCCCATTGGTTTAATAAAATCATAATAAATGTAAAACACTTACAATTACGATAATATACATTACAGTTCGTTTAATGCCTTTACTTGCCCATCATTTTAATGCGGAATATATTACCTATTCACTCACCATTCCTGAGCTTTTACTATTAGCAACTGTTTTTCGATGCTGTCTTACGCATTTTCGCAAATGAATGTCAAATGACCCTTCCGTATATATGTACCTGCAGGAGGTTATTGTGAGTTACGGGTTGTGATTTTTCCGGTTGTGTAGGCTGCATTTCCCCAGTAAGTTACTCGTGTGCGGCCCGTAACTGAAATAACCTCATTGTATTTACAATGTTTATACGGAAGACATTTTATTTAAATTTACAATAAAAATAATGGCTACATTTAAAAAAAATAAAGACAATCAATAAATTACACTACCGTTAAATTTACAAATGTTATAAAGCATCACGGCATATTTCATTCAAAGTCAGTCTCTTTCTGTATAATTTGATCTATTCTCTCAATCAGCAATGTTTTTATTTGTTCAAACTGTTCCACTGAGCTTATCTTCCATATCGCTCCGTGTACTTCAATTAAGTCATATAGTGATGCTACCCTGATATCAAACAGTCATATTTCTTTATTTCTGAAGTTAGACTTTACAACATTAGCTGTATGAGTTGGGACATCATCCTGCACGGAAATGCAGTCATTATTAGGAAATCAAATTAAAATTTATAGAATAAGGTATATGTTTTTGACAAACGTCCCACACTTTCAACTAAAATCACATTCGTAGGTTGTTTCACAGTTTCCATCAAACACTAAGAGTAAAGTTCCCCTTTAGGCTTGTGCCAGACAATTCGGCCTCTGTTCTCTAAATTTGCACAGTTATTTCACGGGAAAAACATACTTGGACTGAAATTACAATTAAGCTCGTTTTAATTAAAAAAAAACCCTATAAATATTTAATTGTTGAAAAAAAATGAAATATTTATTTTGCCCAGTCAACTTTAATTCATTATTTAAGTTTTCCAGTCCAGTTTAGGCGTTTCTTCTTCGTTCACTTTGTCAGTCTGTCTGCATAACAAATTCCAGTTACTCCTGGAGCTTATATGACATCCAATATTGCTTTTTATTTCCGTAAATTGTTTTGTAGTAAGTTGATTATTTTAATGTTTATTTTCTGTACTATATGATTCTAAGTGAGGTTGTTTTGTTAATACGTTTGCCGTTGAAGAGTTTTGTTGGTGGTTCTGGGACTTTCAAAATCTGAGTTTTTTTTTTTTTTTGTGTGTGTGAATTTCGTTTGCTTTTGAATAGGTTTTTCCTTTTTGCAAAAGCTCAGCTTTTCTCTTATTTATAAGATTCAGATATTGTTTTTAGTCATTGTGTTACTTCCCATTTATATACTTTTAACAAATATTTTTGTCTAATCAACGCATTGTTCTCATAAACATGTGGGCGTTTCCCCTGGAATGGAGGTATGGTAGTAAACTTTTGAGGCCGGGATTGTTCCGATGATGGCGAAGGGGATATGATTATGGTGCACTAGAGGGCAGAAGTCCTTAAACTTGTAGGGATGAATGGAATGAGTTCATGATAGCACAAATGAGCTCGAAGTGTTTGGCACCTTAAAGCTATCTGGCATCACCTTCGCAGGGTAAGGAAACACTCTGGAAATAAAAACTTTACCCCGAGCTTGACCTGGCCGCGATTGAACCCAGAACCTCTGGAATAATTGTTGCAAACGCTACCATTAGATGCAGGTGGTCTCTTTTATCAAATGTAAAATAACAAAAATTCAAAAGTATAGTTTTGGGTGACTTAAGAACTAAATAATAGAATAATAATGTGACAACTCTGCAGTTAAAACATATGTACATAGAGCAGTAAGAAATTGAAGTAAAGTGCAAAAATTAATCAGTGACATCTGATATTAAAGTGCTGATTTAATTTTGCTTGATTTGATTTATCCTATGCCCAATTGCGAGTATCAAATACTTTGAGATCCAGCACAGTGAGTAAATTACTGAACTTGGTTGTTTTAAGAATTCTTCAAATCTAAATGAAAAAACCCCATTTCAAGGTAGATATCTTATTATGTCATACCAATTTCGTAGGGGTGCCCTTATAGGAAACCATGTCATCTTTGTGAAAATACAAACAGCAGCCTCTCCTGGTATTGGTTCCTCGGTTATTGGGAGTTGAAGTCGATCGCATGGGCTCCCTGCAATCGACTAAACAATCGACATAAGACACCTGAGGATGCTAAACTGGGGAAAACTAATAAAAGATTAGAAAAGAACATTGAGGGTGACGGGAAACACAACTATATGCTTTAAGTTTATAACATTGTAGTGTGTTCACACAATAACTGAAATTAACATCAATGAACTTCTAAGGCAATAAAAAATATTGAGTGAAACAGCAAGAACAAAATAAATATTTTCTTTATCAGAACATCACCATATATTTTCAAGTTCATGCATGCATTCCAAGTTTTCATAGTCCTGAATTATTACTAGCTGATACTATAATTGGAGAGTACAAAGGGTGTTGTAACGTGAAACAGGCATTCCTAATCCTGGACTTTTTTTTTCTAGTTTCTTCTACTTACTTCACTTACATGCAGGGTTAGTCGAAAAGATAATAAGATTTTAAAAAATATCGTTATGCAACGATTATTAACTTCATAGTAACGTATTTTGTATGCTGAGACGAAGAAACTCTGTAAATGTTTCATACTTCCAGTGTTGAAAAATTTTATGCAAGGAAACCTCGATAAGTAAGTCAATCCGTGCATGGTATTACAACTTAAAGACAAGCTTCGCCCGTCCGAGATGCTGTTTACGTTTCCCTCTAAATGTCACAAAAACTTTTTGCAGAATTCTTCAACAATAACCATACAGATTGTAGCTTTTTTCAAGCTCCGAAACCTGCAGATCATGATCAACGGTATGCTTTCTGCAATGACTTTCAGACATTGCTGGCAGACGACGACTTTGCTACCAGGTTGGTTTTCAGTGTTGGGTGTTGCTTACACCTAAGTGCCAGAGTGAACCGTCATAACATTAGGATGTGGATGAGTACCCACATGTATGTAAATGTGCAACCTCTTGAAGATTTTCTCAAAATGAACATGTGTTGTGCCATTTTGCGCAACACGCTTATAGGCAGAAATCTCTCTGAATATCTGGATAGAATGACACCGGCATATATTTATGACATAAATTCAAGGCTGCTAAAATTTAACAGCACCTTTGAACTATCACATAGTTATCTGAATAAGAAACTGTCGCGTTATGCATGTAGGGCATGTAGAGCATGGATTTGACAGCGACCAGGCTCTTGCCATGATCTACGCGGTCAGTGATCTGATTTTACTCCTTCTTTTAGGGTTACATTAAAGATGCTGTTTTTTTGCCAACCTGCCTTCTAAGCTAAATGATCTGAAGGTACGTATTATTAACGTCAAGCACATTATTGATAATGACATGCTGCCCGGAGTGTAGGACGAACTCTAGTTTCTCATTGATCGGTGGTATGCACAGTAAACATCTCTAAAATAGAAATATTTCATAGTTTCTGATCCTTTTATTCTAAGTTGAATTTTGAATAAAAACAACAGCGGCGGCTCGAGATTTTGGAAAGAATTATAGTTCGTTCTTCATTCTTGATCTCGCATTACGTATTTTTAACAAACAATAGGGAAAGTATCGAACAGGAAGGAAATTGCAATTTTTGTTTTTGTTTAAAGCCATTGTCATTTTACCGCTCTAGTAGTAGTAGTAGTAGTAGTAGGAGTAGTAGTAGTAACAATACTTAAGAAGTTTTATAAAGAAACTCCCGCTCTTCAGTCACAGGCCTTTTTGTGCCACCCCCAGATCCCTTATAGTAATTCGAATTCTTATTTTAACAAGGTCCTTACTTCGTATAAGGTGATCATCCATATTAAAGCGTAGTGGTATCTCCTTTTCTCCATAACCTCACACTCGAGGAATATGTGCTTCGCATTCTCTTGAAAATCGTTACGAAGTCTACAAATGGGCTCTCCGTGAAAGAGTCCCATTTTCTGGAGATGTTTTCTAAATTGACCATATCCAGTGATTAGTCCCACTACTTGTCTTAACTTTTCCCTTCCTAACTTCAGGATATTTTGTGGCATTCCGTCCGCTAACAAAACTTTTTTCACATGTTTGGACCATCGTGTCTTATGTTGTTCTCTGGTCCATAACCTAATTCCTGTTCTTGCTGTGAACTTGCTAATCCCGCAGGCTGGTTCGATCAAACTGTATCAAGTGATACAGTACCATCATATAACTTCTTTTTCTTTTCATTTGACAGGGTTTCACCGTAAATACCGGCTCCAGCTTGGTTAAGAATCCGTGAGCTGTCAGTGTACCATGTTAGTTGTCTTTGGATCTCCTTTTGCTTTCTTTCCTGCAGTCATATTGAGATCCAATATTTTTCCTATAAACTCGTCAAAAACAGAACTGGGTAATCATGAAATCTCATCTCATCTCTAGTCTTGGATTATATGACCGCTAATATATTATTATATTCCAGATAATAGCCATTCCTCCACCCTCCTGAATGTACTAATCTATAAGCTGCTTCCGCTTTAAGGAATATGTCCAGCGGTGTTAGATGAATCAGAAACTCTAGTGCAGGAGTTGGGATGCTTTTAAAGCACCCATTGTGAGCATATAAGCAAGTCTTTGCAGACTTGAACATTTTGATATCACAGTGGTTTGCAGCATCTTCTGCTACCACATCACGATACCACAGGTTAACTGATGATCACGGCATATAACCCCCGACAAATCACAGGCCCCATTCCCCATGACGTTCCGATAAAGCGTCTACAGCTCACAAGTGACCATTTGGCTTTTCGGATTACTACGTGAGCATTCCACGTAAGCTTTCTATCAGAGATATTTACCCGTCGTGGAAATTATCACATGCATTCCAAAAAGTTCAGTTATCAAAGTCTTGTAAACTGCTTTTTTTTTTTTTTTTTTTTTTTTTTTTAATGGTACAATAACTGTTTTCGAGGGGTTCACTATAAATCACTCCCTCATGCACCAGTTTTTATAATAGTGAGCTCAATATTCTCAATGTCCCTTAATATCTTGGGAAATTTCCCCCATCATCACTAACACCATGTCATCTGCATAAGCCTGTATATAGATAGCATCCTTTCTTGCTCATGTCCACTAGTAAGTTGTCTAACACGAGGCTCCATAACAAGAGGGATAAAATTCCTCCCTGAGGACAGCCTCCTGTCGCAACAATCTCCTGTGTCTCTCCGAGAAGTGTTGCTTGACTGTTTGTGCTGCATAGTATGGAGTTTATCCATTTGCAAACGGTACTATCCACGCTTCGATTCCAAACAACTTCATTTATGGATAAGTGGGTCATTGTCGAACTCTATATCTATAAATGCACCAGAGAGTCCTCAACTCTTACACTAGATTGTGTAGGGCTGTATCACAGGACTTTTCTGACTGGTAGGCAAACTGATTTCGATGCAGAGGCTCTTTAAAGAGCACCTTCTCTTGAACGTACCTTTCCACTAGTCTTTCCAATGTCTTTAACAAGAAAGAAGATAGACTGACGGGTCTGAAGGCTTTAGTAGTGGAATAATCTACTTGTCCCTGCTTCGGAATAAATACCACTCTGCCAAGTCTCCATGGCATAGGTACATAGGCAAAAGCTTAACTGATGGCAGAGAGTATATAGAGGGATTCAGGCCCTTTCTGCAATAAAGCAGGAAAGATGCCGTCCCTTCCTGGAGATTTAAATGAGCCAAATTTGTTTACAGCCCATATTTACAATTGTGACAATCTTTCGGGCCAACTACCAGCCCTCCAAGGATACCCTAATCGTGCGGCTCTCCTTATTGTGACTGCAGTTTTCGCCACTATTGTCATTGAATTTGCAGCCAGGGAAGTGAGCCTTAAGAAATGTCTTAAACGTATCTTCCGCTCTAGCAGTATAACCTCTTGTGAACTTCTTTAAGAAGGCAAGAGAAGTTGTTTTCCCGTAGGCCATTACCTTCTGGATTCTGGTGGCTTCTCTCAGGCTATTAATCTCCTGACAGAAGTCCCTCCAGGAGGTTTGCTTGACTTTTCGTACATCCTTACTGCAATCCGTAAGGCTGAATGATATTCTCCCCACTATTTTTACCGCTATATTCGATCCTGTGTTCCGAGAATATTAATTATGATATTAAAACATTCAAGTAATATTAAAATCTATTAGGTACCTGGGCAATAATATTCAGAACGAGTTTATTGAATAAATGGCTGCATATATTAAACGCAGGGTTGTACAAAACATTCCCCAGGCTAAATACAACTACTCACTAATGCTAGACTGCATCGATATGTGAGCAACAACAATGAGCGAACATTAGTAATTCTTCGATATGTCGAAGAAAAGTCAGATATAGTAACATTTCATTGGATTAATTGATATTGATATAACTACAGGTGAAGCATTGGAAAATACAATACATTCAGAACAGAACCTGGGTTGCCAAGCAGGGGAGAAATGCGAGTATAATCATTTGAATTTATATTTGAGCAAAAGCTCAAATTAATGGAAATGGTGATGCTTTAGAATTATTTAAATAGGAATGCACAGATCTTGAATTTTGCAGTCAATGTTTATCACTTCAGGAACAATTAATCACGTTTGAATTCTTGGTAGGTGATAGCCGACCAGCGGAACATTTCAAAAGAATTCAAACAAAACAGATTACGTAAGAAATAAAAACTTTGAGGATAGGAGCGAGACGAAGGCGTATGCCGATCCAAAACAACAGCTTAAAAGAAAATATTTTTATATCGTGATACCATTCGTACCAAGATTCAAGATTTTAACACACTTCAGAAACAATTCTGGCTTCCTTTATAGCTCACCTTGCTTGAAATATTCAAATTATCACAAAATCCTACATGAATATGCTGAAAAACGTCATCTAGGGTGAAACGAATTAAAAAAAAAAACTCTACATTAATCATCTTTTTTTATGTATGGGGGAGACTGCTATAGGATACAAAGATAGTTGGCCTCACAACTTTACAAAGTACCTATAATTAATGACGTATTAAACTCATAATAAGTGTTCATTACAATTGTTCATAAAAATCAATTATTAACTCATGTTTTTCAAACAATTAGCACATTAAAATCATATTTTTGCAATCTAGTATCCAAGAAAAACACTTGAACTATCTACACCAGTTATACTGTCAGTTAGAGACTGAGTAGACACAGCGCAATCAAAGTCGTGTTTGTCATTTACTGTGGAAAAAAAATAAAGAAAGAAAAAACATGTATCTGGAGTGGCTGGCCAATTCTCCCGGAAAGTAATGAGTCATCTGTTCCATTTGTAAGGTGAGATAGCCACAGGGCTTAATAAAAGCAGGAGGAGATTATAACAAGATAAGCAACTTCAGTAAAATGCCTAAAGTGCATTTACCTCATGCAAAAACTTTTCAATTACTTGCAAGAAAGTTCGGCTTTCACCCCTCTTAAGAGACTAAAAATAAAGACCAGCTATAAAACAACAACAGAGAAGAACTCGCTCATTTGACAATAAGCGACGCACGTGTTCAACAATAGTTATTAGCATTAAAAGCTTGCCGCCTATTGAGTTTCAAAACCACAGCCGCAGAAATAAGAGATATTATTCAACTCTCCCACATGGCCATCTCACCCGGAATTAACCTAATCTGAAACAAAATATCTGTAAATATATGCCTACGGAAGATCTCACTACATTAAATGAGTGTGGTGTTACTCTAATTTGTTTAAGTTCTGAATGAAGAACACTTCACATTTCAGAAATAACATTTTATTGCTTGAAATTTTAAAATTAAATATAAAATTGTTTTACAGTGTTTTTCAAATGGGAGGCAATTCGAGGTATGCTATATATGATTACCATTACACCACCAAGACCGACGACTACTGGTTGCTTCACAAAGTTGTTATAATGACTCAGTATATTCATGCCAAATTAAAAAATTATCATATATAAATATGAGAAAACTTAAAATTATTTCAGTATCAAACAACATTACATTTAAAGTAATAAAGTAATAATACTCTCCAGCAGCGATAATCATAATCAGTCGTTTGGTCACCAGCATAAGAGTATCTCCTTCTACAGTAGTTGATTAATAAGCTCTTGTTGAATGGCAGACTGGTGAAGTTTCGTGTAAATTCGTGAAGTAGTTGCTTTATTTCGTTCTGCGTTAACTTATGCAAAGAAATGAGCAGTATACAAATGTTACATTCTAAGCCATTTTTGTGACCATTGGAAGAGAAAATTAGGGAATAAAAAAATGGAAATACCTACTCCAAATATTAATGGAGTCAAGCTGTTACTCAGACTTTAAGTCGAGAAGTTTGTTGCATGAAAGCCAGGGAAAATATTTTTAATGGATACGTTACTGCGATATTTTTATTGAATTCTCTTTCTTTCTCTCCGTCATTATGTTCAGTCACACACGTTTGAGCGTTAAATACAGTTATTAAGGTTCTAGAAGCTTCCAATCTCTATTCAATAGTAGAAGTAAGCAGTAATCAAATTGTACATTATCTCAGTTATAAAGCATTTCACTGTCAAGAAAATCGAGCTCATACACTAATTATTTCAGTGAATAAATTAATTTTTTCTGAGTTTCAGCATTAAAAGTATACTTATTTCAGGATAACATAAATTTTATATTTCAGAATTTTTCATTATAACCTGGCAATTGCCGAGTCGCAAAACAAATTCTTTTGTACAATTTATTTGGAAGTCTGACTCATATATGCGGATTTACTTGCAAATAAAGGAGACAGAGAGAGAGAGAGAGACAGAGAGCTAGAAATGCATTTATAAATTTAAGAAAAAATATTAAAATAGTATAGTAACAACAAAGAAAAGAACAATGAGAGTTGTAAACATATAAAGTAAAATAAAACACAGACTACAACTGTGTATACACATAATAAATTTAAAAAAATAAATTAGAGTAACATCAAAGAAAAGAACACGATTGTTTAAATACAATGAAATTAGAGTATATCAACCTTTAAAAAATATACTACACTTCATTTGGATAAGTTTTCAGCTATCACATTCGATTATCATTAGACTTTCAATTCTCTCATTTTATTTTAAAAACATTATTTTGTATTGATTTTTGTCTTCATAACACCATAGACAACTTAAGACGAATTAGACTGACATAAATTATTTTTAACATAGAAATTTAAAGCTTCTGTAAATGAAGTATAGGAAAATATGTTCTTTCAATAATAAGAACAAAAGAAAATAACATGATTTGCAAATGTTATCTATGTTGTCATAGCATACACAATAGTGGTAATAAATATATTAATTTTTTAAATTAAAATGAGTGAATTTTAAAATCCATATGTATGAGATAATTCCCAGACAAATTAAAAGAAGTACGAGGATAGGTCCATAAGTTTCCGGCCTCGCCGACAAGGATTATCACCTTCACAAAATCCTTAACTGGTGTCATACCTTATCTATTAAGTAAAAAATTGCAGCTGTAACTTCCGCTCTGCTGTGTTCAGTTGCTCAGGCATAGTTGCATAAAGAAGGCTGTGTGTAGAAGATTGTGACATTTCAAAATGAGTTTCGAGCTGTTATTAAGTTCTTCACAAAATAAGGACTCAATCCAAATGAAATTAACCAGCGATTGGACGGTGTACGTGGGTAAGCATCCTCCTCATTTTCTACTGTAAAAGAATTGAATAAGTTTGGCTCATTCATAATCAACGGAGTGGCGTAAACCTGGCGAAGCACAGCTTCTAAAGGCCAAGGCCACTGTCAACCAAGATCATGTTACAATCTTTTGGGACAGTGAAGAAATATCTTCATTGACTTCAAGGAGAGGAACACCACAATAAATGGGGAGTATTATGCTGGCCTACTGCACAGACTACATGCTGAGTGGTGTGCGCTTTCTTCGCGCACGGCTCTTATTGCAAAGGAAGCTGTGAAGAAACGTGACTTCAAGGAGGTCGACCATCCATTCTAAACCCAGATTTAGCTCCCAGTTACTATTTCCTCTTCTCAAAACTCAAGAAGGACCTTCGAGGAAGGAAATTTTAGTGTGACGAAGAAGCGTCAGCTGTTTATGTCCATTTTGCAGACAAGACTTCTGACTATTGGGGGGGGGGGGGCGGATTGAAATGTTAATTCAAAGATGTGAGAAGTGTATTGCAATAAAGACTATATTTCAATATAGTTATATTGAAAGGTGAAATATAGTTTTTGCCTTTATCACATCTAGAAAATGGTTAGGCCGGAAACTTGCGGACCTACCCTACTACATAATGCTAACCTCACTTTTGTTTAATTGTTACCATACTATAAACTTAAAAACATGCAAAAGGAAGAATGTTCTGGGTCTTATTGTGGGTTATCAAATCGCCATGGACACCCAGAAAAAGTTACAAGGTTCAGGGGAGCTAAGAAAAATACCTAACAATGTTTCCATGTGTTGGGGCCTCGCATTTGCCCACATCCCAACGATTGGCGCCTTCCCCACTAGAGGCATACATATCAGAACACGATAAAAAGATATCTCATTTTTAATCAACACAATTATGAAAAACAGTAATTGTGCAATCACTTTTAGTTTCGAACACGTTTGTCAACGTGAGGGTAAGCAATTAATTTCCAAATTGAAAGCATGTGCAGAAGAACAAGACTTTCTTTCAGATTTATTGGTTATTGTATTATTATTATTATTATTATTATTATTATTATTATTATTATTATTATTATTATTATTATTATTATTATTATTATTATTTATTTATTTTTTTTTACTGATATTACAAATTATCACTTAATTGATGCTTGTGCGAAAATAAGTAATGCAGAATTATTTAAAATAATGAAAGCCATTTTTTCCACGCTTCTATTAGCGCAGATAGCGGTTATAGACAGGCCGCATAGGCATAATGTTGCCACCTTGTGTATAGTTGAAGCGTACACATATAAGAAGCAAAGTAGTCAGAGCTGTATGCTGCAAAAGAGAATTATATAATATATAAAACACGCAAACTTTTTGGCAAATAAACAACTTGCTTTTGGAAATGGGAAATAATAAAAAGGTAAGCTATATTTAATAAGAGAGTAAAACTCACTTACTAATCGAGCCCGGATAGCTCAGTCGGTAGAGCATTAGGCTTTTAACCTAAGGGTCCAGGGTTCGAGTCCCTGTTCGGGCGTTTATTTTTTATTACCATAAAATCAAAGCATTCCAATTAGCCAATATCATTAATTGTTGTACGCTAATTTAATAGTGCGTTTAAGTTGGTAGCATCAGAAGTACAATTTGTTTTAGAAACCTTTATAAAAGTGTTATTTCAAGAATATTTGTATGCCTTGATTTAAATATTATGTCGTGTGAGCCTTAGGAAATGTACTTATTCTGTAAATAAAATTTTCTTATGGTATTTGCGCCTCCATTGGATGCAATCAAACCCGACTGATAAGACTTTTCTTCCTGTGTTTTATATATTTAACATTTAAGTTAAATTTGCTTAACATTTAAGTTAAGTTTGCTTCTAAGGCTAGAATTACTAAAACAAAATAATTAACAATGGTAAAATGAAGTGATACACATAAGTTAAATAAACAAGAAAGAAAGAAAAATACCAACAACGGGGAAACTCATTATACAGCTTCATATTATTTTTGCTATTTGTTTTACGGGGGGAGGGGACTATTTATTAACTTTCCAGCCTAAAGAACTGATTGATAGCGTCAGATTCTAGCAGATGTGATGTTATTTGTAACACAGATTATAATATATATATTTTTAAAATAGTGTTTATCGCCCGTTTTTTTTTTTTTTTTTTTTTTTTTTTTTTTTTTTTTTTTTGTTGAAGCAACATGAACTAACGTTAGACACTGACTATAATTGGGTTAAAACGATAAATTGAGAACGGAATTTCTTTTATTTGGGAAAGAAGTGTGCTAAGACTTTAGTTTAGGGTATCTTCTCCACATTTGATGAGGACTAAGGAAAGTTTAGGAAAAAATCCTGGAGTCTGGGGAGACAGTCATATCGGAAATCGAACAACACATCTCTCATTAAGGAGGCCTCGGCCAAGTGAGAGATCTGTGGTTCAAATAATAAGTGAAAGGCTACGACATAGTTGTTCCTCAAGTATAATGAATAGTTATGTCATATTATAATGCTATATACTAACGCAGAAGTTATGAATAAATTTAGTGCCTGTTATGCTCTTTATCCCCGAAAACAAACGGCTATCTTTATTGTTTGCTCTTTGTGTGCATTTTATTATAATTCAAATTTTATCATTAAGGGTTATCCTCCTAAAAATTTTGGCAAGTATCATATTATTTAAATGAAAAATAAACAAATAAATAATAATACTTAACAATGTATGAATTAGGATGAAGTATAGATTAGACAACTATTAAATTAATACATCAGTGGAAACTAGATTGAGGCAATTTCAGCACCACCTATGAACGAAAGGGTGGAGTACAGTCGTTCTAAAGTGTTAGTTTCAAATATTACCGCTGTAGTGACTGTAGGCAGCACTTTCAGTTTCATTCATAATGCCATATCAATACAATAATTATACATTATTACAAATTTAAGATGGAAGTCAATTACTAAAGTGAAGTGACATTAATACCGCATTACAAATGCCGTGCCGCTACGAAGCTCATGAAGAATTTTCCTTCAGACACCAAAGTGAGAACACTTAGGTACTTTTATCTAATTAGTTAATATTGGAGCATTCATTTCCCCTTGACTTGAGGTTTACGACATTTTCACTGTGATGACATATGACATATTTCATTGCATAATAAGAACTGTAGTAGGGTCTTGAAATTATTCTATTTCTTACGCATATGCCATCGAAATCCTGATAATACTTAATCCCAAACGCCTATTGTATTAAGGGATAATACATACATTAACCCACGTATGTTAAAACTGTCAATGAGCAATGGATCAAATGATAACTGAATCTTCTAAATGCCCTGAAAAAGTATGATCCAATAGTTATTTCTTGAGTAGCTGTGTAATGTAATTCTGATATCTTAACATAATTTGCAGTAACACTCAGCTGCTTCACGATGTTTGTATTAAAAAATGAAAATCAGGATAATTCTATAGTAACAACATAACACCTGAAAAGCAATCTGCATATAGACATGAAAATTAATAAGTTCTGCATCTAACAATGTAATAGGCATCAAGTACATCTCAATTATTAACTTAAATCTTTGTAACGAATGTAACAAAATTTTCCACTGCAATTTTGTAGAGTATCAAGCTTGACTAACAGTTAAATGCCATATGCACACATTCTTCTTTTTTCCTGTGCTATTTATTTATGAATACTCTTTAAATCCTTAGTTATTTGCATCCCATTCAATTCAAGATATGAAACCAGTGATAATTTTGCTCAGAGGCCTATTCTTTCAGTCTTGAGGTTCTTTTATAGGATGTAAATATATTATTTGGAATCAATAGCTTTACTTCCCTTCCAGAGGAAGTCAAACTTAGAAATTTTATGCCCTAAAATGTTCATCAATTCTGGCAGTTTTGAACCCATGGCATTAGGTCTACAAGGTAAGTATGGTTACCACAGACCACCAGGCCCAATTGTTCCTTTGCTGCTTTGCACAGTGGTAAAGAAAAATAATATAATAGGGTATCCATGAAAGTAATCAGACTTAATTATTACTCCTCTACTGTAATGAATGTAGCATAACAAACATAACAGTTATGACATAGATTATTAAAATAATAGAATATTGACATTTATTCATTTAAGATTTATTACATATAAATAATCTATGTTATGATGTTTAAATGTTTAATAAACTTATTTTTTTAAAGAATATATGCTTCTAAAATGATGACATGTAAAGTGGATGAAATAAGTACAAATTACGTTATGTGCAGTATTATTTTAATAAATCAGAACAATGTAATTTATGTGTATGCATAGTACATATGATAGCAATGTAGTATAGCTAAAATAATATAAGAATATATGAATCAATCTCATGCATTAGTCAATGTTCGTGGAGCAATTTTCTTAATTATATAACATTGAGAATAGATTTCAACCCTTAAAGCAGGCTATCTGTAAAAACCACCGAGTTCACCATTACAGTAATCTTTATGGCCTGAGAGATGGAAATATCTATTTTGGGTAATGTAATTTGTCATACAACACAACACACCAATCAGTAACATGTCTGTGTTGGGCGGAACAGTTTGTATAACATCTTCATGGTCAGAACACACATTATCTGCTGTCTTCTGTGATAAATGTTGAATGGACACAATGGATTTTGCATTTTCATCACCTATATTGCTATACAAAGTTTAATAAAACAAGCATTCAAAATGCCACTGATTGGTTGCACATTCTTGCATAAGAACAACTTCTGACTTCTGATTTATGGCTTTGATACATATTGTGTGTTTACATCATGATTTGTAACAAGATGGAAGAAGTCTAAGGCATTGTTTACAATTACTTTTCCTGCAAGAATTAACTTCTAGACTTACCTTTTCAAAGTAGCTCCAATTCAATCATGAGGGTCCTTTCCATGGTGCAGTTAAAAAAATTGCCATGTGTCCAAAAAACTTATTCTAGCTATGGTGTAATAAAATGATCAGTGTCCCCATCATTCCAGATTATTATTTTCTCTCTTACTTGAAAGGTGATTTTAAAGAAGTTGCTAATGATCTTCCAATTAAAAGCAGCAACTTCTGTAAAGGTGCCTTTGGAACATCTAAAATTGTTAATGTAGTATAATGGGGAAACTCAATTCTCAGCATTAAAAAGTCTATATAAGATGAATAATGAACTTAGTTGCTTTACTTTGTTATATTCATCACATATATAGCTATTTTATGTTAATTATGCACATAATCTTACATTGGGAAGACACATGTGTATAACTGTAATGTTTCATGATAGGTACTACATCCATATTTTTTACACCATCTTATGTATTTGCTTTATGAAAATTTTAAAAAAATGTATTATTTTCACAACAAATATAGAACTATGAACAACATTTTTTAATTTCATGCCAAGGAAGACAGTGAATACTGTGAACATTATCAATAGTCAAAATTTCAGTAATTAAGTAATTAAACTTTGATCACCTTACCTTTTCTAATAAAGTAGCAAAATATGTCCAAGAAAAATTATTATATATAATAATCAGTCTTTTCCCATTCAATTGATGGTGGCCATAATTTTCCAAGTCAAGATGCCAGATACAACAGCAGAAGAGACATTTCCCTTTCCAATGATATATTATGTTCACTTTTCAAAATGTATTGTGTGTCCATTTACCAGGAATTGCCCATCAGATAAATTGAAAAACTGGTACTCACCGATTTCTATGTGATTTGAAGTGATTTTACTAATTCTTTATTTTAAGAACCAGAAGTAAAGATTACCAGCTCTAATTTTGTTAATGGTAATGGAATATTAATTTTGTATTAAAGTAGGAAAGCTTTTAAGAGCCATTTTATGCCACAGGTGTAACTACTGCAGCCAAGCAGTATGGAACAGCTAAGAAACTCACAGTCACCACAAAACCGCATAGCACAAGGTAAGGTACAGCTTATCATATTGAAAAGGGGATCCAGTTTGTACACTGAATGCTTTCAATAATTATTTGATGTGCTATTTTTTTATTTAATTGATTGTTTATTTTTTGTAGGTGAAGCAAACTCTTCACAAAGGCTTGAGGAAGCCTCCAGTAGAATATTCAATGTGCTATTCCGTGAAATTCATAAAAATGCCTGGTTGAAAAGACTACCATCAGTGGAAAGAAAGTCGGGAGCATTTTCTAAGGTATTACTGTTAATTTTCTAAGAAGAACATAAAATTATACAGAGCATTCCTCATTATATACTTAATCAATAGCAATATCTAGATTTGAACAAAGCAGAACACCTGTTGAATATATCAGTTATCTGCTTTCCTTGACATGTTCACTCTAAAAAGGTTAGCAGAAACAGGACATAGAGCATGGAGTATTTAATAGCACATTAACAACTTTTTCTAGGGTGCTGGACATGTAAGTTTTGGTAGCTACTGACTCTTTAACATTTCTTGTACCCAAGTAATAAAAGTTTTAAATGTGCATGTTGTAATTACTATGATGAAGTAAGCCTATGTTTGCTACCTAACTTAACCTTTTCCAATAATTATAAAGCCTCTTCCAACAAAATAATTGCAAAGGCATTAGGTAATGTTGATTGCACAACATTGTATTTCTATTCATTGGTCATACATCATTTTGATGACATTTTTAATGCATAAATGAAAAATAAAGGCATATAGCTGGTTAATCTCCAGTGTACCTATATTTGATATTAAGCACAGAAAACCTCAGCTTCTCCTGTAGTTTCATTTTGCACTTTCTATTTTAATTGCTTAATGGTTTTTAACACTAAACACAAATGGCTTGTGTTTTCTGTAACACATGACAAGAGGTCTTTTATTTTCTTAATTTTCTGAAATGTATTCCGAAATACTCAATTTATGTTACTGCAGTTCAGAATTAAAGGCATTTTAATGAAATTCCTCTACCACCACCACCAGCACCGTCATCGTCATCATCATCATCTCTAGAAGATGATGATGAAGAATGGCCTTCTTAGTCTCTCTTAAATTTTTAAATTGCCACCCTAAAGAAATACCAATATTTTTTGCTAATGCTGCTGAATGGAGCATTTATATTTACCCAGAGTTGCCAGAGCCTGTCATGGAAATAATGGACAACAATTATAACAGAACTTATATAACGGAATTTGCAGGAAATATATAGGTTTCTAATAAGATATAATATTATTAAAGTAGCACATTCATAATCTCCATGTTTAAACACTAATGCTTGACTGGCTTCTTAGATCTATTTTATCTGATTATTAGAAAGTTCATCTAACTTAAACATATCTAGGTTCAAATATTGAAGAAATTCAAGACAAATGAAAGTAGGAGAGACATGATATTCAAAATCATGAAACTAATAACAGTTCTCACGCGGCAAGTAACCTGTGGGCTCACAGTAATTTTTGCAGATTCAACATGTCTTTCTTTTTGCACCCCCAACAGAAAAGAATCTTTCCTCTCTAGGTGCATAGCAAAAATTTATCACGGTGGCCTTGAATGTTTCATTCTGTATACATGCTGGAGTCAGTCAGTAATGTAGGCATTAAGGTGTTTGAGAATAGGTGTTACTTCTACTTACTTACTCACTCATTCACTCAATCGGTCCTGGTGGTGTAGTGGTAACCATACTTGCCTTGTAAACCCAAGATTGTGGGTTCAAACCCTGCTAGGTTTGATGGATTTTTTGGGCATAAAAATCCTAAGTATTGCATCCTTTGGGAGGGAAGCAAGGCCGTGGGTCCCGTATCGTACATTTATGACTCGATAAAGAACCTCAAGCCTGAAAGAAGAGGCCTCTGAGCAAAATTTGTCGGCGGTTAATGCTCAGAGTAGAATGGGATGCTGATGACCTGAGATGTTAAAGAGCATCTGTAAATAAATAAAATCAAACAAAAACAAACTCGCTCACTGAGTACCTTTCTTCTCTTCTTTCTTTCTTTGAAGGTCAAGGTTTTATAAGTCTGGCATATAAAACTGGTACGAATGACATAATGGCAATAGTCTGGGGCAGAATCACTATATCCTTTATTCAGCATTTAATAGAAAAGTACCATTTTTCCTATTAATGTTGTCAAATGCTTATGTATAATAAATAAATTCATTGTAAGTTTCTGTGCTAAATTATCTTGTAAACTTGCAAAATTTTCAATCAAAAGCTTAGAATAAAGCAACTATCAACAATATCTGTGTTTTGTGGTTTACTATATGTGCATTTAGGTGGAACCAAAAATTCTATCATACTGAGCAACTGATTTGTTAATTAAAGATGCAAAAGATGAAGTTGCTAGGGTAGCTGAGGTGGTAAGGCACTTAACTTTAAACTGGAGAGAGTAGAATTTTCCTCAGTTGCAACAGAAGAATTTTGCTATGTATATCCAGACCAGATCGTATTCATGCAGTCTGTTATCCAAATGAGTACTTGGGGAGTTTCTACAGTAACCTGGGAGTTGAGAGGTAGCCAGAACTCCCATCATGTGCCATGGTAAAATTAGTACCTTATTGTTGCTTGTTCCAAAGGTTGTAAATCTTTTCAAAAGACAAGTCTAATGTAAGAAAAGAATATTTTTTATTACTAAATTCCTGAACCATGACAGCACACACATTAAGAGGAATAAAACAACAAAATGCACTAATATTAATGGCAGTTTATCATTGACTGACTGCAATGAATTGTCTTAAATGTACAGTTTTTGGGGTCATAGTATGAAGAATAAGCTTCAATATCTTTAATATGACAAATTATTATTACGAAATCACTCAAACTTCAGTAATTTTGTTCCACTTACTTGGACATGTTTCAAAGGCATAGTCCTCTCCATCTGCTACATATTCTATAGGAGAGACATAGAAATAGCAATTTTTAGCAAACCATATGAAGAAAAAAATAGCATAAGAACACAATGTGGAATGGCTGAAGATGGAGGTAAACACCTTTGAAACATGTCCAAGTAAGTGGAATAAAATTAGTAAAATTTGAGGGATTTCGTAATAATAATTCGTCATATTATACTATATTTCACTGTGAGAATCCCTGATACAAAAAACTATTCAATATCTTTATTTACAACATATGAGATGTGCAGCGGGTCCGGGTTCGTTTCCAGATTGAGTTAATTTTTTCAGGGGTTTCCCCTCAATTCCTTAGGCGAATGCCTGCGAAACTTAGGCCACAAAGTTCCCTGAACTCATTTGACCAAGTTATCAGCTATCTCCCTTTATCTGGCACAATATGTCTTCAGGTTGCAGTGCCTGAACATTAAAAAAAAAACCCTTAAAAATAGTTGATGTTTAAATGGCATAGTTCATATTCATAAAATTCCTTGCAGTTTGCAGTTAAGTAGCACACAAACATTAGTTTTAAGTGTCAAAAATTGGTATATTTATAATGTAGATCTATTGTAATACAAAAATTAGCAGTATATCACAATGAACAAAACTATATCCATTTATGCTATTTGAAACAAGGTTTATACTGTATGAATTAAGATGTCCATTTTAACAAAGATTTTATAAATTGAACACATTTCATCAATAAACTGTCAAAAAATATGGCTAAATATATTGCAGAAAGGTGATCGTGTCTGGGTGGTGTTTTGTGTCCATGATGATGCAGAGCCATTTTTGGAGCTATACTCAGATCAGAAATTAGCAGTGACACACAAGCCAGACTGGTTTGTTTCACTCACTAACTGCCTCCATGTCTCACCCACAATATGTGCACAAGAAGAGGAATATGAGTTTGCCATCACCCTTAGCTCAGATGTAGTCAGACTTACTGCATCATCATGGTAAGTGATAAAATAATTGAAAAAATATTTTTAAAGCTGCAAGGAAAACAACAAGCAAACAAAAACTTAATACTATAAATTTTCATTCCTATATCTTGTCATAAATTTGGGAAGAAAAAAAATGGTAGATACAAATCTGAAGAAAACGGGAGAGGGGGGGGGGAGGGGTAGTAGTCTTATTTATTACCTTAAAACTTCATAGTTTTAAAATAATGTTATAAATGTTGCATGTTGTTAAAAAAAAGTAATGTTTGTGTAATTAGCAACACAAACCATTTTCATTGTGATTATTTATAAGTACTTTTGTTATGCAGGCCTTGCAAATTTATCTTAGCTTAGTTGTATTTTGGTTTCTCTTGAGAAGTGGAGTGTTAATTAGTTTTAGGCACCAATCGATCCCATTTAACACCCTTACAAGACTTTCATTCATTATGGGATATTTAAAATATAAATCATACTAATCATTGGTGAGACACATTAATCAGCAAAGCAACCTAGTCTAGGCAGAAATACTGTTACATGCTTTTGAAAGAAACTCTACTGGGTATTTTGGTGATCAGATAACAGATTTGCTGGAAGACACTATTATCCTTGTTGAGTGTATGCTCAGCTGAAAGAATACATTGCTTGAGGTTTAACTATGCAATGGAGAGTATATAAAAACCATATTGCTATGATAACCCTTCATAAGATTGGAAAAATCACCAAGCAAGATTTTCCAGAGCCTTAAAAAGCTGGAGATTGGTAGGATGTTTGAGGATGTTTGTGTACCCATATCATGCGATATTTCACAGATATTAATACTGTAGTTGACTGTTCAAGATCCAGATGTCCATGCTCCTGTTGTCAAAGTAGTGTTAGTCTGTGTTTGGCAAAATCCAGTTTAGAAGTAGATAGTAGGCTCCTGAGATGAACGTAATCAGGAGATCCATGTCCATAATAATACTTAGACAAAATTTTGGACTGAAGGATTTTTATTGCAGTAATGAGCATCTTTTTTTAACTGCCAAACTGAAGCAACAAAGGGTGTTGAAATACAGATGACTGCCACAGGGTTATACTAACGATGGAAATAGGAAAATTCTTTATACTGATGAGAAAATATTCAATATTGAAGAGAGCTACTATGTCTAAATTAAAAGGCCTATGCCTCGACTTCATGAGAAGCTTGTGAGAGGGCCCTGAAAGTCCAAAGAAACTACCATCTTTGTTGGTAATGATTTGGTTGGAAATGAGTTATGATTGTGTCAGCAAGCAATTGGAGCTTTTAGCAAAATTCAGCTGGATCCCATAAGGCAAGTTCCACACAGACTTGGCTTGAGAGAACTGTTGAGATTTTATTAGTGCTCAAGATTGCCTCCTAACAGTCCAGACTTAAATCCATTGTCTACAAACTGTCATTGATTTGTGAATATGGTTTGAAAGAAAAGGTACCTAATATTAAGATGAAAGATGGAGTCCATGGTCCATGGAGTCAGCAATGGCAGATTTGCTCACGAAGATAGTGAATGCTGCTATAGATGAATGGCCAGAGAGACCTTGGTCCTATGTGAAGGCAAAAGGGGATAATTTTGGGATCTGATAAGCACAAACATTTGGAACACATGAGGAAATAACATCAAAAGCACATGAAAAAATATCAAAATAAATACTTCATAATTTCTCCATTAAAACCTTGTAACAGTATTTATGGCAATACTAAATATAATGAAAGTGCGATGCAAATTGTTTAATGTGAATTTTAAAATATTAATGCAATGAGAAATACTACAAATCTTATAGTTCTTTTGGTATTAATATGTAGATGAAACTGATGTGATTGTAAATGATCTTATATGGATAACATAAACAAGCACAAATATGCTTGCAGGGATCTGATGATGGAATGGGTGGAGAGCATAAGGTCCAAGCTGCAAGAAATGCGAATATTATCACCAAGGGAAAATCTTTATACCAAAATGCCAGAAATGCGTATCCCACTAGCTCCAACTCGAGATCCTAATTCGCCATTACCACCTCCACCAACAGGACGTGGTTCAACGTTTGTTCCAGGGGTGGAACCAGTGCAGAGCGATGTCATTGCAGGTCAGTTAAGTGATTCTGTCTTAATGAGTTAACATGAAAATAATTGCATCATAGAACTCATACCATAAATGGAGATAAATATACACCGACTTTTAATTTAAAGTTGGTTTAAAGACTCTCCAAATAACAATCAAAATATCTTGTTAATTATTATGAATTTTTTACATTGAAGTGAAAATGCTACTTTTTCTTTGATGTGTCAGGTTACAAAGTCCATCACTGTAATATCACAATTATAGGAAATGACCAACCTAAACACAGAGTTTCTAATAAGACATATAATTGTTAAAGATTGTACATATTGTATATTGCAATGTTGATAGCTAATGCTAACACTTGCTCACTATATAAGACTTATCTAGCCAATTATTGTAATCCAGTTATTGCAGTGAAAATGGGAGTATACAGCGCAAACAAATAACACATATATGAATTACTTAAATGTAAATTGGAACTTGCACAGTGAAGCCAATCATATATGAATATTATGAGGTGCAGTCTTATAAGTTTCCAGAGTGACCATGTTAGATAGGTGATAGGATAAAAATACATGTATCGATTTTTAAAGTAATCTTCCTTTATTTTAATGTAGTTCTCACATCTCTGTTGATATTTCAGTCCCCATAAAAGAAATAGTTTGAGGCTTCATCTGCAAAATGCTGGAAAAAAACATCCTTAACTCATCATTCATGAACCTCCACTCTCAAAGGTCAGATTTTAGTTTTGAAAATAGGTAATAGTTGCTGAGGGCAAGGTCTGGGCTGTTCAGTGGATGTTCTAGCTTCTAGAAAAGGCATGTGGTTATCATGCAGACTCAGCATTCCATGCCTCTTTTCCTTGATGGGGTAGCTCAGCAAAAACTTCCTTGTTGCTGTAGTGTTCTTTCTTTGAAGTCTATCATCAGAATTCCTCTGCAGTCCCAAAAAATGCCATGATCTTCGTGGACTGTGCGATCTTGCCCTTTCTATTTGGGACAAACTGCTACCTCCATTGATTCTCATTGTGAAAGAGGAGTCTCCTGTGACAACAGATTCCAAAACTACCCTCTTGTTATCAAGACAAAGGTTCATAAACTTCTGACACTTAAACTGCTGAAAGAATTTGGGGCACTCATCTTACACTGACGCTATGCATATGCAAAGTTAATGAAGGATGCAAAGCATAGCTATTTTAGAAAGTTTGCAGCTATTTCTTTTGTCTTCATTTGCCTGTCACTCAGAACTTTCTATTCAAAAAGGAAGATGTTTTCTTATGTCAGCTTGCTTTAGGTGGGGCATCTTAAAGGCTCTCTTGCCCAAACAAAATATTTTGAGTATGTTCACATGGGAATATGAAGAGAAAGCTTCCCCTTACACACTGTCAAGGCATTATTTAATACCACTGGATGAAAGTCTTTCTTTAGTTAAAAAATTTAGTCACTGCTGTGTGTTCATTGCACTGTATTATGCAATAAATCTGACTAATAAACTTCTCCAAGCAAATGAATGGCATGGCCGGAAAGAAAGTGTAGTGTTTATGCTCCTGAAACACATGAGTATTAGATGATATGAACATAATTAAAGGTCTGAAGCTTTCTCAGTTCTGATTATTAATGAAAGTTTCACAGAAAATCAATTGAATGAAGTCATCATTAGCATGAACACTGCAACAATAAATCACGGTCTTCTATATCAGGCTGAAAACATATTGGGAGTAAATTTTGCTCCTTTTCTATACTTAATCATATGTTATAAAATTGTGGATAAAGGTACAATTATTATATGCTAGCTTTATGATATGGTTGGTTTGGTTGCTAGTGGTCATTGGGATGCTAGTATTTATAATTTTTTTCCCTAGAGCTTCCTAAATATATTACATTTGTATTTTGCTATCAAGTTGGCTGCATGTAATAGATGTTCTTTGTTTAGGATAGTATCCACATCCTTACAGATTGGACAGTGGCTGTCCTTGATTAATTTCATCCTGAAAAGATGTTCTGAAAGGCAGTCATGCTCAACAATTAAGCGGAATTGGGCAACTCCAATTTTTTTTCTGGGTTCAATAAAAGATGTAAAGACTTTAGTTCTTCAAGTGGTTTTTCTTTAAGTTTTTGTGGATATTTTCTTCTTCTTGTTCAGTTATTAATCCTTTTTATAAGTTTCAATTTAGAAGAAAATTTCAATTCAAAAGATAGTTTTAATTTTATGGTGACTCCTATTTTTGTTAAAGTATCAGCATTCTCATTCCTCTTTAATCCCACATGGCTCAGGATCCATTGTAAAATTCTTTCTGTATTTCTGAAATGGATTGTATGGTATAGTTTTATTATTTAATTTATAGTGTTTGTTGGTGGGTAATTGTAATTCATTGTAATTTGTAATGCTGCTTTGGAGTCACTTAATATAACATTTCTTTTATTTGTTAGATCTATACAATAGATTTTCTAAAGCTGCACTAATTGCCATTATTTCACCATCAAAATTGTTGTATACTGTTCCAAAGGTATACATTGAGAGAATTCGTCATAGTATATTCTTTATGAGATAGTAATAATCTCATAAAGAAAAAAATTGGAAGGCAATACAGAAATATAAATGGCTTAAAATGTAAATTGGAACTTGCACAGTGAAGCTAATCATATTAATTGATATCATTGTATAATTCAGTTGAACTACACACTCTTAAAGCTTCACTTACTTTTCATAAATGTATGGAACTGGTTTCGAGAACATTTAGTTCCCATCTTCAGCCAGGCTAAAGTTCAACTGTGGGATCATTCATTGAGCTGTGGGAATGTGTATTCTGCTCTGGTGGCGGTGTGATAAACTTGTAGTTTATGTTTTCATCTTCGGCAATGTCGAAATTCATTATGCTGTCTTTGTATTTGTAGATTTAGATTTTCTCCCAGGTTGGTAGTTCCGCAGGTCCTTGTACTGATTTTAATAATTTTGCTTTATCAATTATGTCGTGATTTTGTGTCCAAAATTGATATGCTACTGCTGATTTCTCTATTTGCTTGTACTTTATGTTCCTGAAATGTTCCTTTAACCATGTGCCTATGTTTCTCTTTGTTTTTCCAATGTAGATTTTTTTCACATTCTGCACAATTTATTTTGTAAATACCTGATTTTTAATCTTGTGGAATACTGTCATTCACATTATCTATCAGCTTTTAACATTAAATCTATTAATCGGTGCCAACCTGATATTAAAATCTTAAAGAATATTCTGAAATTTTTTGTAGCCCATGGATGATATGTGAATTTTTTAAAAATTAGTTTATCTTTTCTTGCTGAAGGTGTTGTGGTTTCTTTGATATGTTTTTGTCTCTTGAATTTCTGCACCTTTTTGTGTACTAGTTCTTTTTTAATACCATTTTTAACTGCTGTTTCTTCTATTTGTTTGTATTCATTAAAATATTCTTCTTTGCTAATTTGTAGGTTAACTAGCTGGTGTGTTAAACTGTTAACTACTGCATGTTTGTGCACTGTGGGGTAAAAACTGTCAGCTTTGATGAAATTATCTGCATTGTGTATTCTTTCTGTATATTCCAAATTTAAGATTTTCTTGACATTTCATTATTTTGATATCTAAGAATGGCAACATGTTATCTGTTTCTATTTCGTATGTAAATGATGTGTTTATATCTTGTATATTCAAAAGTTTAAGGCATCATCAATGAGTTTTTTGTTAACTATGGCAAATATATCGTCTGCATATCTGTACCATACATTAAATATGTATGGAAAAGCTGTGTTGATGTGTGTTTAAAATCTAGGTTAGCTAGAAATGGAGATAAGGGGCTGCCCGTTGTAAGTCCTGCTTGTTGTTTGTAAAATTTTCCTTTGAAAATAAAAAAGTCTTGCTTTATGCAAATTTCTTGGAAACAGAGATTCTACGTTGAAAGATATAAGAGTGTCAGAGGGATGTAGTTTTATATCCTTAATATTTTCTATTAACTGATATGAATTGTTTACACTCCTGCTTTGAAATTTGGGTAATGTCTTGAATTTATTAGCTAAGCATTTTGCTAAATAGTAAGGCGGAGTATTGATGTTGTTAATGATGGGACGCATACCATTTCCAGTCTTGTGAATTTTAGGCAAACCATATACCTTAGCTATTTTAGGGTTGCTCTGTTTTATTTTGTATATTGTTTCTTTTGGGATGACTGTACATGTTTTCAGAACCTCATTGATGGAATTAACACACCCTTTCAATGGGTCTGACTGGATCTGAACATATTCTTTTTTATTTAACAAATTGTGCATTCTATCACTATAATCTTCTTTATCCAATATGTCGATCCTGGTGGTGTAGTGGTTACCATACTTGCCTCCTAAACCCAAGATCGCAGGTTCGAACCCGGCCAGGACCGATGGATTTTTTCGGGGCGTAAAAATCGTAAGTATGGCTTCCTTCGGAAGGGAGGTAAAGCCGTGGGTCCCGTGTCGTACATTTACAGCACGAAAAAGAACCTCAAGCCTGAAAGAGAGGCCTCTGAGGAAAATTTGTTGGCCGTTTCACGCCCTGAGTTGAATGGGACGCTGATGACCTGAGCTGTTAAAGGGCGTCCATAAATAAATCATTAAAAAAAAAAAAAAAAATTTATCCAATATTACTATTCTGTTTCCTTTGTTGCTTTAGTATAAACAACATCTGTATCATTTAAGGATTTCATTGTGTTCTTATATGTTTTGTGTACTGCTGTATTCTTTTCAACCATGCCTTTAAAAACTTTTTCTGATTTAATTCTATTTCTTTTTCTTTTTTCTTCAATCCTTCAATGGCCACTTTCAAATCTACCAAGTAATCTTCTATTTTAGTGGAGTATTGTACATAAATTTTTAAGCCTTTATTTAGAAATGCTAATTCTTCTTTTTTGAAATTTTCATTAGATAGATTTTCTTCATAATTCTGTTTAGGTTTTGGAGTTTTCTTCGGTGTATGATAAATATTACTAAATTTTCTTTTTGACTGCTGACTTTTTTTGTTTACTGGAAATTGTTATATGTTATAAGGCTGTTCTAAATAAATTATCCCATATCATGCCTTTGAAATCTATAAGTGTTTTCCATATAGTTTAAGATTAATATTTGCCATTTTAGTATAATGTTTTGACTTTTCTATTTGAATAACTTTTTTCTTGGTAGCTAACTGCTCATGACTGTTGTGGTTAGGTTTAACAATTTTTCGGACAAAATTTGGACACACTTTATGTTTAAGACACCAGTTTAAAAAATTAATATCTCCAGAAATGAGATTTTTCTTTTAATTTAATATACTCTTTAATGTCCTTTTATAAGTTATTAAAATTGCGATAAAGTTATTTAGGTTATTGTCTCTTGAGTCTGTATATTCCATCTTATAGTCATTGCTAAACGAATTAATCCGGGTCGGTGTTCCTACGGTTCGAAGGCCTATTTACTACTTAAAATGTAAATTGGAACTTGCACGGTGAAGCAAGCATTAATATGATTATTTTAATTGATATCATTGTATGATTCATTCATTCATTGTATAAATGGGTGCTTACTCCTATATATAGGACAGACCGGATATTGCTACATTAAAAATACTGGTAGTGTTTGCAGCAAATTGAATGTTGTTATGCAAAGACAGGCCCAAAGCCTGCACTCTTAAGGCCAGCAACTACATTTAAGAATTGTTGTTATTGCAAATTCTTAGTAAGTGGCTTCTTCAGTTCATGTGGTTTTTTAAAATGTTTTTAACACCAAGCAAAATAGATGGTTAAATAAAAAGAGAGTAATCAGCTAATTCATATTTGACCTTTATAGCACTATAACTTAAAGGGGATCAGGATTAAGAAAGTGAAGCCCTTATTTCATGTTCTACCATACCCAAAAGCAATTATTAATTGATCCATGATGTTTGGGAAAGTATTCTATAAGCAGTAGCTGATTTCTCATTAACTATATATTTATTTGTTCAGCATTAGTTTATTCCATGTTTCCACTTTTAAATAAACTGAACTGTATCTCTTTTTGAAAAATTTCAGTATACAGAGTGGAAGGGAACTCATTATGATAAATAGAGCTGGTAATTGAGCTTAATAAGAGGAAAAAAAAGTATAAATACCTTTTCCTCTTAGTTTCAGGGAAAATAACATATGACATTGCTCGAATGGCTTATAAAGTTAGAATTGCATGTACTTATTATGTGTTTGTGTAACCTTGCTTTGAAAACAAGTTCATAACTAACATTGCTTAATCTGTGTGAACACATTACTAAAAGTATAATTTTGCAAGCCAAAATGATTCATATTAAAGTTTTTAGTTGAATTTACATAAAAATCCTTTTATTTTGAAAAAATAGCAAAGGACATTGTTACTTCTATTTTTTATCTACTATTATGGAATATATGAATTACAACATATTACATCATATGAGAGATAATGCAAAAACATTTTTTTCAGCTATATATTAGCCAAAATGGCCAATGGTATTAAAGAATATTTTTCCATTTATATAGGGATTTTATATCACACTTGATCCAAAAAAAGTGTGACTCAAATTCTCCATAGCAAGGAATCATATTTTATGTCATTCTATTTTGAATGTCTAATTTACCATGATACAGGGCTGCATAAAAATAAACATTAGCAAATAGAAAGCTATAGGATTCTGTAATTTAAAATTTTTTTTTCAGTTCCTGTTAATCCTACAGGAGATAGCAGCAACAGTATTGGAGGAGCTCAGAGCAGCAGTGAATCATCGTTAAATGGCAATACTGTTGATGTGACAACCTCATCTGCTTCAACCCCAGAAGTATCTTCAGGATCTCCATTGTATACTAGGTCAGTTCTTGATTTTTTTGCATAATGCTAACAAGGAGCATCCTAAGGTTTAAACAAACAAAACTGAAGCAAAATTCTGCATAAGGTATTTACTTATCTCTGAATTCACTGGTGACATTATTCATTTTCTGTTAAATGCCCCACTTGACAAGTAAAAATCTGTGAAGACAAGTATCACTTTGAAGTTTAAAGTGCAGACCATCACAAAAATAATTATATATATAGGGTCTTGACTTCTGTCATTCATTATGAAAGGTCAGGTTTGCAAATAAGCATAGATTAATGCATGTGAGAGCTTTTTATAAAATAATCAAAACTTATCTTCCAGATGATGCACTTATGTCATACTTTCAGCTCTACCAAATTCATTGCATTAACTGGGTTAATTACTAATCATCAAATCTTTATATTCCTACACTCATTTTTAATTGAAACCTTTATATCTTCGCTTTATGTACACAACCAACTAAGTTATGCAATACGGGCATCTGCACAATCTCAACTGACATAGCAAAAGGCAAACAATTGCAGAAATTTACAGAAAAATGAATAACACCATTAATTTCAGATTTAAGTGAATAAAATTTAACTGAGTTTTGATGTTTAATTTGCTCGAAAATGAGGATGTTCCTTGTAAGTACCAAGCTTTTTCATGCATATAAAATATAGTTGAATATAATTGTTTTTGGTATAATTTAAAATACATTGTTATATGAGTTAAATTTGCCTATTGTATTAAAATATTTGGTTTAGCAACGTATTTTCTGACAATGACAGAAACTGAAGTGTAGAGTCTATGGTCTGCAATAAAATAATAATAATAATAATAATAATAAAGCTTATTGTTATTTATTATTATTATTGTTGTTGTTATGTTGATTTAACTAACAGATATATCATTGTTGTTATTATTATTATTATTGTTGTTGTTGTTGCCATATTGATTTAACTAACAGATAATATTGTAATACTTATTTAGATTTGGAAGTAGAAATGGTGATGAAAACAATTTGAAAGACATAAGATACCATATATAACAAGGGTATTATAACAAATATTTTTATAACCACTTCTGCTGAAGAAGAAACTGAAGACATACTTTTTTTTTAAGAAATAGTTAATAATATTTCTAAGTTGTTCTTATATAATCTTATATAAATGTAGGTAGCTTTCTATATTTTACATTACATTATATTATTATTATTATTATTATTATTATTATTATTATTATTATTAAGTCAGAATTCCAACATCTTTCAATATTTGATATTCCCTTTTAAATCTTATATTTAAGAAACTGATTTCCATTCTTGGTTAAATCTGCTTCATTATAAATGAAACAGCTGCTGAAATTCTGTATCTTAACACAATAATATAATTTTGAGTTAACAGCTAAAAAAGCACATTATATGATGTTATTTAATAATGAGTATTGTTTTGAAATCTGAGTACTTGTGTATATTCCAGTTTTTAAATGAAATCAATTTCTAATGTAAAAGAATATTTATATAAAACATATTTTAAGTAAATATTACGTAATAAAGATTTTTTTCTTTATATTTGTACAGTGAGGTTATTTAACTCATGGCAGAGCACAGCTATATTTTGTGAGAAGCTACCTGTAGCTGCCTTGCACCTTGTAGTTATTTTGAGGGATGCTCTGTGAGCAAGTGGTTGTGCATTTGTGTGTTCTCAATACTTTCATTGTATGCTAATTCTTGTGCAGTACACATGCAAAAATGGATTCGAAAATTGATAATGCAATTTGCAAGGAAATATCCTGGCAATTGTATTCCAGATAAAGAGACTGTTAGCCAATTTGCACAAAAGCTATAACAGGAAAAATATGATCTTACAGATGAAAAGCTAGATGAAATACAAGAATACTAGAATTTCCTGTGCAGGGGAATCATTTTCAATATCTGTTATAACACAGGTTAGTACTGATTATTATCAGTTAAATCATATCATTTTATGCTTTCAGTAAAAATATAAATATTAGTATAAAAATAATAACTTTATGCTGGTGAATTTATCTCACTTTTTCTATTGTGGTCACTGGACTTCCCTGGCTCAGGCAGGTCATAACTCACATAAACTCACTGTACATGACTCCCATGTGTTTGTCAACATGTAAAATATATAGAAAACAGTATTTACCACTAAGTGAATAAATTGTACTTGTAGATAATGGAGTGATATATATATATATATATATATATATATATATATATATATATATATATACACACACACTAATACATGCAACTTGTTCACACTAACTCCACTTACTTGCTCTCACTTCCATAATTAGCTGTTGATGGACTACTGAAATTGGTGGCTGGATCCCAGGATGTTTTTGTGGTGGTCTCTGATGGTTCTAATAAGAACTTGCGGAGTTCGTCCATGGGTGGAAAATCAAAGTCCATTAAGTTTTTCTTTTTTTTTTAAGATAAAAATCTTTTCCCAAGTAGATAGTTCTATTCAGTTGTGAAGTTCTTTTAGCAGCTTAGTCTCTGGTTTAATTTCATGATTATTGGTCTATAAGTGAGCTGCTACTGCTGATTTATCAACCTGTTTAAAATGAATATTCTGAAGGTATTCTTTTCTCCAAATTTCCAAATTTTTCTTTGTTTTTCCAATGTATTTCTGATTGCAATCTGCACATTTGATTTCATAAATACTTGATATCTGTTCTGTTGGTATGGCATCTTTTACTGTGCAACCTAATAATTTTTTTATATTATATTTGTTCTTTGGGGCTAACAATATGCCTTGTTCTTCAAATATCCTCTAAAATTTGTTATAAGTTGGATGGTATATGAAGATTTTGAATTTGTGTATTTGTAGTAATAAAAATTATCAAAGACAAAAATCTATAAGAGAGGTTTCCACACTGAAGAACATCAAGGAAAGATTCAGATTCAAAAGTTTTATGTACCATTCAACTTACCACAACAAATTTAAGAGGATATTCAAAGAAGAAGGTATAATGCTAACCCCAAAGAAGAAATATAAAATAAAACTTTATTAGGTTGCCCAGTAAAAGACGCCATACCAACAGAACAGAAATCAGGAATTTGTGAAGTCAATTGTGCTAAGAGATACATTAGGAGGAGGAGAAAAAACAAGAGAGAGAGAGAGAGATTTGGAGAAAAGAACACTTTTGGAATATTCGTTTTAAACAGGTTGATAAATCAGCAGTAGCAGCTCATTTTTGGACTAATAATCATGAAATTGAACCAGAGACTGGGCTGTTAAAAGAAATTCTCAACCCAATTGAGATGGGAACTCCCCGGACTCGAACACTCTAGGTAATTATCATTGCTGTCTGAATTAAGTGTGTGCATATTATGTATTGTTTTATTTTGTTGGAAAGAGGAAGTCTTAAGAATTCTTTTAAAGTGGTGAACCGGGCATCATATCCTAAGTTTTGAAGGTTGCATCGGATGATGATTTGTTTTATTTATGGGCGCCCTTTAACATCTCAGGTCATCAGTGTCTCATTCTATTCAGGGCGTGAAACAGCCGACAAATTTTGCTCAGAGGCCTCTTCTTTCAGGCTTGAGGTTCTTTTTCATGCCGTAAATGTACGATACGGAACCCACGGCTTTACTTCCCTTCCGAAGGAAGCGATACTTAGGATTTTTACGCTCGAAAAAATCCATCGATCTTGACCAGGTTTGAACCCGCGTTCTTGCGTTTAGAAGGCAAGTATGGTAACTACTACACCAGCAGGACCGACGGGTTGCATCGGAAAGTAGCATTGCTTGTTAGAGGGACAGTATATGACAATAGAGAAAAAGAGGTGAGAACAGAGCAGCCATAGACGACAATACAGGAAAACAGTTTGGCACGATAAAATGGAGTAGCAGTGGATGACAATAGAGAAAAACAGTTGGCTGCAAGACTGATATCAAGCTAGCAGCAAAAGTAACCTACGGGAAGAATTTTTTGGAATAATTAAGTACTATCCATCTGTGCTCGGTTATTAGGTTATATCCATTGATAATCATTTTTTAATAGAAAGAACGAAAATTTGGTCTTTTTCCTTTTAAAAAAAAAAAACTGTTGGAGTGTTGAGAAACAAAAGTGCATGTGTGCTTAGTTCCGGCACTTCAAAGAACTTCTTAAGACTTTCTCAATAAGTTCAGATTGGGAATTCTGAGCCACAGAGCAATTGAATAAATCAAGCCTGTTATCACCAAAACAAGTGTATTATATCCACAGCCACCTTTCCATCCCCTTTTCCCTCGAGACAAGAAATTTGTTTCCAAAATACCAGCTTAACATTAGCCGGAGCATTGAGGAAACCCCAGCATTAAGATACCATCAAAGGAGCCGTGAGTGGGTGGAGAAGAAAGTCTATACGTTATCCATTAAGATTAACCGAATTCTTGGTTAATCCAACACATCATCCATACTTCTGCATCCCCCTACTCACCATTGTTGAACCATTCCCAAAGGGTTTCCCAACTTGTGGTTGTTAGCAACTTTAAGAAACTGCCACATAATACAGCTATCCACATGGGAAAAGATTTTCATCTTAAAAAATATGAAAAACTTAATGAACTTTGATTTCCCACCCATGGATGAACTGAGCAATTTCCTACTAGAACTAACAGAGACCACCACAAAAGCATCTTGGGATCCAGCCACCAATTCAAGAAATTGGTCGACAGTTGATGATGGAAGTGAGGGCTTCCAAAACATGTCCTAGTGTTATGTAAGTATGTGGAGCTATTATGAAATAGTTCAATAATAGTATTTACCACTATCTGATCTGTTTTGTTAATCTGTTGTAAATATAATAACCCTTATCTATGGTAATGGTTCCAATTACCATAAGGAAGAGGAGTAGTAGTCAAGATTTGATTATGATTTCCTATTATGTATTCTTTGCTCAGATATTTCAGAACTGGATATGTTATTTTAAAATATTGTATGTGTATAATTATAATTATTACAAAAGGTGATATATTTAAGGTTAGTTCATTTTAAGAATTTTTAATATGATGCTTTCTGATTTTAGAGCTCAGTCTACACCAGCAACATCAGGCAGCAATGACAATAATGTAACTGTAATAGAAGTGAACACCAATTCAACTGCACCAATGGAATTCCAGGGAGTTTTTAGTTTCAGTTTTATAGAGAATGCCCTGCCATCATTGCAGAATATTACAACTTCTATTAATGTTGAATCAATTGATAACCATGAGTCAATTGATACATTCTACACTCCACCTCAAACTCCTCTAAGATCAAGCATACAGCAAACTGAGGAACAACCCAGCAGTATTAATGGAGTAACACAGGCAGATGCAGCACAATTAGCAAACAGTCATTATGAATGTGTGTTCCTCCCCTCTGTTGCACAGCTTCCAGCATCTGCAAGAAGTCCACAACCTTTAGAACAAGTAGTATCAGAGCGCAGAAGGCGCAGAAGCACATCAACATCAGAAATCACCCAGTCAGACTTTGAGAGAAGTCGTGTAGTTGTAGGAGCTATGTTGCCAAATGTACACAGGACTGAAATGGACAGAAGACTGCAACCAGCACCCCATCCTTATCGACAGATTCAGGTAAGTCCTTACTTTGCCTGTTTATTGCATTATATTTATTTCTACTGCTCTTTATATGGGATTCATTTCGAGCATATTAATTTATCCACATTGGTTTACCTTAGTTCTTGATCTGTAATTTTTAAGTACCATGTATTCCATCCATCTGCTAGCCATGTTTGCAACAGCTGACTAGGCCAGACAGCTGCCACTCAAACAATACTAATGTTATCATTCCTGGAAGACTGTTGAATGGTATTGTAAGAGAATATATGTGGTGGCGTTGCAGTGGCTGCGGTCACTTATAACAGTTCAGACTATAAGGTGATTATCCATATCTTGGTATGGTTGTGGACTGAAGAGTTGATATCTCCTCTCCAGAACCTCACACTCAAGAAGTATGTGCTTTGCAGATTTTAAAAATTGATTGCAAAGCACAGGTGGGTTCTCTCCCTGAAAGAGTTCCATTTTCTGGAGTTATTTTCGGTGACCATATCCAATAATTAGTCTCACCACTCATCTTAATTCTTCCTTCCAAGCTTCAGAGTGTTTTGGTAAGTATGGGATTAAGTCTGTTGACAAATTTTTTTCCAAGAATTTGTCTGGGATAGTTGGGTCACCATGTCTTATGTTGCTGTCAGGCCCATAACCTTATTGCTGTTCTTGCTATGGATTTTCTGATCATGCAAACTGGTTCAGTACTTTCCAAGACTTATACTAATATTAGTTTTGGAGCTTTGCTATATATTCCTGCTCTGGTTTGGTTGAATATCCATGAACTTTCTGAGTACCATATCAGGTGTCTATTGATATTATTTGGCTTTGATCTTTCATGCCAGTCAGATCAAGATCCAAGATTAATCTTGAAAGCTTGTTGAAAACAGTACTAGGTAGTCATGAGATCTGATCTCATCTCCAGTTCTAGGCTATCCATGACCTCTAATATTTTAGTATGTCTGGGATAATAACCATGCCTCCATCCTCTTGCATATATTAATCTATAAGCTGCTAGCCTTGCCTCTGCTTTGAGGAATATATCCAGTGGTGGTAGTCCAAGCAGAGTCTATAGTGCAACATTTGGGGTGCCTTTAAAAGCCCAATATTTACACATACAAGCAAGTCTTTGCAGACTTGAAATTTTAGATAGAATTTAGAACAGTGGTTTACAGCCTCTTCAGCCACCATACCACAATACCATAGGTTAATTGAGGCCTGATAATGATGGTGCATAACCATTGGCATATCATAAGCCTCATTCCTCATGACATTCCAATAATGTCACAAGTAACCATTTAGCTTATCAGATTACTTTATCTGTGTGAAATTCCACATAAGCTTTCTATCCAGCATCATGCCAAGATATTTAACAGTCATGGAAATTGTCACATGAGTTCCAAAAATATTCAGCTTATCAAAGCCTTGTAGGCTTTTCTTTTTAATAAAGGGTACAATGACTGTTTTCAAGGGCTTTGCTTTGAGTCCCTCCCTCGTGCACCAGTTTTTGATTACAATCAGCCAATCATTCAAGATGTCTATTATTACCAGGTGTAATTTCCCCATCATGATTAAGGCTTGTCATTGCATAAGTCTGTATATAATATCCTTTCCCATTCATGTCCATTAATAGATTGTCTAACACAAGGCTCCATAATAAAGGGAGATAAAATTCCTCCCTGAGGATAGCCCCTTGTCACAAATATCTCCTGTGTTCCTCTGAGAAGTGTTGATTTAAAGAAGATTTAAATGGACCAAATTTGTTAATAGCCCATTTAATCTTGGCATTTGTGACAAATCCTTCTAGCCAACATCCAACCCTCCATGGATGCCCTAATTGTGACTGGAGTTTTTGCTACTGTTGTCATTGAATTGGCAGTCAGGAAGTGAACCTTAAGAAAAATCTTAAGTGTGTCTTCCTCTTTAATGTATAACCTCCTGTAGGTTTCTTTAAGGAACCAACAGAAGTTGTTTTCCCATAGGCCATTACCTGCTGGACTCTTCTCAAGCTGTTAATCTCCTGATAAAAGTCCCTCCAGGAGGTCTGTTTGGCTTTCCAGATTGTCTTTATATTTGTGCTTAATTAGAGCATATTTTTAATTAGCCTCTTAATTTGTTTTATTTATGGACACTCTTTAACATCTTAGGTCATCAGCATCCCATTCAATTCAGGGCATGAAATGGCTGATAAATTTTTCTCAGAGGCCACTTCTTTCAGGCTGGAGGTTCTTTTTCATATCACTTCCATTCTTCATCTTCATTGGGTTGGCTTCACATGTGTTCAGTGCACTCAAGTGTTCTACCTTTTGCACCCTTCCAATTTTCTCTCTATGCAAGCAAAACTAATTCCTCTTTTTTGTTTGTTTACTACCATTTAGTGTCCATTTAATAACACAGGGTTATGCATAATTTCTGAGAATGACAATATAATTCTAAGAATGAATTTCAGTTTTGCCTTATCTTAAGAAAAAATAGCTGTGTCTCTGCACTATTAAGCTCAATTACACAACTTTTGGTACCTGGGATTGGGTCAGAGCCGGGTCCCCTGGAATTCCAGTACATTGTGCTGATGAACCTGGGACTGGGGTCTGATGCAATAGGAGTGAATAATTGGTATTTTGTTTATTTGGAATGTAGATTAAGGCATTAGCATATCATGAAATATAAAAATTGTAATTGTGAGTACATCTAAAATGGCCTGAGCCAGATAGATGGAGGTCCCTTGTAGTTTGTATTTGTATGACTGAGTGATTGTAAAAGGGTACTGTGGAAACTTGTATTATTAAGTAGAAATAAATTAAGCTCAATTTGATGTCCTTTTGTGCAAGCTATAGCATCCAGTTTCCTCAGAAGAGAGAGAGCTTTTATAAATTAGAGCCAAGTTCATATTTCTCCATTCCTCTTTGCATACTTTCCTTAGGTAATATTTACTAGTACAAAGTTGCTCCTTTCTCATTGTCCTTTACAAGAGTCTGAAAGGACAACAATCCCCTGGAGAAGCTCTAGCAATTTTACAGGAATGTCACTGAGATGGTACAAAAAGAATTCATTCCTGCTCCATTTTCTTAAAGAATTTGAGGATTGAACTGGAAGTATACTCATCCTTATCCTAGTACACAAACTTTGCTTTTATCTGTACCATATATATTTGGGATGTCAGTACAGTAAATTGAAGTAAAAACTTTGGTTTGATAGTATAGAGAGTTTACTATGACTTTTTAGCAACTTGGCAAATAGCCGCCTGCTATAATTACATCAAATTTCTTGTTAAATGCTCCCCTGCCTCACAGTATCATTTTTCAAAAAAATATTTTTACCCTTTGGACAGTAGTGAATTGCATTGAGTTGTTCCAGTAATTGAGATAGAAATATGTCTGATCTAAAGTGATCACAAATTGTAATTTTAACCTTCCAGATGACTCTCATACAACTTCCAACTGTTTTGTTGAATTAAAAGTAAAACTACTAAAATCATGTCAACACATTAAAACTCTCTTGACGTTTCACATTAAAACTTTTCTTATTAGAAAGTAAGTTGGGTCTAGTTTCATGAGTCACTTGCTCACATTGTCAACCGATTGATGACTAATGGATCTCTTCAAGTAGCGTGTATATGGCTGTGTGCACTTTGGTGGTCTGTTGATGAACCTGTATGTGTTGTCTGCTTCTGGTATATCAAAATTCATAAGTCTATGTTCATATTTTTTCCCATATACTAAGTTCCTTTGGGTGCTGAACCACTCTTAGCATTATTATATCTTTTTCTATTTCATGATTTTCATTCCAAAAATGTGCTGCTACTGCCGATTTTTCTATTTGTTTTTATCTAATGTTTCTCCAGTGCTCTTTCAATCTAATACCCAAGCTTCTTTTGGTCTTGCCTATACATACTTTATCACACTCCTTACTGTTGATCCTATATATGCCTGAACTATCTTCTTTTGATCTGGATTCAATTTTGTTTAGATTCAGTAATTTGCCTACACTGTATCTATTTACGGGTGCCAAAGTAATGTTGTATTGTTTGAATTTTTTGAAATTTGTGATTAATGTAAGGGTGGTACTTGAACTTTTGATAAGTTTTTTTTTTTTACATGAATTACTGAGTGTGGTGATTTGTTTGATTTTCTTTTTTCCTTTCACTGTGTGGATTCCTACATTCATTTTTAATTGAATTCCAACTGAAATGTGAGGGGACAACTATTTATGTAGTCTGCTATTACGACATTTTTCCAACTTTAAATTTAGTTAATGAGAATGTTAATAGTAATGAAAGAGATCTTTAACAAATGTGTATTGACTCTTCATGTAATGAGGTTTCTGCCAGAAACCAAGGACTTGACTTTCCTCATAATGTAATATTTGGCTAGTTGCAAATTGTGGATTGACTTGTTTCTCATTCTTTGAAATTGATTTCATGCAATCCTTTCCCTTTTTATTCAACCTATAGTTGATTCCATGCTTTGACATATATAATATTTCGATTCTTGCATGCTTTAATATTGCAATTTTTTTAATCATGTATATCACTGAAAATTCCTGCTTTTTAAGACTACTATTTAAAAAAAAAGTTTTAGTTTGCATTGTAAAGAACTGTGATATATCCAACTCAAAGTGAGTTTCTTTAGTATTTTTGCATCTGGACACCTTTGTGCATATTTAATGTTAATTTGTTATTCCTTATATTGAACACTACACTTGGCATGTGCAGCTATACCACTGCCATTCTTAAAAATCATTCCCGGAAATTATGAACCACTCTCTATATTTGTGTATGAGTATGTTTGTATGTGCAAGCATGTTTATTATTTTCCAGAGAAATTTTCTGTGAATCTTTTGCTCTTTCTAGGTTTTGGAGCTGTGCCTTAAAATTGAAGCATATTAAAATTAATCCATAGTTAAACAGTACTTGTATGCTAAAAAATTGTAGTTTCTAATTCAATTTTTATATTTTTCTAAAAGCATTAAAATATTTCTTCACAATTTTTGAAGCCATAAAAAACATTGGTTGTTGTGCAACTTTTATAAGGTGCTAATCATATGATTATTATGCTAATGATATATAAACTTCAGTTCTTACAGTTTTTCCTCAATAGTGGATAATCACACATTGCAGAATTTACATTGAAGTCGTATACATATCCACCATACAGCTAATTTATCATACCCAAAAGAAGTAATTTTAAATGAGCAAAGCATTCTTTATTTAAGGGTGATATATGTTGCAGCAAATGGGAACAGAGGCTGTGAACTCAGGAAGGTTTACACTGAGAGAGCAACAGGTGTTTCAGTTAAGAAGGGAAATGCAGCATCCAGGTGGAGTCAGACTGCAACTTCGAAGAAAGGACTGCACTGGTTCCATTGCTCTAGTGGATGCCTTTGGTGCTGTTTGGTAAGTATAATTATGCTGATTTTCTGCTGCAGGCAGATTTTTCTGCTTATGGTTGTAAATTGCCACCATAATAAAAAATTAGGGATGGGTTCTCAATTCACTTGATACTTCAGTGTCATCGTGGTTTCAATTGACATACCTAATTCAGCTTAATACATTTTATACTTTAGTAATACAACATAATATGTTCGCAAGCAGCACGGTTACAAGAAACATATCCTGTTCGCAAGTAATGGATGCACATTTAAGCCTGGTTCCATAATAAGGGTGGACTGTTGTTATACTTTTGCAATTGATTTTGAAAGTTTGGCAACAACATGTTTGAGCTACAGATTTATTTAAAACTATTTTAAACTATAATAAAAAATACTGATATGCAGTTTGAAGTGCTATTAGATTACTTTCTAGCGTACGAATTTCACTTTTCATAATATGGGAAATCCATGCTCTGCCTATAACAAAAGTTTTACTAATTGTGAATATATCTCTTGGAACTGTTACATCGTTCAATCACAAATAACTCATTATAATTGGAATGTTAGTTTAGCATGAAGTTTGACTTTACATGATTATTTGATCTTTCAAGTGACAGAGAACAGTGTATTTTAATTATAATATGAATGAAATATGTAATTGTTTTCAATGACTCTCCTTAGTGATAACTGCAAAGAGGTTTTTGCAAAGTGGAAAATATCTTAACACTAGTAACAGCATGCATGGATAATAAAACACAATCAGCAATTTAGCATTGTTGAAGAGATGAATTTTAGGAGTTGGTTCAGCTTGATGAACTAGATATACCTAAGCTTGTAAGCACATATCAAATCACATCCTAGAACTGTATGATGAAGTGGAAAGAAGAGTAAAAGATAAGCTTCAAAATGTGAATAGAATAGCTATTACTTGGATTTATGGACATCAGCAGCCTCCAATATTTAAAAATTTGCCATTCTTTTTATAGGCCAGAATCATAAAATTAAGCACATGTGCATCAAGTATCATTTCAAGGAGTCACATAGGTGAAAATTATATACTTTTCTTCAATAAAAATCCTTAAAATTTTGGCATTTGAAGCATAAATCAGTGGCCTTGATTCATGACAATGGTCATAATGCAGTAGGCACTATGACCTTGGGAAAAATATTCCCACTTGTATCTAGCTCTCACTCAGTCTTATTGTAAAAGATGGACTTTTGAGTATGAAGAATATTCAAAATTCATTTTGTTGTGTAGGAAATTAGTAGGAAATTTCAAACATTCCTCAAAATCCACCAAAATTCTCAAAGACTAAATAAAAACACTTTCCCTATCACAACTGCCTGATTGAAACTACATGGCATACTCAACTGTTCATATGCTACTAAGACTTCAGAGACAAAAGAGAGGTATTATATTTACATCCTGTGATTTCACCTTACTGATAAATGATACAGTATTGTGATGATAACTTTCTGGTTTTTTGATCAAATTGTGAAATATTTTTGATTAAGCTACATTCACCATAAATTCATCTAAGTGGCAATGTGAGATAATCCTTATAGTGAACATTTACATTTCTGAACTTCAAAATATATTGTAAAATGTATAAGTATGTGATGTTGCAACAATGCTAAAACAGAGCTTAAGGATGAGTTTTTTACATTCCTAAATCTCACAGCACTGCTAAACATAGATTGCTGAAATTTACCGGAATCAGCTGGAGGATCTCTCATCTATAATAAATGAAGAAGCAATATTTTTATTTCCTTTTTAATGTATTGTGTATTCAAGTCTTTAGATTGCTAGAAAAAATATAGTTTACACTTATATTGTCACAAAAAATTTAAAGTAAAACAAACATTATTTTAACTAAAATTGTTAATTGGAACTTTGTACATTGAAGCTAATCATATATTAGGATCATTGGGTGATTAACACTAACACTCTTTTGAAATGTAAATTGGAACTTGCACAGTGAAGTTGATCATATTAATTGATATCATTGTATGATTTAGTTGAACTACACACTCTTAAAGCTTCACTTACTTTTCAAAATGTATGGAATCGGTTTCGAGAACATTTCAACAGATTTGAACTTTAGCCTGTGGCTGAAGATGGGAACTAAATGTTCTAGAAACTGGTTCCATACATTTATGAAAAGTAAGTGAAGTTTTAAGAGTGTGTAGATCAACTGAATCATTCAATGATATCAATTAATAACACTCTTTTGCTTCACTTACTTGTGTAAATATGTAGGACCGGTTTTACAAACCCTTCATTTGCATTGTCAGCCCATTGTCCACTGGAGGATAAGCAGTTATGCTGTGGGAATGTGGAATCTGCTCTGGTGGAGGTGTGATGAACTTAAAGTTTATGTTTTCATCATCAAAGTGTCGAAGTTCATTAAACTGTCTTTGTACTTGTAAATGTAGATTTTCTCCTATGTTGCTAATTCTGTAGGTCCTTGTACTGATATTAATAATTTTGTTTTATTAATTATGTCATGGTTTCTGTCTAGAAATGAGATGCCATTGCTGATTTCTCCAACTGCTTGTATTTTATGTTCCTGAAATGTTCTTTTAACTGTGTGCCAATGTTTCTCTTTGTTTTTCCAATGTAGATTTTTTCACATTCTGCACAACTTATTTTATAAATACTTGTTTTTTTCTCTTGTGGAATACTGTCATTAACATTGTCAATCAGGAGATTTTTAACATTAAATCTGTTTACAGGTGCTAACCTAATATTAAAATTTTTAAGAATATTCTGAAATTTTTTGTAGTCCATGGATATGTGAATTTTTCAAAAATTAGTTTATTTTTATTTTGCTGAAAGTATTGTGGTTTCTTTTATAAGTTTTTGCCTCTTGAATTTCTGTACTTTTTTATGTACTAGTTCTTTGTTATAACCATTTTTAACCACTGTTCTTTCTATTTGTTTGTATTCTTTAAAGTATTCTTCTTTGCTAATTTTTGAAAAAAATTCACGGTTATCCCAAAAGGGACAAAATATAAAATTAAACAGAACAATCCTACAATAGTGAAAATGTATGGTTTACCAAAAATTCATAAGTCTGGAAATTGTATGCAAACCATCATTAACAATATCAATACACCTTCATACTATTTAGCAAAATGACTAGCTGATAGATTTAAGACACTACCTAAATTTCAAAGCAGGAATATAAATAATTCATTTCAGTTAATAGAAAAAATTAAGGACATAAAATTACAACCTTCTGACACATTAATATCTTTCGACGTATAATCACTGTTTCCAAGCATACCTAAAGATAAACTAATTTATCTGCAAGATTGGCTAAGAACAAGTGGAATTAATGATGCACACATAAAAGAATACATTAAACTCACAGAAATTTGCATAAGCCAATCTTATTTTTCTTTCAAGGGCAAATTTTATAAACAACAATCGGGACTTACTATGAGCAGCCCCTTGTCTCTATTTCTAGCTAACCTCTTCATGAGCATATTTGCAACATACATCAACTCAGCTTTCCCATACATATTTAAAATATGGTACAGATATGTTGATGATATATTTGCCATAGTTAACAAAAAACTCATTAATGATGCCATAAAACTTTTGAATTTACAAGATAAAAACACATATCATTCACATACGAAACTGAAACAGATAACATGTAATCATTCTTGGACATAGAAATAATGAAACGTCAAGAAAACCTGGAATTTGGAATATACAGAAAGAATATGCATGCAGACAATTGCATCATAACTGACGGTTTTAACCCCACAATGCACAAACATGCAGTGATCAACAGCTAACACATCGGGTAGGTAATGTAAAAATTAGCAAAGAAGTATACTTTAAAGAAGACAAACAAATAGAAAGAACAGTGGTTAAAAATGTTTATAACAAAGAACTAGTACATAAAAAGTACAGAAATTCAAGAGACAAAAACTTACAGAACAAACCACAATACTTTCAGCAGAAAAAGATAAACTAATTTCTAAAAAATGCATATGTCCATGGGCAACAAAAAATTTCAGATTATTCTTAAAGATTTTATTATCAGGTTAGCACCTGTAAACAGACTTAACGTTAAAAATCTCCTGCTTGACAATGTTAATGACAGTATTCCACAAGAGAATACTTTATAAATACAAAATTGTGCAGAATGTGAAAAAATCTACATTGGAAAAACAGAGAGAAACTAGGCACATGGTTAAAATAACATTTCAGGAACATAAAATACAAGCAGTGGGAGAAATCAGAAGTGGCATTTATTTCTGGACAGAAAACTACGACATATTTAATAAAACACAATTATTAAAATCAGTACAAGGACCTACAGAATTAGCAATATGGAAGAAAATCTACATTTACAAGTACAAAGACAGTTTAATGAACTTGGACACCAGTGATGAAAACATAAACTTTAACTTCATCACACCTCCACCGGAACAGATTACACATTCCCACAGCATAACTGTTTATCCTCCAATCGACACATGACTGACAATGCAAACGAAGTGTTCCTGAAACCGGTCCTAAATATTTAAATAAGTAAGTGGAGCAAAAGAGTGTTAGTTCGACTCAATCACTCAATGATCTTAATAAATATAATTTTATTGGTTATTCTAGATTACTTGTTCTATGAAGCATGCTAAATTGCTGGGAATGCATGTGTGTTTATAACAACATATGTTGAATAAAATGGTTTGTCAGATTGGTTACAGTAATTAAAATCATTGTATGATTGAGTCATATTGCACATACTTATTGGCTCCATTAACTTGCTTAAATTTTGTACATGTTTCACAGACTGTTGCCCGTATCCTCAGTTAACTGTGGACAGCACTTCAACTGTTTTTTGTTTGTCAGGATTACAGGTTGGAAGCAGCGTGAACATCCCATGTTGTATAATGCCCTTCATATTGGTGACCAGCTACTAAGTGTTGGGGGTATAGTAGTTCAAAGTGCAGCTGATGCTCAGAAACTAATTCGAGGAGCCTCAAGTCTCTATGTAAGTGTTTCATGGTTTATTTACATGCATTGCAGCCTTCTTATAATTGAGTTATGGTTACTAATGATTATATATAATTCTAATAACCACAGTTGCAAAATTTTGTCTATATTCAGTATGCAAGCAGCATTTGGATGGAGTGCAAAACACTAGAGCTCCAATCAATCAGTAAACTAATTTTTGTGATACCAAGATGTAGTTAGATCAATTCCTTGGTATGAAATTGCTGATAATAAATTTAAATGCATTATATATATAAAGTGTGTCTGTAACATGTTGCAGTTTTGAACAGTCACACAAAAGCAATGAAATAAGATACAAATGTGAAACCTTCACCAAATGAAAGAAAATCTCTTCTAAGTTTGCATACCTGTTCAGTGTAGTTTGATGTGGCTTCCGTTTGTTACCTGTTCACAGCTAAACAATATTCTAATTAATTCTGCACATGACTAAGGACATCAGATGCAACAGAGTGAATAGCATCTCAGATTTCCTCTTTTAATGGTCAATGTCATTGAATAAATTCTGCACACGTATTGCTTGACATAGCTCCACAAGTAAAATTCTAAAGGCATTAGAATTGGTGATCGTGGTAATCATGCCTTCTACCTTCCTCTGGAGAAATGTATCCAGAAACAAGGGAACTATTTTGGTCTCATTACTAAACACGATCTTCTGTAAAATTTTCATAATTGTCCATCTCATCAAGCATCTGTACTGCAAACTGATATTTTTTGGGTTTATCAGTTCGGGAGATAGCATATAACAACTGCAGTTTGTAACCCAGAGATGTTTCTTTAAAACTTTATGAACTGTATTCTTCTTCAAGAGTAGATTTTAAGCACAGGTAGGCACCACCTTGGGGCTCCTTAGGTAACTATCTTGTATAGCTTCAACTCCCTTGTCACTAACCAAAGCCTACCTGATGTTTTTGGTCCAGCATGCCTCCAGTTTCCTTAAGCTGCTTATCCCACTAGTGGAATTTTATTCTTATGTGGCTACCCTTCACTGTACACACAGCGATATTCACAACGAACATGTTATGCAGATTAAACTCTTGCAAGCTACTGGACAGATTGAAATTTCCATTGCACCGTCCACATCTGGACTAAATGGCACGATTTGCTTCACTGTTGTGTTGCATCATTACCTGCATGCGCACAAAATTGAAATTTATGTTTCAGAAACTCTTTGGCATACTCTTCAATGTATCTTAGGTTTCATCCTTTGGTTTTATTTCGTTTAGTCATTAAAAGTGTTCAAAACTGCACCATGACTTTATGGACATACTGTATATATATTTTGACTTGTGCAGTTGTCTGGTTCATTGCTGTGGAACCTATTAAGGCAATTGAATCTAAAGAGATATATGAACATGATATACTAATAAAGTATCTGTTTTTGGTTAGCTTCTGAAACTGTGGGATCTTAGTGTTTTCCCTTACCAAGGACCATAAATCTCTCCACTGCCCTCTATCTCTTCCTTCCAATCTTAAATACTTGGAACCTCAATTATCTGCTTCCTCCATTATTTGGTGTTTTGGATTATCCTTACCTTTTTTATAACAAATTAAAAAACTAGCTGGCAGTACATATGCCATTTTTTCCCCCATCTACTGTGAAAGTGTAAACTTCTTTCTCAGTTTGCACTAAATTAATTTAAATTCCAAAAAGGTACACCACCATATAACAAGCATTAAGTGCCTGCTTGTCACCTGACAGGCTGGTTCCTAACTAGTACAGTTTGGATGAGGTTATTTCCCACAGTTTTTCCTGACTTTTTAGATATAAATTTCAGGTAAAATGAGATGCTGATAAGTTCAGACTTTCTCGTTAATCTCAGCCAGGTTTAAACACCATCCCTGTATTCAGAAACAAAGTTGGTAGCTGATAAAATTGCTAAGGTTGTATCATTGTTAAATATTACCCACCAAATGATTTATAAATGAATCAAACAGATAATAATACTGCATATTCTCTGCCCTCACATTTTCTCAGGTGGAGTTCATATTAAGACGAGTTCCCTTTGGACGTGTTTATGCTATTCGTCGAGAAGCAGAAGGACAAAGCTTAGGACTTGTTCAGGAAGGCAGCACTGCAGAAATAAGAGAAGTAGTGCCTGGTGGTCTTGCAGCATTACATGGGCTTCCTCCTTTAGCAAAGACTTGTGATGGACTTTCACTTATCAATTGGGTGCTCACAGAGATAAATGGGCGACCTTTGAACTTGTTTTTCAAGGATGGAGAAGTGAAGGATAGACTGAATGCAGTAGGAAAAGAAATCTCCATCCTGGTGCAACCTTCTGATTTGGTAAAGCAGCTGAAAAAACAATTGAAGTCTCTGCGTAGTTACAAGGACTATATAGTACAGTAACTTTCATTAGCTACCAAAATACTGTACTAAATAGCAGCTTTTTTCTACTAATAGTTCCTAAACATAATATTGCTTCAATATTTTTATATGAACACGAAGAATTAAGTATTTTGGAGCATTTTATAATCATGTTTATTGTCTTTACAACATATTTACAGCATGCAGCTTAAAAAAAATGTTTTATAGATATTTTGTATAGTGTGGATTTACAGACAATAACATTCCTTCATTTATCACTCCTGCAGAATGCTTTAAAAATAAATATGCTGCAAAAATCATTCACATTCATTATTTTACTTAATCCATCCTATGATAGTCTTCTCTTTTTAAAATATAGATGGTAATAGTTCAGAATTTTTTAAATTCATTTCATAACTAACATGAGCTTTGTGCCTTTTCTCTTTTAACCAAACATATTCAGTATTAATGTTTTTGTACATTTATAAAGAAAATATTTCAAAATAAGGAGAGAAACTGAAGAAAGGAATTAAAACTTTAAATCCTAACATAATAAACTCACAAATGTCATAAATGAGTAAAGTAAGTATGGCAATACTACAGATTTGAAGCTTTCTCAGTACTGATTATTAATGACTATTTCATAGGAAATCAACTGAATGAAGATATCATTGCCCTTCAATCTTTTGGCCACAGAGCTACTATGCGGAAAGCTTGGAGGACAAGGAGATCTTCATTTGGCTAATTTTCCATGAAGTATGGTATTGCATTATGATTCCATTAATAATAAACTTAACAAAGAATTTGAATAATAATTAGGAAAGAAATAAAAATATGAATAAAGGTTTCTATGTTCTTTGTATTTCCACATTTTCATTCACTCTCTACAATAATTTCATTGGTTTATTTTCCTATATTTTTACAAAATGGAGGAGGTGTGTGGCCATTTTATAATTTTTTTCTTGGGATTAATTAATTTGCAATGAATGCTCTAATGGTAAAGACTAATGTTTTTATTTTAAAGCTAACCAAACTGTTCTTTGGTTTACTTTAGAATAAATAATTTATATATATATATATATAAAACTCATAAAAGGCACTTAGAATGCAATATAAAAAGTTTACATTAAAAGTTCACACTAAAACCGTAATAAAATTAAACACTAAAACCACGATATTTCAAGCATTGGCTCTTGAATACATGCTGAGAGTAGACTGAGCGATGACAGGCGGTGTCTCTCTTAGTGAGGCAAGGTTATGACAAGGCAGCAGAGCTGCCAACTATAGCTGAGCAAAATTGTATGGCAAACCTGGCAGTATTACAAAGTTCAGCTTTTTATATTGAACTAACGTCCACTATGGTTTCCATCAGAATGAACAATCACAGGCGTTCGGTTAAAACCTGTTCCCCATTGCCAGTAGCACAACAAGCCAATTTTCACCAGGCCATGTTCGATGACTGTTTCTCCCTTATTCTCATAGATCCCATCCCTCCATCCAAACACACTTTACTTAGAGACCTGGAGATGGCCATAGTCTTACATAAAGCCCATATTCCATCAGGCCTCAATATTTCTTTGTAACACTGCCAGGAAGTTCTACGAATGATCCATTAGTCGTGAAAAGCTGATGATGTGGAAAAAATGTCCACGAAACATATGTCCTGAGTAAAATCTCATTTAAGTGAAACCAGAAAGAGTGTTCTGATATTCCCACTCACAGAGATTATTAGTGCGTGTTTCACTGTGTTCGATTCCAAATTGAATTAATATTGAATATCCTGTGTTTAGTATGAATGAAGAATATTTATTATTTCTACACATTGCAATTACAGTTTTACAATATTTCCTTAATCCTTGAGTGCTTGTTAATTCAGGATCCTACACAAATAACACCCTGGTTGTTGTGTACATAGATCCTACATCATTCTTAACTATACATATTATTGAATAAACTTTACAGATACTTAACCAATTTAATATAGTTGAGTCAAATTTGTAACACTTATATCACTTATTATTCCAGGAGAGTCGACCTGGAAATGAGGATGGGAGCAATTAGCTCTTGAAACTTGTTTTCCTTTTTAAACAATAAGTGATGTAAGTGTTATAAATTCAACTCAACTATATTAAATTCATTAGTGTATTAAACATCACTGTTACAAAGTCCACCCCACTTTTAACAAATTTATAGATACTTCCCTAAAGGTGATCATCTTCCCTCATTGTTATTTTATCACCATCTTCCTTTGCCTTGATCCCTTTCCTCCACTTTTTGTACATAATTTCTGAGCTAATTGAAAATATTCTTTTCTGCTAATCCCAAAAATCTTTAATGCCAAAATTTCTACCTACAAACAATCCCACTTCTTGTTCCATATTTCCTCACTCCATCCTTCAGCTACTGTACATTCTAATATACAGTGCAAGATCTTATCAGCTTTTACCCCACCTATCATCATCCTGTGTGTAGTAAAAACAGAATGTTATGCACACCATAACACAGGTTTCATTATGTGCTTGCATATTAATTTTGGTCTAGCAATGCATTTTACTTTTTTCAATTACCTTAATTAACTTTGTAAATAAAATTAAGCATTATTTATATGCTGAATCTGATAGCACAGATTTGCATTAATAATAATAATAATAATAATAATAATAAATTTATTGCAGTCAATAGATTCCTGTACACAAATTTCAGACATTGTCAAAATCTAAGAACATTAGTTTAAATAATTTGTATACAATTGTAAAGTATAGCATAACAATACCAAAATTTTAACAGAATCAGTAGATATACAGTAAATTATTCTTAGATCATTTTAGTACACATTTACAACAGTAAAGGAAAATTACACATTTTTTCTAGTATTATCTACAATTCATTCACCGTATATAGGCATTTGTCAGTTAAGAATACCTGTAGATCTCACCTAAATTTCTCCCCGTTTTTTATTTTCAGAGTCTCAGTTTATTGTACAAAATTACACCTTTGATAAATGGATCATGTTCTGATGCTTTTTGGTTAATGGTGACTCAATGTAAAGAGCTTTTCCCCAAGTGTCATAGGTGTAGTATTGGTTATTACTGACAGTGTGCTAATTGCTATTTACAAATAATAGGATTAGGTTATATACATATAGCAAGATTACAGTTAACAGGTTATTTTCTCTAAAGACTTTTCTACATGAAGTTCTTTTGTTAAGTCTGTAAACATGTCTTTTACATTGATTTTGTAAAATCTACAGTTCTATGCCATACTATATATGAGGATAAATTATACCATAATATGCCATTTTTAGTAGAGCAGTATCCAGATATTTTCCTGTGGTTATTTTCTTGCATATAGGATCTACATGGTAGTTATATGTCAGATTCCTAACAAGGTATAATCCCAAGGAATTAACATAATGAGTTGCTTCTATCACTTCCATTTAACATCATTAGATAAATTAAGGTAGCTACTTTCATCATATTGGCATGTTTGAGAACAGGGAACGAATAAAACAGGTGTCCATTATGGACTTAAATGTAGTGGCATTGCCATGATATTTATATGCATTCATAGAGACTTCCATGTATGTCTGTAGCACACGTACAGACTAGAAAAAGGGAATAGGTTTCCTAGGGGGAGGCCGGTTTTTAAGAGCATGTTAGTGCATTTATAATGTCTTGTCTATTTAAATGAGACTGAATATGTGAGCAAGGTAACAGAATTTTAAAAGGCTTCCATTTAGTTCATTTATAATGTCTCGTCTACTGTATTGCTGCTCTGCTGCTGTTGCTCCATCTAGCGCCAGAGCATTGAGAGAAAAAGGGAATGGGTTTCCTAGGGGGAGGCCAGTTTATAACAGTATGTTAGTGCATTTATAATGTCTTCTCTATTTAAATGAGACTGAATATGTGAGCAAGGTAACAGAATCTTGAAAGGCTTCCATTTAGTTTATTCCAACGCTACATGATATGAACAGCGAGTGAGAAGTGTCAACTGTTGCTCCTACTGCTAGCGCCGGAGCATTGAGAGAAAAAGGGAATGGGTTTCCTAGGGGGAGGCCGGTTTATAGAGCATGTTAGTGCATTTATAATGTCTTGTCTATTTAAATGAGACTGAATATGTGAGCAAGCTAACAGAATTTTGTCTTGTCTACCGTATTGCTGCTGTGCTCCTGCTAGCACCAGAGCATTGAGAGAAAAAGGGAATGGATTTCCTAGGGGGAGGCCGGTTTATAACAGCATGTTAGTGCATTTATAATGTCTTGTCTACTTAAATGAGACTGAATATGTGAGCAAGGTAACAGAATCTTGAAAGGCTTCCATTTAGTTTATTTCAACGCTACATGATATGAACAGCAAGTGAGAAGTGTCAGTTGTTGCTTCTGTTGCTAGCACCGGAGCATTGAGAGAAAAAGGTTTCCTAGGGGGAGGCCGGTTTATAACAGCATGTTAGTGCATTTATAATGTCTTGTCTATTTAAATGAGACTGAATATATGTGAGCAAGGTAACAGAATTTTGAAAGGCTTCCATTTAGTTCATTTATAATGTCTTGTCTACTGTATTGCTGCTCTGCTGCTGTTGCTCCTGCTTGCGCTGGAGCATTGAGAGAAAAAGAGAATGGGTTTCCTAGGAGGAGGCCGGTTTATAACAGCATGTTAGTGCATTTATAATGTCGTGTCTGTTTAAATGAGACTGAATATGTGAGCAGGGTAACAGAATTTTGAAAGGCTTCCATTTAGTTCATTTATAATGTATTGTCTACTGTATTGCTGCTCTTGCATGTGCATTGATTCCAGCATTAAATGGAATATGTGTAAACACATACACAGTATATGTCAATTTCAGCAAAGAAATGAACACCATGATTATGCAAACAATGATTTAATAATAGACACTGAGGATGTGTCTGTTCTCAATGAAAAGGAGGAAATACTAGCCCAAGTGAGCAAAAAAAGTCACAGCTCATTATTGCAGATAAAAGATCAAATTACTAATGAATTTTTGGCTACATTTAAGGGAATATCTACAACCACAGAACTTGAGGTTGTTAAGAAACACACAGCATCCTTAAAGGCAACATTAGCTGCTGTTCAAAAACAAAATGAGCAGATATTTATGCCCACAGGCAAAGAAATGTCCCAAAAGGGAAAAATTATCCCACAGAGAAGGCTCTCTGGAACAAAAAAGCTAAGGATACCTCGCCACATCCACCTTCCAAAACCTGACAAAGCTGAAGGCAATAAAATTGCAGTTTCATTAATTGTAAAATGTGATAAAATGGAACTAGCCCATAGTGTCAATTCAAATTAAGAAATATACATATCATGCTGTTTTCACTGGAGTGTTAGCAAAAAGATTACAAGAATGGGCAGAGAGAGAGAAAAGAAAATTTCAATATTTCAATCAGGCTTCAGGAAAGGTAAAAGAACAGTTCACAATATTTTTATAATTAGAACATTAATAAGTAAATATCTTAGTAACAAAAGAGGTAGAATCTATTTGTTGTTTCTGGAGGTGGACAAAGCTTTTGACACACTTTCTACAGAAGCACTTTGGGTAAAACTGAGAAAGAAAAATGTAAGCCAGAATTTTATAAAGATTATTCAGAATATTTATAAGGAAAACAAATTTTGTGTTAAATATGAGAGAGGATGAGTTACAGAAAAAATATCAAACACAATGTAGGTGTAAGACAAGGATGTAAATTAAGCCGTTCTCTTCATTCTGTTTATTGATGATGTTTTAAAATAAATTAGCAAAGGGAATGTACATTTGGCAACTATAAATAATATAGAGATACTGGGTCTGCTCTTTGCAGATGATTTGGCAACAGGTTCTTTAACATGTGTAGGATTAAAACGAACATTAGAAACTATAGGCACATTTTGTAGAGAATGGGGGCTGAAGATAAATAAAAACAAATCTAAGATTATGGTGATGAAAGAAGGTTTCAAATTAAAAAAACATGAAAAATGGTGATGGGAGGGCACAGAAATTGAAGTTGTCAAGAAAATTGATTATTTAGGTGTTAGATTGTCTAGTAATGGGAAATGGAGCGATCAAAAGAGGAAAGCAGTAGCAGATGTAAAAGCAGCCATGAGTGTAATCAGATCTTGTGTAAACAAAATACCAAATATGCAAGTAAAATGGTTAGAGAGAATATATGGCTCAATAGTGGAGAGCAGAATTATGTATGGAATAGAAATTTGGGGGCCAGATGAAGGATGGAAAGGGATAAATATGATAAATAGATTATTTTGTAGAATTGTTCTAGGCTTACTTAGGTCTTCACCTAACGAGGTTGCCCTAATGAAACTAGGAAGATTGGGTTATAAAAGCGAGATCATAGGAAGAGTATTGAAATATTGGCATAGAATAGGGAGACTACAGAAGGAGAATATTATTAATCAGTGTTTGGTAGCACAAGGAAAAATCAAGGGGAAAGGAAGTTGGTTGTCTAAAATACAAAATATTTTACAAGAAGCGGGCATGGAACTAGCATGGTTCGAGAAAGAAAGATTGCGTAAAGGATTTTGCAAAGAGATAACAATAAAAATTGCAGATATAGAAAAACAGGAAATATGGGCAAATCTTAACACCAAAAAATCTCTGAAATTATATAATACACTAAAAAACGTATTGGGAAGAGAAAGATGTATTGAAATTTGTGATAAGGTCGGAAGGTAAGGGTTAGCATGGTTTAGAACAGAAGTAAAATATTTAAGTGGATTAAAAAATGGATACACTAAGGGGAAATGCCCTATGTGTGCAGAACCAAATAGTACTTGGCATTCTATACTAGAATGTAAGCAAACCAAGTTTTGGAGGGAACAGTTCCTATTATGAAAATGGGAAAACCTACCAGATGAAATAATAGGTAGAAGAATTTTAAATTTAAAATCAGATGAAAACATTAAGCAACTGTGAAAATACATAGGCAAGTTAAGACAAAAATGGTTATGAGTGTAAAATACTTAGGAAATGTGCATGAGAATGATATTGTCAGATAGTGAAAGGAGGATGAAATGAGTAGGGGAGAGAATGGGACTAGTTATCTAGTATTAGTTAAACAGGACCCTTATAGGCCAATAGCCAGGGTATTAGTGTGTATAAGGCCCTAAGGAATGAGCAACTCTCAAGGGTAGAAATTTGGCCGAATGGGTTTAATTAAAAAAGAAGGAAGGTTTAGTATTGTAGGATATATAATTTAATATTGTACTGAATGGATAAATTACTTTCAATGTTGTGCTTTGTTTTTGATTGGATCGAAGCCCCCTGGATATTCCAGCAGGTAGATGCTGATGAACCGGGGACTGGGAGACTGAGCCAACCAAATTGCAACAAATTTTGATTGGATTCAGTGCCTTCTGGAATTATGGAAGGCACTGTTTCTAAATGTTATATTGCTATATTTAAAACATAAGCAATGTTATAAATACAGTTTATATGCTTATATATAGGATTATAATATTTAAAATTGTATGTTGATGTAAAGAGAAATAAATTCAATTTAATAATGCACAACAAATAACAATACATGTAATTTTATTTAAAGCCCATAGAGGTACCAATATAAAGTCTTATATTGAAGGTTATAGTATACGAAAATATATCCCATCCCCCTGATAACATTTATATTGTAAAGACCTTAATGCTGTCTATAGTTTTAAAGGCAGCTATGTAATAAATTACATCTAATGCTAACATATACAATTTAGGAATTATAAACTATCTCACACATGACACTTACAAATTCACTGTAATACTTTGACACAGATGTGAGGAATGAAGTTTTTAACTTATCTGAACACTGTTGCTATACTGCCAAAGTACTGTGTCTATTTGTAAGATTAAACTACAGCATACTTAATGTTTGTATTGTCAGGGCACTTTTTGAAACATTCTTTTATTTATTAATTGAAATCATTGTATGATTCAGTTGAACTACACACTCTTAAAGCTTCACTTACTTTTCATAAATAAGAGTGTGTAGTTCAACTGAATCATACAATGATTTCAATTAATATGATTAGCTTCACTGTGCAAGTTCCAATTTACATTTTAAGTAAGTAAAATTCTTTTATTTTTTAAGATTAACATAGTGATTTCTTATTATGTATACAAGATATAATTTTTTTACCAACAAGTAGCCATCACAGTGGCACTCATGGTTAGGGCATTGGTCCTAGTGAGCTGCAAAAATAACGATGCAGAATTGAATTCTGCCAGTCAAGTTGCATGAAGGTAATGTGAGCTTACATTACTTTAAATAATTCTATTCACTGTCTTGACTAAATAGTTAGTACTTGGCAGCGATAAATGCAGTAAATATGAAATTCTACTTCTTACTTTGAAGTAAGTACTTCTTACTTTCTACTTGGTTGCATTTGCAACAAGTAAAATTATGCAAAAGTACTTGTTAAAAAACACGTATGCATGATAAATCATATCTCTAGCATGTTTAACAATAATTTTATTTTTTTCAATCTTAAAACCAGAATATTATCTTGAATATATATATAAATAAAATTAAGGTGGTTGTTGTAGCACAATATTGTATTAGGCTTACAGCTACTCTTGTGTGTTCATTCATTGTGTACCTTACATTAAAGTGCAACATAGATTAATTACTGTTGAAATTGTGACAAGCTGTGGAAGTTGGAACAACAAATGCCCTATTAAATATTACTGAAGTGAATCTATCTTAATATTTATGGGAGTCACTATAAAATTTTCAGATATTCAACATGGAACAATAAAAAGTTGCCAAACTGGTGCATTTTTCACATACATTATAGCAAGTTCTATATGTCAGCACCTCTGCCTCTGGAATTCTTTGGTATAGCATTGGTATAGCATTCATCTTCTCTTCATCGGCAGCAACAGCTTCTTCTAGGCTAGAAAATCAATGTCTATGTAGGAGACTCTTCAATTTTATAATTGGAAGAAATTGCATAATACCAAGTTGAGACTGCAGTATGATGAAATTATTAATTACTGAAACGAGAAGTAGCATAATCTAGGTGGTTCTGTTCTTGGTTGTCTGTACTCAATTTTTGAGAATGCCTTATTAGATACCTGTAATTGTCATCTGCTTTGTTCAAGACCCTAGAAAGAAGAAGAAGAAAAAAGCATTGTAAAAGTAATATTTTGCATGTTCATTAAATTGATATCATTTTTACAACTTTTTACTCTTGGAGCAAGATTTGTTCTTCAAATATTTACATTGTATAAAATGATATGGCCAGATTGCAGATTTCATTTCTATATTTGTTGCATATGCTGAACATTCAGTAATACAGTTTTTCCAGAAATTTAAATTATGAAAATTAAATTATTTCTAACTTCAAAATGCCTTAAAAATGAATGTAAGTTTAGTGCTTTTCTGCATGCTTACAGAATTCTACTTTGTACCTGACCTACATGCATTGGCCAAGATTTCATTAAATTTAAAAACCAACATATCGAAACCACTAAAATGTAACTATTATATATTCTAGATTAGGCTAGTGAGTCGATTTTTGTACTCCTGTATTCCATGCACTATAGAACTGCTCAAAATGTGTTTCATGAGCTACTGCAGCTGATGACCCCTCAGCATGTATAACTACCCTCAATATTTCGGGCATAAATAATATCATATTACTGTAGTATAAATGAGAGGCTACAACATTTCAGATTAATTAAAAATACAATGATAAATGTTATCCAGTATTTTAATAATAATTCAATTTGGAATCAAACACAGTGAAACACCCCATTAATAATCTCTTCTAAGTGGGATATTTAAAACCACAAAGAGTGTTTTAAACATCCGACTCAGAAGAAATTATTATCCAGCATATTTAGGACCTATGTGTATGGACTTCTGTAAAGGATTAAGGATATACAGTATTTATGATAGATGGCACATAGGTAACATAATGGAGTGATGTTCTTTGGGAGACCCTTTTGACCAACAGGCCAGTTGGGGTCAGCCAAGTTCCATCATCTCTTATGGTACAGAAACATTTCATTTTTCTACTTGCAAGAATTCAAGAAGCTTTGAACTGGGGAAGATTTTTCACCATTCTGCCATAAATTAATTGTTCTAGAGCGACATCATACATTACAGCAAAGTAATTGAACATCAATAAACCATCGTTACAAATTAAAACCACTAATAATGAACAAAAGCCTACATTTTATTTACCAAGTTAGTTAAGTCAACCCCTCTCTTCCAAATGCAGTCGTTTTGCATATTCTGAGTGTTGTCAATATTAATGTTTTATTTTATCAAAAGCAAAATGTTTCAAACTTTGCTATTCATTTATGTGTTAGAACAGCAATGGTTTCTATAAGTTAAATTACTTGCAAAATATACAATTTAACACTGTATCATAATATAAAGGGCTACAGAAAGAAGTTTCAAGAAACATCCTTGGAGTTGTCAAATAATTGAGCTGCAAGCACGCACCAATTTTATAGGTTTTCCCCGCGATTTTGGCATTCATGTGAGGTTCCAAGGTCACCAATCCAGTTGTAAGAGCCTGTACTAGAGTATAAATCATTTAATAATTCATTTATTTACCCATGTCACATGAGGTGCTGGAGTTTTCCACATATATCTGGCATTAAGTGATGGCTTATTGGGCAATGCAGTTTTCTGCTGCCACATCCTAATCAAGTAACTGGATGACTGGTTATTATTGTTGGCTTTAAATCACAGTTTCTGACAGATAACTATAATAACTATATAAGTATTAATTGAAAACACAAATTTGGAGTACTTTCTGCCCTTTGGTAAAAGCACAGTCTTTGAAAGTAATAACCAATAATTGAACACATTTTTTCTTAAGACACATGTCTGAAAAACAAGTTTTGAGATATACAAATATATCAATAACATGTGCACTTTCTCTTTCAAAAAATATTAAGTTATAGGTAGACATGTCAGAAATAAATAGACAATCTGTACAATGAATGAAAGGTTAATTTGAATGAGATATGAATTAAAATGTCTAACATTTGATTTAACAAGTATATAACCATTGTAAAGAACATCACTACATATTTTGGCATATTGTTTCATCAAGTATCAAATTATATATATGGACCGGAAATAAACAGGTATGACATTGAAAGGTATTTACTAAAGAAAACTTAAAATTCTGTAACTTATATGAAAATACCTTTGAATATTAAATATATCACAGTAATATGAATGCATTTTAAAGTAACCTTTGAAACTTTTAACACAACTTGTACATAGGATCATATTTTATAACGAAGGAGCTTTATTCTCAACCATTCACTGTTCAAACGAGCTAGTGCTTATTAAACGAGTAAATGTTATGACAAATGAAGAGGGAGATTCATTCTGAAGCTTTCTTTTTGCATTTAGTTTTAGGATCAATGCAGATGATCTTTTGCTCCATGTTATTCATTCTATTTGCAAATGAACCATATTCTGCTATTAAAATCAGAGCCTGTGCTGGAATGGTTTAAATGAAGTCACACAAACATGGCAGAATTGTGTCCAATACATACTTTTTTACTCTTTCGTTTTTTATATGCCACCTTGAGAAATATCACAGAATTGTAGAGATATTTGCTGAATAAAAAAAATGCTAAATAGAAGTGCACACAATATGCTATATAAGACGGTGTATTGCATTGTTAGCTCCTTAGTTTCCTATGATTGTATAATCCTATTAAATGCTGTTAATATTAAAAAAAAATTAGGTATCATTATTATATGATTGTGCATAATATTTTCAGCAAGAGGTGAAACGATTTGTATTGCAGGCTGTAAATAACTCAAGTGACTAAGGGTTTGTAATATTGTGAGGTTGTTATGTCATAGAAAAAGTTGGCCCAGACTTTGCTGTTGAGACAAGCTTTCACTACTTATTTAAGGGTGAAATGCAACTCCGGTTTATGCATATTTCGAGTTGTAATTGTTTTGAAAGTAACCATTAAAACTTTTGTGGACACAGGGATAAATTAAACAGTAATAGTGAGGGATGGAAGTAGTGGAGATTATAAATCAGAAATAAAAGATTGTAGATAAAGAAATATTGATACAATACCTTCAGAGAAAATAAAAAAATCTGCTTCTGCTATTTTTTTCAGATCAGTTTACATAAATCTTAATTAGCTTTTAAAGCATGTACTTAGATAAAGATGAAAATGCTGCCTCATCAGTTGGAAATAACAGCAGTGAAGATTATCAGTCTTTAACATTCAAATTGAAAGTGTATGAGGATGGCTCCTCAGATTATAACTCTTCAGAGTCTCTGGAAATTGAAACATCTGACAATGAGTGAAGTGCCAAAGAACATAAAAGGTAAGAAAGATTGTTTTTTGAGTAGTGTTTAACGCCCATTTTTACTACTGAAGCACCACAGGCAGGGAACACTGATGATACATGAAATGAAATTATGTTTTGTGAAAGGATTTTTTTTTAAAGGAAGGAAGGGTTCCACGCCTAAATTTTAGGTACCTCTGCAGCATTTGCCAGTTATGAAGACTGAGGAAAACTTGGAAAAAACCCCGGTCAAGGAGGGCAGTCCTGGCAGGATTTGAACACCCCAACCTCTCACTCGCGAGTCCGTGCCTTAAAGACCTCGGCCACCCATGGCAGTGGTATGAAAGATGTATGATGTCATAAGTGTTTGTGATTTTATTTTTAATTATAGTGTATTATTATTTGTATAATAAATATTTTAATCATTTTTTCTGAAAATGCACTTTCTTTGCATAATAGAGTTAGGCCAGGAACCTGCTTATTAATTGTGGAGCGGTCATTTTGAAATGAAAGTACACATGTCTATTTATTTCTGACATGTCTACCTATAACTTAATGTTTTTTGAAGGAGAAAGTGCACATGTTATGGATATTTTTGTATATTTCAAAACTATTTTTTAGACCTGTGTCTTAAGAAAATAGTGTTCAATTATTGGTTATTACTTTCAAAGACTGTGCTTTCCCCAAAGGGCAGAAAGTACTCCAAATTTGTGTTTTCAATTAATACTTATATAGTTATTATAATTATCTGTCAGAAACTGTGATTTAATGCCAGAAATAATATCCAGTCATCCAGTTACTTGATTAGGATGTGGCAGCAGAAAACTGCATTGCCCAATAAGCCATCATTTAATGCCAGGCTGCATGACTTGGGGCGGGAGGGCAGGGTTTATCAAACTGCTGCATTGGCCTTGCGTCTCAGGGCACTGAATCAGTGTCATTTGAACAGTGAAGGAAACGACGTGTCTGCTCATTCTGCCAGGAGATTATTTTAGGAGAAATTCTCACATGAAAGTTCTGTTATGCAATGCTATTGAGTATCCATTCACTTTAGATAAACTGTCAAGAGCTCGGTTTAATTTTTCCAAAGAACTAAGAAGGGTAAGGAGTAATTTCATAAGCAGATACCAGATATATGTGGAAAATGAAGGTAGGCAACTCCAGCACCACATGTGACATGGGTAAATAAATTAATTATTAAATGATTTATATTCTAGTACAGGCTCTTGCAACTGGATTGGTGACCTTGGAACCTCACGTGAATGCCAAAATCGCAGAGAAAACCTATAAAATTGGTGCTGTGCTTGCAGCTCAATTATTTGACAACTCCAACAGATGTCTAAATTACAAGGGTGTTTCTTGAAACTTCTTTCTGTAGCCCTTTATATTATGATACAGTGTTAAATTGTATATTTTGCAAGTAATTTAACTTATTGAAACCATTGCTGTTCTAACACATAAATGAATAGCAAAGTTTGAAACATTTTGCTTTTGATAAAATAAAACATTAATATTGACAACACTCAGAATATGCAAAACGACTGCATTTGGAGGAGAGGGGTTGACTTAACTAACTTGGTAAATAAAATGTAGGCTTTTGTTCATTATTAGTGGTTTTAATTTGTAACGATGGTTTATTGATGTTCAATTACTTTGCTGTAATGTATGATGTCGCTCTAGAACAATTAATTTATGGCAGAATGGTGAAAAATCTTCCCCAGTTCAAAGCTTCTTGAATTCTTGCAAGTAGAAAAATGAAATGTTTCTGTACCATAAGAGATGATGGAACTTGGCTGACCCCAACTGGCCTGTTGGTCAAAAGGGTCTCCCAAAGAACATCACTCCATTATGTTACCTATGTGCCATCTATCATAAATACTGTATATCCTTAATCCTTTACAGAAGTCCATACACATAGGTCCTAAATATGCTGGATAATAATTTCTTCTGAGTCGGATGTTTAAAACACTCTTTGTGGTTTTAAATATCCCACTTAGAAGAGATTATTAATGGGGTGTTTCACTGTGTTTGATTCCAAATTGAATTATTATTAAAATACTGGATAACATTTATCATTGTATTTTTAATTAATCTGAAATGTTGTAGCCTCTCATTTATACTACAGTAATATGATATTATTTATGCCCGAAATATTGAGGGTAGTTATACATGCTGAGGGGTCATCAGCTGCAGTAGCTCATGAAACACATTTTGAGCAGTTCTATAGTGCATGGAATACAGGAGTACAAAAATCGACTCACTAGCCTAATCTAGAATATATAATAGTTACATTTTAGTGGTTTCGATATGTTGGTTTTTAAATTTAATGAAATCTTGGCCAATGCATGTAGGTCAGGTACAAAGTAGAATTCTGTAAGCATGCAGAAAAGCACTAAACTTACATTCATTTTTAAGGCATTTTGAAGTTAGAAATAATTTAATTTTCATAATTTAAATTTCTGGAAAAACTGTATTACTGAATGTTCAGCATATGCAACAAATATAGAAATGAAATCTGCAATCTGGCCATATCATTTTATACAATGTAAATATTTGAAGAACAAATCTTGCTCCAAGAGTAAAAAGTTGTAAAAATGATATCAATTTAATGAACATGCAAAATATTACTTTTACAATGCTTTTTTCTTCTTCTTCTTTCTAGGGTCTTGAACAAAGCAGATGACAATTACAGGTATCTAATAAGGCATTCTCAAAAATTGAGTACAGACAACCAAGAACAGAACCACCTAGATTATGCTACTTCTCGTTTCAGTAATTAATAATTTCATCATACTGCAGTCTCAACTTGGTATTATGCAATTTCTTCCAATTATAAAATTGAAGAGTCTCCTACATAGACATTGATTTTCTAGCCTAGAAGAAGCTGTTGCTGCCGATGAAGAGAAGATGAATGCTATACCAATGCTATACCAAAGAATTCCAGAGGCAGAGGTGCTGACATATAGAACTTGCTATAATGTATGTGAAAAATGCACCAGTTTGGCAACTTTTTATTGTTCCATGTTGAATATCTGAAAATTTTATAGTGACTCCCATAAATATTAAGATAGATTCACTTCAGTAATATTTAATAGGGCATTTGTTGTTCCAACTTCCACAGCTTGTCACAATTTCAACAGTAATTAATCTATGTTGCACTTTAACGTAAGGTACACAATGAATGAACAACACAATAACAATAGCTCTTAAAGGAGCTCACAAGAATAGCTGTAGGCCTAATACAATATTGTGCTACAAAAACCACATTCATTTTATATATATATATATATATATGTATTCTTCAAGATAATATTCTGTATTTAAGATTGTAAAAAATAAAATTATTGTTAAACATGCTAGAGATATTATTTATCATGCATACGTGTATTTTAACAAGTACTTTTGCATAATTTTACTTGTTGCAAATGCAATGCTTTCCATGAATAAACTCAGAAATAAATTCAGAATATTTGCAATAATGGTTCATTGTACAGCTTAAAGCAGTGTGTGCAATGTGGGAGATCATAAATGGTTTTATATATGAAAATATAAATATAACACAGTATTTACAACTCACACATGATTTACATAATTTATTGTTTGGTTAAGGTTTAATGCCATTACTTATGTCACTATTGTTACAGAGCATTTTTACGATTTGCTTCATATTTCCTTTTGTTTATTTGTAATCTATAACATTCTGGATCTGTAAGAAGTAGAATTTCATATTTACTGCATTTATCACTGCCAAGTACTAACTATATAGTCAAGACAGTGAATAGAATTATTGTTCTAATGTTCTAATTATAAAAATATTGTGAACTGTTCTTTTACCTTTCCTGAAGCCTGATTGAAATATTGAAATTTTCTTTTCTCTCTCTGCCCATTCTTGTAATCTTTTTGCTAACACTGCAGTGAAAACAGCATGATAAGTATATTTCTTAATTTGAATTGACACTATGGGGGCTACATTTGAAATTAACTAAAGTATTAGGCAATATAATCTGGGAAAATTTAGAAAGCAACTTTTTGACAATACTTAACCTAAATATGAAACGTAAGACTCAAATGCTAAAACGAAAATTGGATAATTTATGCCAAAAACAAGAGATAAAAACACCATGCAAGAAAAATACCATAAAAAATGTCTATAACTAAATTAAGTGTACTTACGAAGCTGTTGACAATGGAGTGGTATATATATATATAAACAATGTAATACAGTTTTTTTCACACTAACTCCATTCACTTACATAAAATTTGGACATTTGTTTTGGGAGCGATCGCTCCCAAAACAAATGTCCAAATTTTATGTAAGTGAATGGAGTTAGTGTGAAAAAAACTGTATTACATTGTTTATAAATGTCTATAACCTTTCACAACAAAAATTCACAGATACAGAAATCAATTTTTTGGATTAAGGTTTAAAAACTTGTGTAAATTTCTCCAAAAAAGTTGAAGATTATGTAGCAGACATACAAATAGCCACCAAAAACTTTACAGAAATAGATAGGAATACAATTCAAAGTCAGTGTTGTAACATTTTAAAAAAATTGAGTCGAAATTGTAATATACACACCACTAAAATTCAATAAAATGGAAGACTAGTTTTGGGAGCCATCGCTCCTATCATCAGTTCCTCGTCTGATAAGAGCGATGGCTCCCGAAACTAGTCTTCCATTTTATTGAATTTTAGTGGTGTGTATGTTACAATTTCGACTCAATTTTTTTAAAATGTTAATATTTGACACCACTGTTACAAAAGTTCACTATATTTTATACTATCACTGTTGTAACATTATCAAACAAATTGGAAATAAAAATAATACCAACTCTTACACAAAGATAATAAAGACACTAAAAAACAAACCTGTTATCTACACAAGAGCAGACAAAGGGAATACTGTGATAATTCTAGATAAGAATGATTATACAGACAGAATGGAACAACTATTAAAAAACAATGAATATTCAATAGTAATAAAAAATCCCCTAAATCAATGCAAAAGCACATTCAATAAAACAATTACTGATTGCAAATTAATAGATAAAAAGGAACATTATAAAATTAAAGTAGATAACCCTACAATCCCTACAATCTACGGTCTCCCAAAAGTGCACAAACCAGGGAAAACAATTAGACCTATCATAAATAACATAAATGCTCCAACTTATAAACTAGCCAAATGGTTGACTTACAAATTTTCTACTTTTCCAAGATTTGAATCTCTTAGTATAAAAAACTCATTAGATCTTATTAAAAAAATTAAAGACATAAAAATAGGAAAAACAGATACCTTGGTTTCGTTTGGTGTTACAGCACTTTTTCCAAGTATTCCTACACTGAATTTATACTCTTTGATAAAAAAGTGGTTACAAAAGATTGGAATAACAACAAAGGATATTCAAGAATACATTACATTAATTAACTTATGTCTAGAACAAAATTACTTTACATTGAATAACAATTATTACAAACAACATTTTGGTCCAACAATGGGCTCACTGTCACCAATATTAGCAGATATTTTCATGAGTGCATTAGAAATTAGACTAGTAAATAGTTTCCCTTGGATATTTAAGACTTGGTACTGCTATGTTGATGATATTTTTGCAATAGTACCAGAAAGACACTTGGATGATGCACTAAAGTTACTTAACTTGCAGGAAAAAACAGTTAAATTCACTATGGAGAGAGAATGCAATAAACAGTTACCTTTCTTGGATATTAAGATAATGAAAAAAGAAAATCACCTAAATTTTGGCATATACAGAAAACCTACACACACAGATAATTACATTAAATATAACAGTTTTAATCCAGTTCCTCACAAACATGCAGTTTTAAATATTCTTGCATACAGAATGGTTAATGTCCCAATGAATAAGGAGGAATATGAACTGGAAATGAATAACATAATGCATATAGCTATAGAATTTGGCTTCAAACAAGAAATTGTGCACAAGAAAATAGAGCAAAGAATAAAAAGAAAATTAGAGACACCACTACACTTACTCCTATCAAAGAAAAAAACAGAACATACAAAAAATTCACATACCACCCATCAGCCTTTCATAAATTTCAAAAGATTTTTAAAAGATACAACATTGTTTTGGCTGCAAAAAATAACTATTCCATTAAAAATATCCTTAACTCAAAACAAAAAGAAGATAAATCAGGAATATATCAGATGAACTGCAATGATTGTGAAAAAGTTTATATTGGAAAGACAAAAAGAAACATAAAAACAAGAGCTAAAGAACACATTAGGAATATAAACCAAAAACAAGAAGAAAAATCAGCAGTAGCTTGGCATTTTTGGAAAGAACAACATAGCATTAATAAAAACCCCAAATTACTTAAAAATATTAAAGGGAAAACTGAACTTACAGTCTGGGAAAACATCTATATTTGGAAGAATAAGCAGAAAGTTTTTAATTTCGAAATCCCGCCAAGTGATGTGCTAATACAAAAGTTCATCAAACCTCCACCAGAGATGAATCAATCTGCAACAAACAGCGAGGCCGGCGGTCGATCAGGAACTGACAATAGCAGCGATGGCTGCCGAAACTAGTCTTCCATTTTATTGAATTATAGTGGTGTGTATGTTACAATCTCGACTCAATTTATTAAAATGTTACTATGGGCTAGTGTCCATTTTATCACATGTTACAATTAATGAAACTGCAATTTTATTGCCTTCCGCTTTGTCAGGTTTTGGAAAGTGAATTTGGCGAGGTTTCCTTATCTTTTTTGTAGCAAAGAGCCTTTTTTGTGGGATAATTTTCCCCTTTTGGGACATTTCTTTGCCTATGGGCATAAATATCTGCTCATTTTGCTTTTTAACAGCAGCTAATGTTGCCTTTAAGGATGCTACATGTTTCTGAACAACCTCAAGTTCTGTGCTTGTGGATATTCCCTGAAATGTAGCCAAAAATTCATTGGTAGTTTGGTCTTTCATCTGCAATAATGAGGTGTGACTTTTTTTGCTCACTTGGGCTAGTATTTCCTCCTTTTCATTGAGAACAGACACATCCTCAGAGTCTATTATTAAATTATTGTTTGCAGAATCAAGTTCATTGCCTTTCTGAAATTGACATATACTGTGTATGTGTTTACACATATTCCATTTAATGCTGGAATCAATGCATGTGCAAGAGTATCTGTGTACGCATGTATTACATTAACTGCAGATTAATTTGCATACACAGTTCACACCACTATCTTTCACAACATAAATTTCTGTCGGGTTTGATGAGGATGTGATTTGCCAACTGCCATCCTCCCTAATAATGAGGTCTTTGTTAACCTTCAGACTTCCTTTATGCCTACGGCGTATTTCTTTCATTTTTAAAGTCAGTTTTCCTTTAGTCAGGATAATTATCCTATCAAATAATTTCTTTAATAAATTTCATTAAAGTATAAATTGCTTTATCGAGACGTTTGGTATGTTTTGCGTGCAGATACATATATTTTAGTGTGTGATGCATTCGTTCAACATGCATGTTGGTATTCAATCCAGCATGCAACCTGTGACAGTAAGCCCAGCATTGTGCATTACTTGCATAGTTTTGCTGGAGGTATGCAGCAAACTCAAAGGTGTCAGGGTCACATTTCAAATGATTTATTGCAGTATGAAGCATTATCTGAAATGCAGTGACATCTATCTCTTCCAGTAATGACTTACAATCCTGTAAACATATGCTTGTTTTTCTTGGCCTTGGACTTTTTTTATATTTTTTCTCCAGGCTCTATCTACGTGCCATGTACAATAGAGTCTCATTGTTGGCACTTCCATAATTGAAATCCAAGCATTATAGAAGGACTCTGCTAAATCTGACATAAAAACTTTAGGGGAAATATTTCCAACTTTCAATTTTATGCAATGGAAAAATATGTACAGCACCTGAAAATCACTCCTGTTGGATATTAGGAAAGCACATGGAAACCCTTGTCTCATGTCATCTAACACCATTAGTGTTATGAGTTCGAAACCATAGCTATTAAGTCCATGCGTTCCATCAATACATACACAGTCGTTTCCAAACTTCTTTAATAGTTTGCCTTGTGCATTGTTCATTATAATTAATACAAAATCTGTGCCTTTTAATTCTGGGTAAATCTCACTGACTTTCTTGTGGTTTATACAACAACACATAGGGGCTGTCACTCGAGTTCATTTCATTTACCCATGCCTCAACACTAGTCCTATCACTTTGATGCCTGACAGATGAGGAGCACAAATTATAGCATCGTTCAATATTATGTAAATCCTGTCTGGTTACTAGGTGAACTCTTTGTAATTTAGCATCTGACACCGAATCTCTAATTTTGTGCAGTATGGCTTGAAAAGGAACTTTGTTTGCAATATCTACAGCTATACTGTTTCTTTCTTTTTTTGACAGTCCCAAGTGACTTAAGTCATGTTGATGACCAGCATGAGTTGAGATAAATGTGACTAGGCATTTTCCATCTTCAGCTTGCCAGACTCGTAGCTTTGCAGGACAAACGCCGCCTATTTTATTGCTTCCTTGTAATTTTAAGAGTCTGACACCTTTACTTTGAGAAACAAAATTTCCTGAACGATGACACGCATAATAATGCCTTACAATATTGCCAGAAGTGCGAGAACCAGTATATTTTAAAACATCGATCCCGTTGTTTCCTCAATTTCCTGCTTCCAGTTTTTAAAATCGTCAAAGGATGAGAACTGTAGTTCTTCCGATTTTACTTTTATTTCATGTGCTGATTCTAAATGCTCAAATAAAAGAAGTTCCGATATTGCTTCATGACTACATAAGCTGCAGGTCATTGTTTTCTTTGTAGCTGAACGCTCACCATGGAAAACTCGCTGATGGCCTTTGAAGATGGATGCATAATTGAAATTCTTGTTGCAAATTTCACAGTGATAGGCGCACGATTGTTGTCTCTTTAGAATAGGCGCGATAACATTCAACTTTTCCGGATGTGCTAGAGCAACATGGTGTCTTAGATTTCTATTGTAGTTATACCCTTTCCCACATTCCAGGCATACGAACTGTTTTGATGCATTCGATTGTTGTCTCTTTAGAATAGGCGCGATAACGTTCAACTTTTCCGGATGTGCTAGAGCAACATGGTGTCTTAGATTTCTATTGTAGTTATACCCTTTCCCACATTCCAGGCATACGAACTGTTTTGATGCATTCGATTGTTGTCTCTTTAGAATAGGCGCGATAACATTCAACTTTTCCGGATGTGCTAGAGCAACATGGTGTCTTAGATTTCTATTGTAGTTATACCCTTTCCCACATTCCAGGCATACGAACTGTTTTGATGCATTCGATTGTTGTCTCTTTAGAATAGGCACGATAACATTAAAATTTTCCGGATGTGCTTGAGCAACATGCCATCTTAGAGTTTTCCTGTAGTTATACTCCTTCCCACATTCCAGGCATACGAACTGTGTTAATGCACTCGATTGCTGTCTTTTCAGACTAGGCGCGATAACATTCACCTTTTCCGGATGTGCTTGAGCAACATGCTGTCTTAGATTTCTGTTGTAGTTATACTCCTTCCCACATTCCAGGCATACGAATTGTTTTGATGCATTCGATTGTCCTCTTTTCAGACTAGGCGCGATAACATTCAATTTTTCCGGATGTGCTTGTGCAACATGCCGTCTTAGATTTCTATTGTGGTTATACTCCTTCCCACATTCCAGGCATACGAACTGTTTTGATGCACTCGATTGCTGTATTTTCAGACTAGGCGCGATAACATTCACCTTTTCCGGATGTGCTTGAGCAACATGCCGTCTTAGATTTCTATTGTGGTTATACTCCTTCCCACATTCCAGGCATACGAACTGTTTTGATGCACTCGATTGCTGTCTTTTCAGACTAGGCGCGATAACATTGTGGTTATACTCCTTCCCACATTCCAGGCATACGAACTGTTTTGATGCACTCGATTGCTGTCTTTTCAGACTAGGCGCGATAACATTCACCTTTTCCGGATGTGCTTGAGCAACATGCCGTCTTAGATTTCTATTGTGGTTATACTCCTTCCCACATTCCAGGCATACGAACTGTTTTGATGCACTCGATTGCTGTCTTTTCAGACTAGGCGCGATAACATTCACCTTTTTCGGATGTGCTTGAGCAACATGCCGTCTTAGATTTCTATTGTGGTTATACTCCTTCCCACATTCCAGGCATACGAACTGTTTTGATGCACTCGATTGCTGTCTTTTCAGACTAGGCGCGATAACATTCACCTTTTCCGGATGTGCTTGAGCAACATGCCGTCTTAGATTTCTATTGTGGTTATACTCCTTCCCACATTCCAGGCATACGAACTGTTTTGATGCACTCGATTGCTGTCTTTTCAAACTAGGCGCGATAACACTCAACTTTTCCGGATGTGTTTGAGCAACATGCTGTCTTAGAGTTTTCCTGTAGTTATACTCCTTCCCACATTCCAGGCATACGAACTGTTCTGATGCACTCGATTGCGCTCTTTTTAGAACGGGCGCGATAACATCCAACTTTTCTGGGTGTACTTTAGAAACATGCTGTCTTAGAGCTTTCCTGTAGTTATACCCCATCCCACATTCCAGGCATACGTACTGTTCTGATGCACTCGATTGCTGTCTTTTTAGAACGGGCGCGATAACATCCAACTTTTCTGGGTGTACTTTAGCAACATGCTGTCTTAGTGATTTCCTGTAGTTATACTCCTTCCCACATTCCAGACATACGAAGTGTTTCGATGCACTCATTATTATAAAAACTACAACTGCAAAAATAGTAACGTGCATTCAGTCCAGTTTAAACATACATCCGCACCACTGTTGCCAATGCTGAACTACTGATCGGGCTAGACTCGCATCTAAAAAGGGCCAAATTTCCTCTCAAGGGGGCTAAATATTTTCTAGCATGGACGTGTCATCGCAATACCATCCCCTACAGGCAGGTAGTAGTAGTAATGAGTGCAATATAAGTGTACAGCAAGCGGGAATTTATTCTATTTGTTCTTCTTACATAACGTAACAACTGAGGTAATGGATTTTTGGCATTTTACTGCCTGCTTAATGGCAGAACAATTAAAATTATGTTAAAGTAAAAGTTACATTTTTGGTTCCGTTTGTTAAATAAGCTAAGTTCTGGCTATAAACATTTCACGATTTTATATAGATAAATGTTGCTATGAAAATGCTTGATTTACCCATAAAATGGCTAAATTGGCTACAGTGCCTTGCACCATGTTCAACAACAAAAGTAAATTACAAGTGTACACCTTGTTTGAATACACTAAATGGAAGCCTTCCAAAATTCTGTTAGCTTGCTCACATATTCAGTCTCATTTAAATAAACAAGTGATTATAAATGCACTAAGTTGCTGTTATAAACCGGCCTCCCCCTAGGAAACCCATTCCCCTTTTCTCTCAATGCTCCGGCTTGAGCAGGAGCACAGGAGCAATACAGCAGTAACATTACCTACATATCATGTAGCGTTTGATCAAACTAAATGGAAGCCTTTCAAGAATCTGTTACCTTGCTCACATATTCCCCCCTAGGAAACCCATTCCCTTTTTCTCTCCATGCCTTGAGCAGAGGAGCACAGGTTCAATACAGCAGCAACATTACCTGCAGCAGCGACATTTTTCGTCTCTTTGTAACGTCAAGTTGTGTTGCAGGGTATAGGGGTGGGGTAAGTGGGTCTGTTGTTGTTTCCACAAAATATGAGTGTAACATAACCTCTCAGATAAATGTTTTTCTTTGAACGTTAAGTTTTGTAAGGGTAACCTAAACTCAGAGAAGTTGAATTGTTAAATAGCTCTTGCATATACATGAATGTTTTTGCATGGTCATGGATTTATAAGTGTTTGTGTACTCTTTAACGGAGTAGTGTTTCAAAAGAACCTACTCCACATCAGTAACTGATAATTAGTTTAATGATGTCGAATGAAGCGGTAAGGAAAACGAAAAAGAGAACTTTGACGCAGGAGGAGCTTAGCAACTTGTCGAAAGGGGTTAGTTTTACTATGACACTTTTAAGTTTCATTAGAATTTAATTAATTAAAAACTGTTGCCCGTATTGTTGTGACATTTATATTTCTATTTTCAGGAGCTTATTCAGCGGATCCGTCAGTTAGAATGCCATAACCTCCAGCTGAAGAACATACTAAGTAAAAAGAATGAGGAAACTTTGACACAAGCGGAAAAAAGAATCCGTAAATTTGACTTTACGAAGTTAGTACTATAATATATGGACTTACACTAGAAATGATGATAAAATAAAATATTACATAAAGGATACTTAACCAAAGCTGCTTTTGATGGTAACGGATAACATGATGGGTGGAAGGGGCGTAACTAGCGTGTTGTATATTTCATCCAAGCTTTTCTTGTCTGTTTGTGGTAGATTTAGTAAATGAGGAATAATTTTCTTTTAGGCCTAAACGTTGGTTATAGTAATGATTGATGAAGATTACATGGTGCACAAGAAGCAACATCAAGGGCAGCAACATAGTCGATTATAGACTAGAAGCATTTTTAGTAGATAACAAACATTTAATTTTTTCACCCCGTCTAGGCCTAAAAGATAATAAAGTAATAGAGAAATTGTATAGAAGAGTAGACGAGGCATATGTTTCCCTCTGGTGCAAAAAAGGCAAAAGTACTTCAGCATAAAATGGTATACCAATGAACTTGATGAGATGCATAGTGAAGTACTGTATGGTTTAGACTTTTAGTGGATTAGAGAATGATAAAAGAAAAGAGGAGTTGTTACATAATCAATATAAGAAAATAGTAGCTAAAAATGCAACTTGTGATAGATTTATTAATTTTGTTCCAAATAAATATAAGTAAGTACTCATAGTTGTTAATTAAGCAGAACCAAATATTAATAATGTAGTTAGGTAGGTATTATCCCTGAGATGTTTCAAATTATTGTATTCATTTTGTTCAGGATGTTATAACCAGACATCAAATTTTAGAGCAAATACCTATTTGGTTCCTTTAGGAGAAAGGAAAAAATAATCATTAATATAGTTTCATGAAAATTGAAAGCTATTCAGAGAGTTTGATAATGCCCAAAAATGATTGTTAGAGCTTAATTTATTAATGTACAGCTTAAAATGCCAAAATCAATTAAACTTTTTGTTATTTCACTATTTATTCACATACTTATGCATGTAAGCAATAATAAAGGTTAGATTTTGGATGAACACTACCAGAAAAGGCAACATTGCTGTTTGAATGTCTGTTAGCCTCTTTCCCTCTCCTTATTTGGTTGAGAAGTGAAGTGGTAGGACATTATCCTGTGCAGTTTAATATGCCAAAAGATAAAAGTGCAAAATCTATGCTGATCTGGTACTGGCTAACAGAATTTCACCATGTTACTTATGACAGAAAAATAATATTCTATGAGATTTGTAGCAAATAGATGTATAATAATAGTTGAAATATAGTTTAATGAATAGGCCTACATAATATTTATACATTTACCTGAGCTGAAATTCTTTTAAAGACAACTACTACAATTTAAACTTTTAATTTTGACAAGTATTTATGGGCATTGTGATTTTGGTTATTCGAAAAAAAAATTCCCATTTCGTGAAATAAATACAACATTCAGGATTTTAATTCAGTTAAATTCTACACTTTATACTTTTTGTAAGAAAAGAAGTGTCACCAGAGGTAGCATGTACAAAGGGGTAAAGGCTCAGCAGAAAAATCAAAGCAAACAAACTGTACTGACACAACCTATTTCATCTAAACTCAGCAGCAATTTCTATGCGGACTTAACCAGGCATTGCTGTCAACATTCCATGGAATGCAATTAAAAATCCCATTTTAAGAGAGCTTTTACAGAAATACTGCAAACAAAATATCCCCTCTTAATCTACCGTAAAAAAAATTATTTAGACAGAATGTACAATAAAGTGATTCTCATATATGGGTCTATTCTATGAATAGATATATAGCAAGTATGATAGTAGGGAAACTTGAACCTGATGAACCTTCCATTCTGCACCTTTATGTGTCAAGGAACTTTCAAAAGTGATAGCTTTTTGTAAACAAAGTCTACAGTTGTTGAACTCTGGCAATATAGCTGATGCTAAAGTTCTGTTGTTTTGTACTGATGCTGCCTCATATGTGGTTGCTGCAGCTCCATATAACACATTTTATCCTGATATCATTCATGTAACCTGTTTAGCTCACACCCTGAACAACATTGTGTAACATGGATTCATTCACTGGTGTATTATTCTAAATATTTTAAAGAAGTGGTCACAATTATTGAAGAATTATCTGAATCAGATTGCAGCGTGTGTAGAAGCAGTGAAAGAGTATCTGAATGACCCATCATTGAAATAAGATATTGCCTACATAACATCAAACTTTTTATTCATACCTGCAAGCATTGAACTCTTGTAAAAATCAATCTCTTTGCAGTCAAATAGCAAGAGTGAAGGTTGTCCAGGAGAAAATATATATTATGCTTTCAGTGAAATTGGGAAAAAAGTTAAAAGTGACAATGTACTAAATAAGAATGTATGAGTGGAAAAAGTATCAAGAATGATTGAGGAAAAATGTAAATGTTCCAGTAGGTATTGATGTTTCTTCTGTAGCTAATTTATAGTTTGCTCTTCTGACATCTGTTGCAGCAGAAAGAAGTTTTTCTGCTTTCAGAATGATTTTCACTGACAAAAGGCAAAGATTAACATGAAAATTTAGAAAAAAAATCTGTTTATTTAGTGCACAGAAAATTATGAAAGAGAATGAACTGGTACTGAATTTCTAAACTTAAAAAATATGTTCAATTATTTTCAAGTTTATTCAATTTGTCAGGTGGGTTTATATAATACAGTTATCAGCCTCCATTTCTGGAATATACTTTGTTGTGTCATGTTTTGTATATTTTAGTGAATAATTTGTTAATTTCAGTAAAATAAATAGGCTTGAAACCTTAGACATATGTGCCTTCAAACATTTAGTTTTACTGAAATAGGGCCTAATTTAATACATTTTGAGCTTATTTTAGGCACCTAAAAGTGAAATGTTTAGAGCCTAAAAATCTTATGCCTAGTTATAACCATTAATATTGAAAATATATAATTCTACTAGTTTAAATTACTTGAATTTCAATTAGACTCTAAGCTTGCTTAGAAAACAGAAGCCAGTGTAGTAACACTATAATACTGCACTTGTTTAAAATCCACAATATATTTCAAGAGCATTTGCTCTCATCATCAGCTGGAGACCAACTATCATCCTCGGTGATATTTTTAAATTTGTTTGTATTTAACATTTCTGAAATGTTCTTTTGTGCAGATTTTAACTTCCCTTTGTCTTTCCAACATGCATTTGATTGCAATTTTTACAATTAAGTTAATAACTACTGGATTTCTTGTAATATGGTACTGCCTTTTTGATATGATTTTAATACTAAAGTTATTCTGTCGAAGCAACATGATATTGTATTCTTTAAAGAGCATTTTAAATTGGTTATTTTCTTTTCGGTGACAAGTGGATTTCTTGTACTTGCCATTTTCATTCATTTTTGCCATTGTGCAAGTATTACTGATGGTCTTAATTCTTTTAAATTTAGTACTTTTACTATCTATAAGAAAACACTTGCCCACCTGCAAAAATAAATGGAAATAGCAAGTATAAGAAATTCATTAACCATCCAAAAACAAATAAATGTAATAAGCTCTTTAAAGAATGTAACATATATTTATTCACCAAAACAAAATATGTATATTAAAATGTATTAAATCATATCAAAAATATGCAATTCCAAATTACAAGAAAACTAGCATTTATCAACTTAGTCTTGAGAAGTACAATCAAATATATATGTATGTAGGAAAAACAAAGAGAAACTTGGAAATCTGCACAAAATAATATTTCAGAAATATTAAATATAAATCAACTGAAAAATTGGCAGTTGCAGCACATTTGTGGGCCAAAAATCATGCTTTTAAAAAGAGCCTGAATTATTAAAAACATCCAAGAATGCAGCACAGTTGTCAACATGGGGAAAAAATGTTGTTATAAAAAACAAGAACTGTCATAAACCTCAAGATTCCAAATTGGATTGTCCAGGTAAATTTATTCTATCATTGCCAAAGTACGACAGTCATCTCCAGCTGATAATAAGAGTGAATGCTCATGAAATATGTTCTGGTTTTTAAACAAGAAAGTGAGGTATAATAGTGTTCTAGGCTGACTACTATGATCAAATAACATATTGCTTCACTTTTGTTTTATTCTTCATTATCCAGGCCAATATTTATGATTGTAAAACTTAGTGCATGTTTAACTTTAAATGTGTTATGAAATGTGTATTTTGCATTGTTCCAAAGTCAAGTTAGTTTTGGCATTCAATTATACATGTAGACCATTATTTGTGAATCTTAAAATAATGACCATTGCATTTTTATATATCAAAGCTTAATGTAGCACCATGGGTGGCCGAGATCATTAAGACATGGACTGATGAGCAGAAGGTTTTGTTTAATTCTTGCCAGAACTGTCCTCCCTGACAGGCTTTTTTAGGTTTTTTCTGGTTTGCCTCAGTCCTCATGAATGGAAAATGCTATGTAGGTACCCTAAACTTAGGCTGGGAACCTTTAAAAAAATCCTTTCCCAATTTATCATTTCCTCTCAGTCCATTTCCTGTGATGCCTCAGCAGTAAAAACAAGCATCAAACAGTATTAAAATAAAAATCTTACTGTACATTAAAGAAAACGTAAATAACTAAGCTCCATGAGAAATCATTCATAAGTTTAATGAAAGAAATAAGTCAGATATCAATGTACCAAGATGACTATCAATGCTTTTATGTATGTATTTATTTTGTTTATTTAAGGATACTCTTACATCTCTGAACATTGACATCCCATTCTATTCAGGGCATGAATGTGATATTACATTTGGTTATTACAACATCCATTTTACTCTGTGAATTTCTTGAGGTAGGCATTTTTAAATAAAATCACCACTGCCAATGAGTTACGTAAAATAAACAAGTTGTTACTGCCATTTGCAAAAAGTTTCCTCATTTTTATATAATTACAAACATATGCTTATAAAACTAAAGAAAAATTGGCCATTACTGTTCTTAATTATCTAGTGAGTTGATTTGATAATCTTATGGTCCACTTCTGTTGAATTATGCAAAATTAGCTTTGCAGGCTTTTGCCTGCATTCTCAGTTGTGAGTCGACTGTCGGCTTCGTTGTTGGTTGGCTGGAGGACTTGGTATAGCTCTCGTGGACATTTTATGAACTTCTGGATTTATTTGTCTTCTGTAGGGATCTCAAAATTCATAACCTTATCCTCATATTTTTTTATATAAATTTTTTCCCATATTCCCAGCTCAACGGGTTGATCTACAAATTTCAATAATTTCACTCCCATTTCTACATCATTTTTATCTCTCCAAAAGCAATGTGCAACTGCTGATTTCTCCATTTGATTGTACCTTATGTTTCTCTAGTGTTCCTTCAGCCGATTCCAATGCTTCTTTTTGTTTTTCCAATATATACTTTGTTACATTCTGAACAGTTGATTTTGCATATTCCTGGCTTCTTCTCCTCAGGTATTCTATCATTATCACCAGAATTGAGCAAATTTTTTGGGCTAAACTTGTTCACTGGGAACAAAGTAATCCCAAACTGGGAGTATTTTTTGGAATTTTTTGGTAGCCAAGGATGGTAAGTGAATTTCATGAGGATGGTAGATTCTTTTATTGCTGTCAATGTTGTAACCTGCTTTAACCTCTTCTTTTGTTTGAATTTCTTGATTTTCTTTACTACTATTTCTTGGTCATACCCATTGAATTTTGCTGTTTGTATAATATGATGGTATTCTTTGTTGTATTCAAACTCATTCATAGGTATGTTGATGAGTCTATGTGCTAAGCTATTGAGCACTGCATGTTTGTGTGCTGTGGGATTGAACCCACTTGCCTTTATGTAATTCTCAGTCTGTGTCTCCTTTCTGTATATTCCAAATTATTGCCTGTTCTTATAATCTATAAGTCAAGAGAGGGAATCATGTTGTGTTTTTCGGTTTCAGAAATGAATTTAATTTCTTTATCTTGTAGGTTTAACAATTTCAAAGCATCATTAGAGTTTCTTGTTGACCACTGCAAAGATATCATCCACATACTGTGTCATAGTTTGAAAATGTATGGAAATGATTTGGTGATGTGCATTTCTAAACTACTCATATACAAATCAGCCAGAAAAGGCGATAATGGATTCCCCATAGTTAAACCTGCTTCTTGTTTGTAAAATTCACCATTGTACTTGAACAAATTATAACTAATACATATTCGGTTAGTTGGATGTATTCCTCAAGCTCCTTGTTTAGTTTCATCATTTTGTTTAGTTTAGTTGTAACCATTTTCGAAGAGATGTTGGAGGTTTGGATTTTGGAATGCTGGGAAAATGCAACTACATCGAAAACACTTTTTAGTGTCTTCATCCTTTTGGAGAGATAAACCTTTGATTTTCTCCACCAGCTCTTCAGAATTCTTTACACTTTAGCTATCAAATTTTGGAAAATTTTGAAATCTCTGGAGGAGCCATTTTGCTAGTTGGTAGGAAGGTGTGTTTCTATAATTGGTCTCATGGGATTTCCTGGTTTGCATATTTTTGGTAGGCAGTGTGTCCTTGCTAATGAGGTGTTGTCTGCTTTTAATTTTGGTTTCTCCTTGGATGGTATGATTGTGCATTTATTGACGAATTTGTTTGTGACCTGTGTGCATCCCTTTAAAGGATCTGATTTTATTTTTATACTGTGCTTTGTCCATTGTTACAATTTTGTTTCCTTTGTCTGCTTTTTTGTATACCACCAGTCTTTTGTTGAGCGATTCCAAGAGTTGCTTTTGTGTGTTAAACCTAACCTTACTTTTGTTGATGTGATTCAGAATTTCTTCCCCTTTTCTTCTAGCGATGTTCTTATCGCCGCTTCCAGATCTACTAGATATTTTTCTACGTTGTTAAAATAATTTACACACGTTTTTAGCCCTTTATTTAGAAACTTCATTTCTTCCTTACTGAAAATTTCTTTGGATAAGTTCACTACACTTGTCCGGACGTTCGGGTGTAATATGTGCCCGATTATTCGTCATGATTGTTTCTCGGTGCAATTTCTTTAGCTTCTTTTGCTGCTTTTCAGCTTTTTTTCCCCCCCCTCCCGTGTTAAAATTGATGTGCTGAAAAGATGTGAACTCTAAATTATCCCAGATATAATTTCCCAACATTTTCGTTAGTATTAAATGTAACTCATACATTTTTAAATCTATTTCCGAAAGGTTTTTATAGTGCTGGTGTTTCTCCGATGATATTATTTTTCTTTCTGCTGCTGTTGGTTTCTTGCTGTTCCGGTTGGATTTCACAAGGGAACAAAGTAGGCAAACATCGACCTGGGAAGATAAACAAAATGCCGACTTTGTTCCCGTAGACTTGACGGTCAAATTATTAAATATAACATTTAATTTCGTGTCGGAACGAATACAATGAAGCAACTATCATGTTCTTAATTATCTAGTTAGTCGATTTGATAATCTTATGCACCACTTCTGTTGAATTATGCAAAACTAGTTTCGCAGGCTTTTGGCTGCATCCTCAGTTGCGAATCGACTGTCGGCTTCGTTGTTGGTTGGCTGGAGGAGCCGGCAAACATCAATTTGGAAAGATAAACAAAATGGACAACAAGAAAAAAATTAAAGAAAAAACTCGCATTTCCTTCAATCACGCATTGAGAGACACAAAGAAAATGATCAAAGAATTCTTGAAACTGAAATTGCAAAGAAGGTTAATCACCATGCACCAGTTTTTGAAAGCTTGCCTCAAAAGAACGTTGTACCAAGATTCGCCCAAAAAATTGTGTGGAGAACACTGGAGAAACATAAGGTACAATCAGATGGAGAAATCAGCAGGAGCCGGCAAACATCAATTTGGAAAGATAAACAAAATGGACAACAAGAAAAAAATTAAAGAAAAAACTCACATTTCCTTCAATCACGCATTGAGAGACACAAAGAAAATGATCAAAGAATTCTTGAAACTGAAATTGCAAGGAAGGTTAATCACCATGCACCAGTTTTTGAAAGCTTGCCTCAAAAGAACGTTGTACCAAGATTCGTCCAAAAAACTGTGTGGAGAACACTGGAGAAACATAAGGTACAATCAGATGGAGAAATCAGCAGTTGCACATCGCCTTTGGAGGGATAAAAATGATATAGAAATGGGAGTGAAATTATTGAAATTCGTAGATCGACCCGTTGAGCTGGGAATATGGGAAAAAATTTATATAAAATAATATGAGGATAAGGTTATGAACTTTGAGATCCCAACAGAAGACAAATTAACCCAGAAGTTCATAAAATGTCCACGAAAGCTACACCAAGTCCTCCAGCCAACCAACAACGAAGCCGACAGTCGACTTGCAACTGAGGATGCAGGCAAAAGCCTGCAAAACTAATTTTGCATAATTCAGCAGAAGTGGAGCATAAGATTATCAAATCGACTCACTAGATAATTAAGAACATAATAGTAGCTTCACTGTATTCGTTCCGACATGAAATTAAATGTTATATTTGGCCAGTACTGCATAAATTCTGAACATTTCCTGTTTCTTTTTTCTACTATGGGGACAAGTCTTTTTTACAGAGACTATCCAGAGGAAATATTTCTATCATATGCACATTGCTTATGAATATATTGCTAATGAGAAATAATTTAGAATAAGAATATTATTCACCATTAGGCTTTTGTCAGTAAGCAGTATGTTTTGTCATGCATACAATATAAAATCTATAATGTTTCAGATAATGAGTATTTGGATAAAAAAGAATGCATATACAATTTACAATTTTTATATTAGTCCAATGCATAGGTACAGGCTTCTTAAATTTTTTGGTCTCTATTATTTCTAATTTTAAGTGTAAATGAGAAAACAATATGTTGGATTTATTAAATTCCTGATAGCTAATTCCCATTCATGCACAACAGCAGATGTGGCAGTAAGTTTTGTTTGCTTATGTATATTTTCTATTCTATAAGTACTAAATAGTTATTTAATGGAAGTGCAATATAATTTAAAAATATCTTGAGAGGAATGCACTGCTAATATGTATAATACAAATTATATCTTAACTTAATTAAAATTCAATGAACATTATAGCTAGAATAAAGAAGAAAGAGGTAAAAATATAAGATCTGTGACAAAACATTCTTCTTTAAATGTGGAAACTTCTTTGATAATATAGTTATAGCTATCCTTGCATACATTTCTCCTAAATAGTTATTTTACAGCTTAAAATAATTCTTTGAAAAAGCAGTAATTTACTGACTCCATCCTTTGAATACATTTAACCAATATACAGGTAGTAATATTGGACAAATAACTCTGGATAGCTCTTCAAATTGTAAATGTTATAAGTAAATGTATAGGCTTGAAATCTTTTGGATGAAATAAATCTAAATCAATGACTTCTTGTTAAATATACTGTGTGCATTTTGCAGTACTTAAAAAGTGTGAATGCCATTAACTTATTATCCATTATCTTTATTGAGAATATGATAGATCTATTTGACTATTATTTCTGATATTATGATAATAAATATCAGACACTAATGATAATTTTATATTTTTGCTATTTTTATAAGGAAATCATTCAAATTTCATTAATTTTGTTGCACTTAGCATTTACAAAATTTATTACAAAGACTGCAATATGAAATATATAGGCAAAATGAAAAGAAACATTACCCCACAGTTTAAGTAGCACAGGAGGATTGTAAAATATAAACATATGGAGAAACCAGCAATAGCATACCATTTCTGACAAAAGAAACCATGAATTCCAAAATGAATTAAAACTCTTTCCAAATAGTTCTTCAAAAACCCATAGAATTAATAGTATTGGAAAATATATTCATAAACAAAGATTTTCCAAACAACAATAACCTCATCTCTATTTCTTAAAATCTACAGAGGAATACATCTTAATACCATGCTGGGAAGCTGACAGTGGAACCATGCTGGTGATGGAGGCAACAGCTTTCAAAAACATGTGCGAGTAAGTGGCATAATATTAGTGAGATTTGAGTGATTTACTCATAAAAATTGCAGAATCATACTATATTCTACTATGAAAATTCCTGCTATTTGAAACTGAATTTTTATATAGTTTCTTAAACATAGACTATATAACTAAATACATAGTCATAGAATAATAGAGTTGATATAACAAATTATTAAGGAGGAATTCACTCAAATTTCACTAATTTTGTTCCACTGTTAGCTTCCCAGCTTGACATTAAGGTATGCTATGTCGATTTTATGAGCTTTATGATGAGGTTATTGTTATTTGGCAGACCAAAATTAACTAATTTTCCTTAATTAAAATCATTGTAAGATTGAGTTGAGCTACACGCTCTTATTGCTCCACTTACTTGTTTATAATATGTAGTATTAGTTTCACAAACCCTTTGTTCTCATCATCAGCTAATTGTCAACCCAATCAGCAATGCAAACAAATGGTTTGTGAAACTAGTACTGCATATTATAAGCAAATAAGTGCAGTAATAAGAGTGTGTAGTTCAACTGAATCATACTCAATCATGATCTTAATTATATGATTAGCTTCACTGTACAAGTTCCAATTCACATTTCTAGTTATTAAATTTTCTTTGTTTTCATTTATGAATATATCCACTCTCACCATTCTTAGTAGATGTGTATATAAGTTTTTTGAAAACAAAATTAGTTGAGGCTTTCCTACATGTATACAATATTGGTCTTTGCAATAGTAAATGAAAAATGGAAAAAGAATGCAATTAAACTACTCATTCTATAAGACAACACCATTAAATTCACAATGGAAATAGAAAACAACAGGGTTCTTCCCTTATTGGATATCAAAATTATAAAAAATGACAAAATACTGGAATGTGGCACATTCAGAAAAGATATACCTATACAGATAATTATATAAAAAACAACAGCCACAATCCAAAACAGCATAAACTTACTATAAATCAATAGCCTCACATTCAGATTAAACAAACCTACCAATAATAAGACAAGAATATGAATCTGAGTATTGAAAAATCATAGATATAACACAGAAAAATGGCTAAACAACAGATCTGGTCGAGAAGAAAATAGAAAAATTCAAAAAATAAAAACAAATGAAAGACATCACCACACTCAAAGGCTACGAAGATCATATGTTCAAAAAAGTTACGTTTCATCCTTGGGCATATCAAAAATTCCAGAAGATTTTAAAGATGCCAACATTCTTTTGCCTCCAGTGAACAAAAGCAGTTTAAAAAACCTAAAACTCATCACGAAAGACAGAATTCCAGCAGGAAAACAATCAGGCATTTACGAAATCAGTTGCAAAGACTGCAATGTGAAATATATAGGTAAAGCAAAAAGGAACATTACACTACAGTTTAAGAAACATATGGGAAATGTAAAATATAAACAGATGGAAAAATCAGCAATAGCATTTAAGGCAAAAAAATCCACAAATTCCAAATTAAACCTAAACTCTTAAAAGCTCTTCAAAAAGCCATAAAATTATCATGATAAGAAAATATATTCATAAATGAAAACAAGGAAAATTTAATATAAAATCATTTAAATATGTCATTTACACACACTTTATATCTCGAGGATGAAAATGTTGTGACTTTGAAACCTGTTCCAAACTGCAAAAAGTAAGTGAAGCATAAAGAGTGTGTAGATGACATATTTAAATGATTTTATAATATGAGCTTCACTGTGTTAGTTCCATATATAATTTTTTAAAAAAGGACAACTTTTTGAAAATATTTAAATAAAGAAAATTTAATCCATTAAAATGAGATTTCTGGGCTTATTGGCCATGGTCCAAAAGATGTAAAAACAGCTGACGTTTCGCCCGTCACTCTGTCGGGCATCTTCAGAGGATAACTAACCACCACTCGATTTCTGTAGCTCAAATGATGCTAATGATGTAGGGTCACTTGAGCTATAGAAATGGAGTGATGATTAGTTATCCTCTGAAGATGCCCGGCAGAGTGATGGGCGAAATGTCAGGTGTTTTATATATTTTGGTCCATGGCCAATAAGCCCGGAAACCTCATTTTATTGGATTAACGCTGGCTGTGAAAGCTTAAACAGTTTTATAGGGAAAATTTGGTTATTTTTGATTTCCAAACTACAGTGATCTCATCACAAAATTCATAAAATCCATAGAGCGACACCTTAATGCCATGCTGGGAAGCTGACAGTGAAACCATGCTGATGATGAATACAACAGCTTTCAAAACATGTCCAAGTGATTGGAACAAAACTAGTGAAATTTGAGTAAATTCCTCATAAATAATTTGATATATTATACTATATTTCAATAAGAAAATCCCAGCTATTTAAATCTGTAATAGTGTTGAATTTTTCAAAATACTGTCTGTATTAAGTTGTTGGTAGAAATTCCTAAAATATATCTTACAGATTTTATCTGCCAATAAAAATTAGAATTAGCACCAGAAGAGCTTCCCCAGAGTAAAAGAAATCATGTAGCCAGTGCCTATGAAAGAAGGCGAAACAGGAGAATAACAGCAATTAAGTGCTAACAATGTTTTTAAGTGTGTAAATCAAGAAGATTGCTCTGGCTAATTTATAAGTGATACATTTCATTTTATAAATTAAATTTTTGATCCAAATACAGTGCCAGCAACTTTTACCTATGTTATCTGCATTAGCTACATTGATACAAAAAAATCCCCAGTTTGGTCTCAGTTATACCTACTTAGTTGATCAGCCTTAAACCAAATAAAAAGCTTTTTCAGTTCTTTAAATCATTTTATCGTGCAGAGTTTCTAGAGATGTAGCAGAATTGAATGCTGTGAAGTCATATGCATAAAGAATAGTTGTACAAAACAGGAAATGTAATAAATATGTATGCTTATAGAAAAGATCTGAGATACATTTTTTTTAATTCAAATCAACCAAAATGCTGATAATTAACACACACAATTTGATATATGTATTACAAGTAGAATTATATCAGTTTTATCTTAGCATTAGATAACCTTAGTGTTTTAAGTTTAACATTATGAGGTAATGAAACACTGTACCAATGCTTTTTACATTTAAAAATGTTTCTGATGTTGTTTTTTTCTCTAAGCATTCATGTATTTAAAACCACACCATCTTCTTTAATTTTCACCGTTGATAGCTTAGTCCTAAAATCGAATTGGGATGATGTAATTACTATGTTGATCTCAAAATATAGGTACTGCAATTGCTGGTGAATTCATATTATTTTAGATACAACTGGGAAAAGAAATATGAATGGTGGTTACTTTGGTTATTTTAATCCTGCTTTTTATAAATTGCAATTGTTACAGCTATTTTTAAGAATTTTGGAAATTTCCTTTTATTGACATAAAACTGGACAGAACATTCAAAGAACAACATATTTTCTCATTCCTTTTCGTAACATAATATTGGATAAACCATAGCAGACTTTGATTTTGATATTACTAAGTTTTTAAATGACTTTTTTACATTTCTTGGGCACAAGTGTTTATTGAATTGCATAATAAATTAAGTAAGAAAAATTTTGCTTGGTCTAGAACAAGTATTACAAAACTGAGGAAGATAATGGGAAATATGGAAATACTAGATAGATTATAGTAGACAACCATATTAAATACAGCAATAAAACTAAAGCAACTCATCCTTGACCTACAAAGCAACTTAACTCGTAATATAACACATGAAAGCCAATGTGACTAATTTCATAATATAAGTAGCCTGTGTGTCCTATACAGTACCATAATAAAAAACAATTGTGTAATTTTGATGTTCTTATGTTGCTAGATGCAAGTGGCGACATGTTTTGCTAAGAGTGCTGTACCTTGGATGGGATTACCAAGGGTTTGCATCTCAGGAGGACACAATACAGACAATTGAGCACCATTTATTTTCAGCTCTAACCAAATGTTGCTTGATAGAGAAAAGGGAAACAAGTAACTATCACCGTTGTGGCAGAACAGATAAAGGAGTTAGTTCATTTGGCCAGGTGAGAAGGTTGCATTCACTCCAGAGTAAGAAAGGGTAAAAAAGATACTTTCAGTTATTGGAAAGGTAGAGTTAATGCACATATTCAATTTTATCTACTGGGTACAAGAATTGTATTAGTATCTTTTATATATCAATATCACTGTATCATGTGAAAGTAATGCACCAGGTTTTTCTATATAAAGCAGATATTTTATATTCAACAAAACCACAAGTGCAGCTTGTTGAAATATAATTTTATCTTTAAAAACTTTGAGGAAAACAAACAAAAAGGGATAAAAAAAAACTGCAGCATTGCTACAACCTCTCTAAAACATTGATATGTGCTATTTTATTGTATAAGTTAAAGCAATATAGCATACTCATATGATATGTTATTCAAAACTATTATAATGCTTAAAACAAATTCATTTGGTTGGGATGAAGATAAAAAGAAAACCACTTAAGAATAGGTACCTGGTATTTTATCAAAGGGTAAGTTAACAAAGAAAGATGCATCTCAAGTATCAATTCACAGCTTTCTTTATTAATATATTGACACACATGCACAAACACATATATACCCACAAACTTTCCTTCTTCACAGGTGTGGTGTATAAAATATAAAGTGGTAGTAGTTAGTAGTTAGTGGTACTGGGTGTCAGTGTGGGTAGTGGGCGGTAGTTAGTAGTGATAGTTTATTGATCCAGTTGATCTCTCTAGTACACAGTAGTACAATTGATGTTAGACACGTCTTAATAAAGTACTGACTTATATACAAGAATATCAAAAGTAAAAATCACGATACAATAAAATCAAGTTAAGTACATAGATTAAATACATATTCATTTTCACACTACTAGAACATAGTGCAGTTATGAAATAGTTATTTATCATTATTTGCAAGGAAATCTTGAATGAGTAGAAACAATAATTAATTAGATGTGCCTTTAGTTTGAAACTTATCTTCTTGTATTTCCTTTAAGTAGTTCAGAAAGTTATTGATATCTTTATGCCAGTGTACAATATGCTTCTTTGGTTAAGGAAGTATTATGCTTATATGCATGGAGGTTTGAGTTTTGTCTTGTATTATATTGATGTACTGCTTCATTCTTAATGAAGGGTGATTCTGTATAGCGGATAAACATTATTATTTCAAATATGTGGATACAAAGAGGAAGAAAGCCTAATTTTTTAAAAAGTGGTTTACATGTTGTTCTTGAACAACTTACTTAGTAATATTTATAATTTAATTATTTTGTACCAATATATTTTACTTTATGGCTTTTAACTTCTAAGTCAGTTACAAACAAGAACATATGGGCTATTTAATTTACTTCTAAAATTAAAGTAATTTTTATATTTTGTGCTTTTTTTTAACCTATCTGATCATAGCCATGACCAGACTATCTGCATACCAACTGTTTTATTTTGTATGATGTTTGTAGTGTTTAGCTTTTCTAGCCAACCTCCAAAGATTTCCCACCAATTAAGTAACAATGTATAGATAAGTATTTGGTCACTTGAGTTACTAGAACATGATGTTCATTTGATTACTAGATTATAAAAATTAACTGAGCAGTAGCTATTATTTTTAAGGTATGTTTCCTAATCTTTTTGTATTTTTGATGCAACAAACAGGTGATTTCATTGGATGTTCGTAGTGCATTACAAGAGGAAGATAAAAATAAGGTAGAAAGGGAAATACCATATCCCAAGCTGTTGAACCGGGTGCTCCCTCCAAATATTCGAGTGTTATGTTGGGCCCCGGCACCATCTGAGGACTTCAGTGCTAGATTTCATTGCTTGAACAGAACATACAAATACTGGTTTCCGCGAGGAAATTTGAATCTGCAGGTACAAATTTATTCATTAGCTAATAGCATTTATGCATTATAAGAATTATGCTGTTGGTAAGTTTCCCTATTATGAGTAAAAAAAATTTTAAAAAAAAACTTTTGAAAGCACTACAAACATTTTAGAACTCCATTGGTTTTTCTTCATTTAATTATCTTTTTCCAAACATTTTTAGCATTATAGAGCTCATGTTGCCAGTTACTGCAATCACTGTTCATCATGCACTCTTCACGGTCTTCTGTGAAACATGCATAACAATATTGAACCATCTGAATGCTCATACATCCTTTCTCATAAATAAAGGTTAACAAGGTACAGTCAGAAAATAACCAGAAAGTTCTTATAAGTTTACTGTAACTGTTGTGTTTAATTATTATGGAGATGTGGCATCTAGTGAGTACTGTAGTAGATAGTCTGTCATCTGCTGTTGAGAATCAAACATGACAGATTGAATTAATGTTGCACTAAAGTTGAATTGCATGGAGAGTTGCAATTTTGGCATGCAATTGGCTTAAAATACATTGAGATTCATCAATAGGTGTTAGTAATTCATGGTGAGAACCATACGTCATCAAGGCATGTGACAAAAGTATTAAAATAGCATCACATGCCTTGAAGATGCTCCCAGTCGGGCTATTATGCTACTGTTGTGAATCCTGATGCAGTTTAAGCTATTGGTAACCTAATCTTGGAGAATTTACATGTTACTGTTGATGAAATGCTGTAGCAATAAACATAAGTCATAGATCAGCATATAAGGTTATTCATAATTACCTGGACTACAGGAAAGCATGTACCAGTTAGATATCTCATTTCCTGACACAAGAGACGAAAGAAATCATTTGGTTGCTTGCCAGATCCTTTTGAATCAATATGAACATGAAGGAGAAGCATTTCTTAACCGAATAGCCATACTGATAAAGGTGAATGCCTTGTTTTTCACCATTGAATCATACAAAGCTCCATAGAATGGTTCCCCAAGGAAAAGGAAACCAAGCTCAAGCCTCTACAGGAAAGGTGGTTCTGACAAATATGACACAAAGGGGTAATTTGCATTATTTACCTAAAAGCCATGTGCACAAGCTACTGTGACCTATTGGAGGCCTCCTTTCCAAAAGCATTTGTCTTCAGCAAGATACTGCCACTTGGATGACATTGCAAGAAATACCATTTCAACTTCATTCACACAGACCATTCACAGTCTAATTTTCTAATAAAGGAAAGTTTGCAGGGCAACAAATTTAAGTTCATGCTAATTTGAAGTCTGTGGCATATGAGCAGCAGGGGCTAATGAAGACCTTTTGGCATCCATTTGCTTGTTTCCTGCAGGCACAAGAGCAGATATGTTTAATTATGAAGTATTTTTCATATTTATATGTCATTTTTACACTTATTTTCTAATGTGCCTTTTACCATCACAGAAGTTTCATATTTTAAAAATATATTACTCCGTATAATTCAAAATCAGAGACATTTAATAAAACTGCTTGAGAGCTGGTAGTAACTCTCTTAAGCTTTCAGATCCCAGCAACTGCATTGTTGTTGCTGTTTTCCAGAAATAAAGTAGGGAATTAACCTCATAATTTTTTATGGTATTTTAAATGTTTGTTATAGCTGTGCTTTGAGAATGTTAAACAATAATGGTGAGAAAATTTTATTTTTAAATCATGTTATTGGATCTTAATTGTTAAAAGAACATATGCTGCCATCATTTTTTAGGACCTGGGATACAGAACAGTCACTGCACAACAGCAAAATAATCTAGGAATATTTTTATAATGCTTTTCTTTATCACATATTTTGTTGCACTCTAATTAATAATGCACGGAAGCACCACTTCATTTTAGGTTAAACATCACACTTAATGCAAACTTTTAATACAATACACATTTTTGTTGGTAATGGCAGACATATATACTCTAAGAAAATTGGAATTGGCAAATTCAAAATATCCTGCTGCAAAAATGGGTCAGAAGAAGTTAAATAGTTAATCTGCTTTGTGACTAAAACTTAATAAACTAACAGGTGGTAAAATATCTAATAAAGGACATGAAAATAGATATTATATTTTACCCCTTAAAAAGGGAAAAGGAGAAATTTTTAAATTACCAAGCCAAAATAAAATTAGGAAAAATTACAAAAATATCATTTCAATGATAAAATTTCAAATGAGGAATAAAAATTAGCTGAAATTTACTAGATACAAGAATATAAAAATGGAAATGTTTATCCAAATTGCATATTTGGAGGTTTATTAGTTCACAAGTATTAATCAATATGCAGAAGCTTTCCAAATCTAATAAATTTTAGGAATTCATGGAGTTTAAAGAAGAAAACAAAATAAATAAGCTGAAGTGCAAACTGGTTGGTCCTCTCTTTGCTCTTACATAATTAATTCAAAATTGTCTGTGAAATTATGTCCATTCTTTTAATTTCAGTTATTTTACCGTTATATATTTGCAGGTCAATTTTAAGCATTTACTATGATGTTATATTATTGCAGGCAATGAACGAAGCCCTAAAGCATCTCATTGGAAAACATGACTTCCGTAACTTGTGCAAGATGGATGTTGCAAATGGAGTGATAAATTTTGAGAGAAGCATTTCTAGTGCCAGCATTGGCCTTGCATTTAAGGATCCTAATGATTCAGGTTTGATCCTTTAAAGTATTTACTAAATTTACTCTCATAATAATCCCCCTCTTTTTTACACTTTTATTATCACCAAAAAAGGTAAAGGAAGGGCCATTCTATGTGTGGGAATCTTTGCATTATAACTGGTGAAACAATAAATCAATCCATAAGCACAGTACTATAACCAGCAACAAAATCCATCTACAAACTGCCAGAACAACTAAAAAGATCAATTCAATCCTGCATAGTGGCATCCAAATGTATAACTTAATAACCAATGAAATCAGATAAACACCTGATTAGATTTAGGAAGAAGTTGGAACTGTTAATTAATCAGTGTTTTTATAGTATACAAGAATTCAATGCATACTTTAATAAAACTACCTATACAGATAAATTATAAGTATTAATAGTTTGAAATTGTTATATTTTGTAATTGAAGAAGCCATGAAATTGTAACAAATTTCCAAAGGTGAATAAAGTATATGATATGATATGATGATAGGAAAATATTATTTACTATTAAGAACAATTATGCTAGTGTCAAAAAACAGTGCAAGAACTGTATTTCATAAGAATTGAAGACAGGAAAATAGGATTATTACTAAGGCCAAGGAAATATGTTATAGGGTAAGTTCATGTCAAATTAAACAATGAAAAATTATTTTGGAACATCGTGGCATGGATTTTGTTAATTTTTTGTGTACTTGTATCTTACCAAAGATAAATAAAAAAAATATTATTTTGTTTTAATTTCAACCATCCATTTTTATTGCATATATTTTTAAAAAGCCAAAAGACCACATAATTTGCTAACCAGCATATTTAAATGTTAGTTATTTGAAAACTATAAGAGATATATAGCTGATACAAGTGTTATTTTAAAGTTTATGACTTAAAGGGCTTTCATTTAATATATATAACATGACACCATTATAAATTTATTTCAAATTTACTGCTTCTCAAAATTTTGAAATTTCAGAGAAACAGAATTTTTACATTTTCTTAAAAATATTATATATAAAGGTATATGTCTTCTAGCTACTAAGTCCAAATTTCAAGGTGTATCTAAATTGTATTATACCAAATTTAAATCTTCTTCTTTACAGTGATAAGGAATTAAATTAAAACAGTTTTCTTCTGGACTATTTAATTATAACACTGATCATGAAAACCTAAGAAGTTTAAGAAATTAAGTCTCTAGTAGATAAAATATTTTAAAATGTTAATAAACACCCCCATGGCTTTCCTCTTAATGAACTTAATGAACTTAACAGACTGAGTTGAAAACATTTAAAATATTAATATAATGAATGATAAAACACACTTAACGTATCACTCTCTAAATTTAAAAATTCAGGACATGTTTTGTTAGACTTTTGCTCACATCGTCAACTTTTAAACGACTGGTGGATCATACTAAGTTAGAAAGGTAGGCAACTATGAGGACTTTGGTGGTCTATTGATGAACTTGTACAAAATATTGTCTGCTTCCAGAATATCAAAATTCATGAGTTTATGTTCATGTTTCTTTATGAAAATCTTTTCCCATATGTCAAGTTGTGATGTTGAATAGCTTGTAATAAAGTAATGCCTATTTCTATTTCATGGTATTCATTCCAGAAATGTGCTGATATGACCGATTTTTCTATCTGTTTATAACGAATATTTCTCCATTGTTCCTTCAATTTGATGTCTATATTTCTCTTGGTATTGCCTATGTATATATTTTCACAGTCTTAACAATTGATCTGGTATATACCTGATTTTTCATCTTGGGCCTGGAATCTGCTTTATTTAATTTCAATAATTTGCCAGCACTGTATATGTTCTGGGATGCTAATGTAATGTTATATTGTTTGAAAAATGTTTGCAATTTGTTATTAGCTTTTGGGTGGTAAGTGAACTTTTTGTAAGTTTTTTCTTTTGAAAAATAGACTTTTTTTCTTTTGCAATAGATTGAGAATTTTTTTTCTTTTGAAAAATAGACTTTTTTCCTTTTGCAATTGATTTAGAATTATGTGAATTACATTTAAAATTATCAAAGTCTTTGGGCACCACTATTTGGGAAAATTTAGAAAATAATGCATTAGAAATTATTAGTTTCAGAGTTAAACAAAAATACAGAAAAAGAAATTCAACAAATTACATTAACTTGTAGATAAGACCAAAATCATCTGAAAACCTAATTTCAAAGTAGTCAATCTCTCCAAAGAAAGATTTAATGCAAATGAAATAGAATTATTGAATAAGGAGATCAATACTTGTATCAGCTTTTCATCCAATTTAGAAGAATATATAGCAGATATTGAACTAACCATTTAGAATGTCAATTTAATAGATAAAACTTTTGTCAGGACAACATCTTTCAGTATATTACAAAAAACTGAAAAAAGAAACCAAAGCCATAGTTTTCATCCAAGATTTATCAAATCTCTTAACAATGAAAATGTAATTTATATCATTGTATGATTTATTTGAACTACACACTCTTAATGCTTCACTTACTTGTCATAATGTATGGAACTGGTTTCAAGAACTAAATGTTCTCAAAACCGGTTCCATTATATGATTAGCTTCACTGTGCAAGTTCCAATTTACATTTTAATTAATAAAAATGTAGTTTATACCAAGACTGATGAAGGAAACAAAATTGTGATCTTGGGCAAAGAGAATTACAGACAAAGAATGCAAGAGAAAACAGTGACGAATTCATCGAAGTAAAAACAGACCCTTTAAATAAATGCAAAAAATCAATAAAAGAAATCCTAAAAAGTAGCACCTTATTCTCAAAACCGACCATTACAAAGTCAAAGTACATAATCCATTTTTATCCAGGATTTTTGGCCTACCAAAAATTCATTAACCTGGGAAAAGCATGAGACCAATTATTACAACACTCCTAGTTATCACTTAGCAAACTGGTTGTCCTCAAAATTTAACACATTTCATAAATTTTACAGTTTAAGCTTAAATAACTCAATGAATCTTATTAATAAAATTAAATATTACAAATTGTCTCCAGTGACACTTTGGTTTCATTTGATGTCAAAGCTTTTTCCCAGTATACCACAGAATAAAACATTAACTCTTCTAAGAAAATGGTTACAATCTTTCCATCTAACAAAGACACATATCAAAGAATACATAAAACTCACAGCACTATGCTTAAATCAAGCCTTTTTCACATTTGAAAGAAAATTTTTCAAACAAAAATCAGGATTACTAATGGGCAGCCCTCTTTTACTGTTCCTAGCTGACTTACATGTGAGTTCTTTTGGAAATGCATATCACTAAAGCCTTCCCTTACATCTTCAAGATCTGGTATAGATATGCAGATGATATATTAAGAGATATGTAGAAAATGCACTGAAACTATTAAACCTGCAGGAGTCCACAATTAAATTCACTATAGAAATTGAATCCAACAACATATTAATTTAATGTAAAAAATCTCCTGATTGATAATGTTAATGACAGTATTCCACAAGAGAAAAAGCAGGTATTTATAAAATAAGTTGTGCAGAATGTAAAAAAATCTACATTGGAAAAACAAAGAGAAACATAGGCACACGGTTAAAAGAACATTTAAGAAACATAAAATACAAGCACTTGGAGAAATAAGCAATGGCATCTCATTTCTGGACAGAAAACCACGACATATTGAATAAAAGAAAATTAAAATATTAATTGGAACTTGCACAGTGAGCCAATCTTATTGATATTATTGTATTATTTAGTTGAAAAACTAAACATAATATATTATGACAAGTAAGTGAAGCATTAAGAGTGTTTAGTTCAACTAAATCATACAATAATATCAAAAGAAAATTATTAAAAGTGCAAGGACCTACAGAATTAGCAACATGGGAGAAAATCTACATTCACAAATACAAAGACAGTTTAATGAACTTTGGCACTTCCGGTGATGAAAACATAAACTTCAAGTTCATCTCACCTCCATCAGAGCAGATTACACATCCCCACAGCATAATAGTTTTACCTTCAGTCAACAATGGGCTGACAATGCGAACAAATGGTTTGTGAAACTTGACCTACATATTTAAACAAGTAAGTGGAGCAAAAAATGATCTTTACAATCTATGTGCTTTCAAGAGAAGAAAATGTAAATTTGTCCAAATGAAGCTGCAGTGACATGTGATTTTGCTGAAAACTATTCATTTGTTGTACAAGATGAAGCTCACTCATTCCATTAGAACAGCTCAATGGCAACTGTTCATCCATTTGTAGTATACTACAAGAAAAATAATGAACTGAAACATAAAAGTTTTGTTTTCATCTCAGAATGGATGAAACATGATACAGTACTTGTTTATACCTTTCAAAGAAGATGTCTTGCTCTTTTGAGAACAGAATTGCTCTCAAACTTGAAAAAGATATTTTACTTCAGATGGATTGATAGTGCAATACAAAAAGCGGAAGAATTTTGCAAATTTGTACACCATAACAATTTCCAGGACATTGAAGCAGAGTGACATTTTTGTGCTACTGCACATGGCAAAGGAATTTGTGATGGTGTTACAGGCACAGTTAAGAGGCTTTCAGCAAAGTCCAATCTTCAAAACCCTCTCTCAAAGCAGATCATAACACTTCGACAGCTGTTAGAGTGAGGGAAAGCAGGCATCCATACAATAATATAACAAATTATTAGTCAGGAAATAACAAATTTTGTTCCACGTACTTGGACATGTTTTGAACGCTATTGCCATCAACATCAGCACTGTCCCACTGTCAGCTTCCCAGCATGATATGAAGATGCCACTCTGTGAATTTTACGATCATAGTAATGTGGTTACTGTTGTTTGGAAGATCAAAATTAACTAAATTTTCCTTAATTGGATAAACTGTGCTTACAAACCTATAGACAATGGGGTGGTAAAATATCGTACATTAATATAATTTCCCCACACTGTAAATTCTATGGGTTTTTGAAGAACTTTTAAGAGTTTAGGTTCATTTTGGAATTTGTGATTTTTTTTTTATGCCAGGAATGGTATGATATCACTTATTGAATGAATATTTATTGTTTCTACATATTATAATTTTAGTTTTACAAATTTCCTTGATCCTTGAGTGCTTGTTAATTAATGATCCTATATAACTAACACTCTGGTTGCTGTGTAGATGTACCCTACATCTGCTCTAACTATACATATTATTGAATGGAGTTTACTAATAAAGGTGATCATCTTCCCTAATTGTTACATTGTTACCTTATTACCATCTTTCTTTGCCTTAATCCCTTTCCTCCACTTTTTTTCCCCTTACTTTTCATACATAATTTCCAAGTCGATTCAAAAATTCTTTTCTTCTAATCCCAAAAATTTTTAATGCCAGAATTTCTGTCTGCAAATTATCCCACTTCTTCCATGTCTCCTCTCTCCATCCTTAGGTTTTTGTACATTTTAATATACAGTGCATTTTTATACATATTGGGCACAACTTTTTGTTAACTTTTACTCTACCTAACATCATTGTTCCTGTTCTTGCCCATTCCATACCCTCCATACCCATTTTGTCACAAACCTCAATATATTTTCCCTGCCCCATTCTTTCTTAAAACTCCTACTCTTATCTCTTAGGTTACTAAATATTTCCTCTATCTCTGCATCTTCATTACTTGCTTTCACTTTATTCCATGCTCCTTGCCCATTTTGTGACTTTAAACTATCTAGCTTTCCCAAACCAATTTCTTTTACAATTTCCTTTAATTTACCTACCCAACTTCCTACCCATTTACCTTTTTCTTGCTTCCCCAAGCAATCTTTGAGAATATTTCCTTCCTCCAATGGTTGTATCCTCTGCCAGTATTTTGCAATGCTTTTTATTATTAGACCTTTTTGGCCCATCCTTCCTAGTTCCATTAGGGCTACTCCTCTGGATGCAGAGCTAGGTAATTCCAATATCATTTTACAGACTGCTCTCTGAATCTGATCTATACATTCCCACCCTTATATTCTGTCCCTTGTATTTCTATCCCATGCAGCATCATTTTTGGTTCAACTGTAACCGAATATACTCTGTTTAGCCAGCTTATACTCGTATTTGGGATTTTTTCCAAGCATATTCTTATACATCGTAGCTAATTTTCCCTTCCCTAGTACATTCTTCCTTTGTTCTGTCCATTTCCATTAATGCTACTACTGATTTTTCTGTGTGTGTATATTTTACATTTCTCATATATTCCTTAAAAAATAGGGTTTTATGTTTTACCTATATATTTCATATTGCAATCTTTGCAACCAATTTCTTAAGTGCCTGATTGTTTTCCTAATGCTATTTTGTCTTTTATGTTGGTTTTAACAAGATTTTTTGAATGTATTTGTTCACTGGAGCCAAAATAATGTTTGCATATTTAAAACTGTTCTGGAATTTTTTAAATTTGAACTGAGGAGCTGCAAAAAATGTGTACCTTTATGAATGTATTTTTTTAGAAAATTTAAAAATTCTGTTTCTCTGAAAACTTGAAATTAAAAACTTTGGGAAGCAGTGAATTTTGAAAACATCCACAATGGTGTTAATGTTATTTATCACATGAAAGCCCTATTCACAAGTTTTAAAATGATACTGTCCTCATGACTGTAGCTGCCATGTATGGTTCTGCAGTACATATAGTTTTAAATATATGGTGGTCAGAGAATTGAGAATTTTAGGCATTTTGTAAATTCATTATCTCAAGAAGGAGTGGTCCAAAAATTCTCAAAATAAAAATCTTAAAACAACTTCTGTAAAGGTGAAAATGTACATAAAATGAACCAAATTCATGATATTAAGGCTTTATGCATTGGTTGATTTGACATGGACTTATCCTATAAATGCTATAATAATGTGTATGATACTTATGATTTGAAAAAGGTAACCAAAAATCAGATGTTATATTGCTTTTAATGTGTGTTTTGTATTAGTTTCCAATTATAAGGACATAATGGATGTTGGCATTAGTTGAAAGCTTCTATTAATATATGAATGCAAAAAATGTTTGCATTTGAAGGCATTCCCGGAGCTTCAAGCTTTTAAGAGCAGATTTTTTTTTCTATGTTGTACATGGAAAAAAATTAAACTGATTATTCTAAATTTAGTTTTTCATTAATTGCAGTGAATCTAACTTAAAATGTGTGCCCCTAGCATTTTTAATGCCTAATTTTTTTTTTTTCCAATGCCTAATCAGAAACATAGCTTCTTCTTTCTCTATCCCTTATGCCTCTTAGGCTTTGGGTTTCTTCAGCCACTTTCTAAACTCTCTCTATCTTCTGCCATTTATTGCAATTCTCTTATTGACTCCCCATGACTGTGCCATATTCCTCCATGTATTGTTTCCACTGTAATCATGGTCTTTCCCTATTTCTTCCTCCTTCCAACCTTGCTTCATATGCTCTCCTCAGCAATCTATCCTCTGTCATTCTTACACATGCCCAAACCATCTCAGCTGCTTTCTTTTCATTATACTAATTATATTTTCCTGATTTAAATTCTCCCTTATTATTATTCTCTTTCTTACTTGAACTCTTCTTGTCCTTTCTAACCACTTTTCTTAAATATTTCATCTGAACTATTTCCATTCTGCTGGAATGTTCCTAGAACATTCCCATATAGTAAATTTGCTTTATATATTGCTTTATATACACTGATTTTGGTTTTCAAACTAATTTTCCTTTTACCTACTATAGTTTTGTATATTTGATAATATGTATTTATTGCTTTATTTATTCTGTTATTAACCTCTCAATCTAATTTTCCATTGTTTGTGACTAATACTCCCAAATATTCAAAACTTTCCACATTTTCCAACATCTCTTCCTTCCATGCTATTTTAATTTCTTTTTTTCCTTCTTTACTTATCACCATTAACTTACTCTTTTTTATAATCACTTTCATCTCTCTTTTCTCTAACATATTTGTCCATTCTATTACCAATGTTTGTAATTTTTTTCATTCTCAGTCAGCAACACTATATCATCTGCATATCTAACGTTTGTACATTTATTGATCTCAATTTTCAATTTTCTGTTTTCATTCTGGGTATTCTCCTTTTAAAGTGTATAATAATTTTATTTACAAAGATGTTAAATAATAAAGGGCTGAGACTGTCTCTGTTTTATTCCTTTTTTCACCTCAAACTCCTGTGACATTTTCCCTGACAATCTCAATATCCCCACCACTTTTTCATACAAACTTTTGATAGCCCTAGTAATTTTCCTATTCACTTTTAGCTCCTCTAATGCTTTCTATATTTCTTCTTTCTGTTCAATTTATGATCTAATACAGAAACATAACATTATTGTTAAATTTAAAAAAATTATAAACAAATGCATATATGATAGCCTTTCTGAAGTAAATTGCATGTATGAAAAAAAATTCATTGTTCTTAGTGTTTAAATTGAGTATATTAACTAACAGTGAAATTCAATAATTTTCATCTATTGTATATTGGATTAGTTGCCTCTATTAAATAATATTCATGTTTTGTCAATTATTGCTATTTTCTGATATCTGAACCCAGGCAGAACTGCACAATTTCATGAAAGTTTGCTGGAATTGTTTGAATAGAAAAAATTAAAGCTTAGCAGGAAATTGATTTTGAATGCACTAGTTGAAACTTTCCCTGGAAAGAAGAAACACTGACACAAGCTCCAAATTACTTTAAAAAGTTTATTACATATTATTTCATATAAATCAGTTTTATGTTGTATGCATTTATGGCTGCATGTCTAATGGCATTTCATTTCATTTTTTTATTTGCCCAATATATACATATACAAGTAGGTGGCATCATCAATACAAAGTATAAAATTAACAATAAATATGTCGAGTATTTTAAACAGAAATTATTCAAGTCAAAATATATACATTTTTGGTTTAAGCATATTAAATATATTCTGAACAAACATGAAATATTTATTTTGCATATGTACATATCATTATTTTACATCCTGCTATATTGTATTCTTTGACTAAATAAAATTCTTACTTTTTAAGTAATTTTTTAATTTGTAGAGACTGTAGCTACCTGATAAAATAATGGTATAAGTACAGTAATTGAAATACTTTATTTTAGACCCCTGGGCTGGGTCAGAGTCTAGTCCCCTGGAATTCCAGTAGGCTACTGCTGATGAACTGGGGACGGGATCTGATGCAGTCAAGGTAAAAATATTATACTTTGTTTAATTATTTAGAATTTAGATAAAGGATTAGTATCAAATTATTTATATATTTAACATTTTTGTAACTGTGAGGCATTACATCTAAAACATCCTGGGCCAGTTAGGTAGGAATCTCTTTGTAATTTGTATTTTTCTTAGCATTTCAATGAATTTCAAAGTAATTTTTAATTTCTTTTAGTTTTAAGGTATCACCCTTTTATTTATTTTTATATTATTTTATGTATATAATGTTATAAATGTTACGACTTTTAATTCTCAATAGCTATTTTTGCACAAGTCTGATATTTTTAATTTTGCAATTATTCTTGTTGCTTTCTTTTGTGGTCTAAATATAGGTTTAATTTCCCTTTTGTTGGCATTATCCCACAAAATATAGCTTAATTTAAATGGGAGCTGAATAGTGCATAATTCTCTTGTCTTTATAGATTTCATATCCATAATCTATGGCATTTGCCTAATTATGTAAATTTCCCTGTTTAATTTATTACTTATTTCATGCATGTGTGTATAGCAGTTAAGATTTTTGTTAATGGTGACCTCTAGAAATGTATATTTAACTTCTGGTATTCCTGCATTTTGTATTTTAATTTTAATACTGTATCCCCCCATACCTCTCAGATTAAAATATATCCTTAGAGTTATTTACAACGTTTAGGGTCATATTAGCACTTTTTAGGCATTTGTATATAAAATTCATTACTTGTTTTGCTTTCTGTTTTATACCCTCTACTTTGCATCTGTTAAAATTATAGTGATGTTGGCAATTCCCCAATTTTAAATTATTGCAGGTGATAGTTTATTGCTCCCAGTTGCAGCCATTTGGTTTGCAGTATTTATATAATATTCGTATAACATGTTTAATTTGTGGTTTGTCTATTATATAAATTTTGCTGAATAGTATTTTCAACATTATTTAAGGTAGTATGCTCTTGTGTGTAATTTATAATTTCATATTGTCTTGACTTGGTTTATCAATTTCTGTAGTCTATTGCTATTGTGCAGTTTTTTGCTGTCACCACTGAAAATGTTTACATATTTATGATTTTTTAGATTCTTTGGAAAGTTCATCTTTGTTTAGATATTTTTATATATCCATGGTGATCCAATTTTCACTTTTCCTACTTGGTTAGTTATCTAAGTACACCCTTTTTTGGAGAATAGTACTTTCCAAAACCCCCCTGTAGTTTTGAGATGAATTTTTTATGTTTATTAATTTTCTTGTTTCATATAATATACTCCAATCTACTTAGCTAAAATGTATATTGACTGTAAATTTTCTTTGTTTATTTTTCTCTTGTATTCAATCTTTCCTTACCTAGTCTTAATGTTTATTAGTCCAGTGATATTTTAAATTGTTTTTCATTCTTTCTTATACAGCATTATCAATAAATGTTTAAGAATTTTTTTTATCCCTGGTTGATAACACATCTCATATCTATCTAGTACCTGCATTAGTCTAGATTTATCACTTTTATTTTCTAATATATTGATGTTGAAATCTCCTGCAACTATTATTCTATTTTATGTGTCATCAAGAAGTTAATCTACATTTTCTTACAATTCAATTTTATTCCCTGATGGCAGTCTGTATATGCTGAGAATAATAACATTTATTTCCTTACATAATTTAGACAGCAACCAATTCACCTTCATAGCTATTTTCTGTCATTTCCATTTTCTTTAACCCATGTTCAGTAAAAACAATTACATTCGGATTCTAACTCATTATTGTTGAAGATAATAAATGGAATATGAATTTATTCTCTTCTCTTCTCTTCTCTTCTCTTCTCTTCTCTTCTCTTCTCTTCTCTTCTCTTCTCTTCTCTTCTCTTCTCTTCTCTCCTCTCCTCTCCTCTCCTCTCCTCTCCTCTCTCCCTCAAAAATGGTAAACTGATTTGCTGATAGTTCACATTTCTTCTGTTTTGGACCCCCCCCCTTTTTTTTTTCAATCAGTTCACAATTTTGCAGTTTGTGGTATGGTGAGGTTAACAACGTTCCAACTTCTAAGATATTAATATGCAAAGTTCTCATTCCATTTAATAATTTAGAGTTTGCCCTAAATGGTCTATATTGTCCTCATATTTCTTAAGATGCCTTCTTTTAAAAAAGTTTTAATACTTCTAGTTCTTTAATAAGCTATTAAATATACTGTAAAATTTAAGATGATAATTTTTAAATAATTTAGCAATGACCTAATTCATAATTAATTTAGTTGTTTAATTGGTTTATTTAAGGATGCTCTGTAACTTCTCTGATCATTAGCATCCCATTCAATTAGAGGCATGAAATGGCCACTAAATTGTGCTCAGAGACTTGAGGCTTTCAGGCTTGAGGTTTTATTATGTGCTTAAATCTACAACTTGGGATCCATGGCTTTACTTCCCTTCCAAAGAAAACCATACTTAGGAAATTTATGCCCTAAATATCTATTGACTGTGGTCAGGTTTGAACCCTTAACCTAGGGTCTACCAAGCATACTAATTCATCACATTGAACTGCTCTTTTTGATGCGATACTCCTCATGACAAAGCAAAATACCCTTTCCAGAATACGTAGTGTTGATGATATGAAATGGCCCTTTTGTTTGTTGATATTGATAGTAGAACTGATACTAATGCAGAAACATATTCTTATTTTATTGTTTAATTTTTACCTCAGAATATTGTCCCAATTCTTGTTTCCTTTTTCTAAAATATCTAATACTGACATAGTCTTAATTCCTTCGCTTACAAAATACCTAATTCTATGGCATCTAAACTATGAGGGGATATCTACTCACTTGGCAATGCTGGAAAGCTTGTTTTCGCTATCTCACAGATTATAAAATTTATTATATTCTTCCAGGTTATCAAAGAGTGAATGTTAACAATTTCTACATATCTTATCTTATATAGTTCTGACTGGGGTCACATATGGCACATGGCATCTCCTGCTTGTTTGGTGGTTTATTCCCAAGTAACTCTTTCCAAGCTTTCTCCATGACTTGCTACATAAATGGGGGAATTCCCAACTATCAATCAAATTAAAGTACAAGACTTGTTCCTTGAGATTTTTGATAACCATGCCACCAATGGTCAATCTCCTCAATAGGCTCCCTCCTTCCAACAATGAAGAACTATACAATCAATGCATATGTCACAATAAAATATAAAATCACTGCACAAGTTCCAGTTAGCATTTCTAGTCACAAGAAATGATACTGTTTTCTGCTGATAATGGCATTGGTTTATCTTTTAACATTTTCCTGTGTTTCCTTGTTATGATGGCTGTTCTTGTCACAGCATGCAATTAGATGGGGTACACCCTTTGCAGCGTGTATTTATCATAAAGTATTATTGGCTTATCAAAAAAAAGGGATAACCAACATGAGTGTGATATTTATGGTGATCCTGCTCAAAAGTCAATTCTAAGATTAGTGAGAAGATGGAACAAACAGGTTCATTAATCATTGAGAAAGGGAAGCACAATTCTTTGTAAAATATACATTGTAAATGAATGCTTTTCTTTCCTCAAAAAGCATATCGATTGTCACAGGAGACTGGTAATGTTCCAAAGAGCAGCTAAGTATGCATAACTCCAGCCGAGCACAGTGAAGGCAGTATAAAGCTGATAAAGCCTTACAAAATCAAGTATATATGATTCTGCAATAATTCCTCAACTTTGTAAAAACAAATCTAGGAAGTTTGAATTTGAAGCAATAGTAGAATTCATAAGGCAGTAATTCTATAAGATATTTGCTACTGCATCATATATAGCATCTTATTGCCCTTATGTGATAAAGAATGGACGTGTTAACAAGGGAATGTAGGAATACATCAAAAGCCAAACAAATGCCATCTTTCATCACCTGCAGTAAACTCCAACATTTCTTGCATCATGTTAATGAACTTATATTTTACCACAGAATAATAATAATAATAATAATAATAATAATAATAATAATAATAATAATAATAATAATAATGAAACAGTGGGACATCTGAAAGAAACACTCTGTATAGAAGATTCTTATTTAACCTCTTCCAACATTTGGATCTATATAGATGTCTAAGTTTAAATGGGCCCAGCAACATGGACATGTGTCCTGCATGTACATCAAAACTAATGCTTTTAAAACCTTATTCTGTTATTTTTTTTTTCATAAAACAATTAAATATAAATTATATAACACAATTCAAACTGACCTTTAAAAGTGCCGATGTTCATGGTACACTTGGAAATATGTGTAAGTACAAATGCATATCTCCACAATCACTGCAAATCACAAGTGTTTCCTAGTCTATTCTACTTTTCAGCATACCATACACTTCTGAAATAGATACAGCTGTTAGGCTGTTGGGGAATCCTTTTAGGAAAGAGTTTTCCTGTTAATCTAAAATTTGCAGTTTAGTGGATTTTCTACCCCCTATGTATATAGGCCTTTGAATGTTGTAGACATTAGGCAGTGAGCTGTTGATAATTGGAAATCCAAGTATGTCACTAGTTTGTGTGAGTTTAGAACTCTCCAAATAACCAACAATTATATGAAGTAAGCCCAACAAGTGAATAAAATAATTGAATAATTGTATCATTTAATGGTTTTCCCAAAGAAAGATGTCTCAATACCTGATGCACTAAATTGACACAATCCAAATGCATATTATATATACAGAGTTTTTCAAAAGTAACACATAATTTGTTTGATAGGTAGATGGAAGAAGTTATAAAAAATGCAAAGACATTAAATCTTATATCTTAAAAGGATTTATTTTATATATGTGCAATCTTTCCATAGTCATTGTTGCATGAGCTATGACATCATCAAAGAAATGTTCAAATCAGAACCCATGATTCTTTATTTTTATCACTCTTCCTTGTATATTATGTAGGAATTGCTCTTTATACCTAATAAAGACAAAGGTTGCTTAAGGAACCTCAGACAAATGTGGAAAATGTATCACAAACTTTGCATATAATGTTTTCTAACATAATGCATACAGCTTTAATGGCACTAATGACCTTGGCAGTTTTGCGCCCTTTAAGCCATCATCATCATCATCATCATCATCATCATCATCATCATCATCATCATCATCATCATCATCGTATAGCTTTAAGAAAAACATAATTGTACGAAGAACAATCTAGTTATCAATTCTTTCTGGTTGTTATAGTCTCTGAAACTAAGCTTGAATGTTATGTAAAACTCTAGAATAATTTCAGTAGTAATTATAGTAATTTATTTCAGAATATGACATTCATGTTTTGACGCTGACAGGCCAGGCATTCCTGTGGCATCAAGTGCGTTGTATCATGGCAATATTGCTGCTCATAGGGAGTGAAAAGGAAAGTCCCAATGTAGTGCAACAGTTACTGGATGTTCAAACATTTCCAAGGTTTATTTATTTATTCATTTATGGCTCATAGACTTCAGATACAAGTTTTGAGCATTGTAATTTTAAAAGTACAAAACGTTAATGGTACAATATAATGTAAGAAGTTGAATGTTTCCTAATGTTGACATGAATTTCACTTATAGGGTTTTTAATTAGGATATGTTTCAGGCATAATCATAATATAACTTCAGCTGTTGACCGACTGCTTGGTAAAGTTATGGGTTGCTTGATGCGGTCATGACTGGATACAAGCTACCTACGCTGTCCACACCTGTTTGCTGGAATAGGAATTTGCTGAATTCATCAAGAGAGGATGTTAAAATTCATTAATTTTTTCTTGATTTTTAAGAATGAAATTCCCTCCCCCCATGTAGTTAGTTCTATTGCAGTGGGCATTACTTTTAACAAAATGGCATCATGCTTAATTTCATGGCCATGTGAAAAAGTGAGTTGCTATCGCTGATTTTTCAATTGTTTTAGCTGAATATTCCTTTATTCCTGGAATCCAAACTTCTTTTCATTTTTCCTAAGTTTTTTAAATTGCAATCTAAACATTCTATTGCATATATGAATGATTTTTTTTCTTTCTCTTGCTCTGGTGTTATGCTGTCTTTCTTGAAGAAACAAATAAGTTTTTAATATTGCATTTATTTTGTGGTGCTAAATTTGTTCCATATTCTTTCAAGATCTTACCAAACTTGTGGTGAAATTCTGAATGATAAGTGTATCTGCTGTATTTGTAATTCTCTTTGATGTTTTTAAGTATAGAAATGTCTTTAATTGATTTTTGTCTTTTGAATTTGTCAACCTTTTTAACTATTGTGTTAGTGCTGTATCCATAGATTATTGCTGTATTGAATATACATTTTAATTCTGTTTTTTATTTTTGTGAGCAGGAGATTACTAGTTTGGGTATAAAACTATTAAAAAGCACATATTAATGTGGAATTGGGTTGTAGCTATTTTTTTTTATGTAGTTATCTGTATGTGTGCTTTTTTTATATAAATGTCAGCATTGAGTTTGTCTCAATTTCTAATGATTTTTAATAAAACTGGAAGTTATCCATTTTCTCCAGTTTCTATGGTGAATTTTATGGATTTATCTTGTAAATTCAGGAGATTTAGAGCATCGGATAAACTTTTCTTTGATATTATTGCAAATACATTATCTACATATCTTATCACTTTTAAAAATTAACAAAAAAGCATTTATGATGTATGTTTAAAAAAAATTCATAAATAAGTCTGCCAAAATTGGAGAAAGTGGGTTCCCATGGCTATTCCTGATACTTGTTGGTAATTTTTTGATTGAATACAAAAAAATTTGCTGTATGCATAGGTTTATGAGTTTTATTAAATCTTGTATTTCTTCTATTTTTAAATTTATAGACTCTAGCCATTTTCTTAAGAGGTCTGTAAGCTTTTATGTGGGAATGCTGGGTAATGAGATTTTGACATTAAAGACACTATGTTGCAATTGTGAAATGTTTTAATTTTTCTACCAGAACAATAAATTTTAATAACGTGATTTTGAAATTTTTAAGGAGTTGAATTTACTATTAAGTCATTTTGTTGTTTGATAGGTGAATTGATGTTGTTTACTATTGGTCTCAGTATGGTCTTATTTATGTATTTTTGGAAGTCATAAATTCTCAGTAGAGAAAATTGTCTAAGATTATTTTGTTTTTTGCTATGTCTGAAAGGATTTCCACTTCTTTCAGTGTATTGATAATGGTGTTATTGCAAATTTTGAGAGAATACTTGCTTATATCTTTATAATCTTTCCCTTCAACAACACTTGAACCTGTTAACGTAGTCATCTTTGTTTAAAATGATTATTTTATTGCTTTTATTTGCTTTTGTATGTTATATAACTGATTTACCTTTTAATGTTTTAATGATGTAGATTAACATTTTTTAAACTTTCAGTTTTAAAGGTTACCTAAATTTTAAATTTCTTTTTAATATTGAATCTTCTTTTTTGTTGAGGTTTGTGAATGTTACTATATTGGGAATGAAATCATCTATATTTGTAGAAAAATGTATGCTCATTTTTAGGCCTTTGTTTAGGTTTGTTGAAAAATACTGTATTGTGTGAAAGAGTTTTCAGTCTTGTGAGCATTGTACCAAAGATATTTTGTTTTCATTTTTATGTAAATCATCCAGTTTTTTCTCTAGTTTCACGTTTTTGCTTTCCTTTTATGATTCAAATTTTCGTATAGATGGGATTGTAAATTTTGCCAAACAATGGATTCTAATGAACTAGAGAGTTTTAAATATAATCTATAAACTTTTAATTCTGTTTAATTCTGACAGTCAGTCAACAGCTGAAGATGGGAAAGATAGTTCTCAAAAAATGTCCAAATTAAAAACCGTATAAGTTAATATAACAAATTATTTATGAGGAATTCACTCAAATTTCACTAGTTTTGTTCCACTTACTTGGACATTTTTCAAAGGCTGTTGCCCTCATCCTAGGCACAATTCCACTCCTTTTGAGTGAATTCCTCATAAATAATTTGTTATATTACACTATATTTCACTGTGAAAATCCCCACTATTTAAACCTATAAGTTATGTTCCAATAGGCTTGAAGGCCAATATAATTAAGTTAAGTTCTTCATTCAACCTGGAGTAATTCAGTTGCTTCACTGTCAATAGCTTATAAACACATTAAATAAATATATGGATTATTTACAGATTTATATATATATTAATGAATTGCACGTGAATTTTATAATCAGATTTATACAGTCTCTTTACTAAGTTTCAAATTTCATTTATTCCATATAAATATTTTTCTATCAAATAGCTCTTAGGTTTGTTTCTAAAATCTGCACCACTAGCCAATTTTAAACATTAGGGTAGTTTGTTAAAGAATGTTACACCAATATTAAATTAATTTTATTTATTACATCTTTGCTCATTCACATTCATAATCGTACGCTCCTCTTGTATTGTATGAGGGTAGGTCCACAAGTTTCCAGCCTCGCTGATAAGGATTATCACCTTCACAAAATCCTTGCCTGGTGTCATACCTCATCTGTTTAGTAAATAATTGCAGTTCTAACTTCTGCTCCACTGTGCTCAGTTGTTCAGATATAGTTGCATAAAGAAGGCTACGTGTAGAAGATTGTAATATGTTCAAAATGGAGTATCGAGCTGTTATTAAGTTCTTTACAAAAGAAGGACTTACTCCAAATGAAATTAAACAGTGATTGGGTGGTGTGTATGGGGAAACATTCTCCTTATATTCTACCATAAAAGAATATGCCAGCCTTCTTCAAATGGGTTGAGAAAGCAAGCATTGAAGACAAAGAGCTTGCAGGTCAGCCCTTGGAGGTGATCACTCCTGAAAACATCACTCTTGTGGAAGGAGAAATTATGTAAGACCGGCGCTCAAAGTTACAGAAATAGCAGCAAGTTTGGGTCTTCCTAAAACAAATTACTTATGAACATTTAAACATGAATAAGGTTAGTGCAAGTTGGATGTCTAGACTTTTTCCACAATCCAAAAGCAGCAACAAGTCATCTGTTGTCAGGTATTTTTGGAGCTCTGCTATGGCAATGAGAGAGAAGTTCTGCAAACCATTGTTACAGGAGATGAAACTTGGTCCTCTATTATGATCCCTTGTCCAAAAGAGAATCAATGGAGTGGCGTAAACCTGGCGAAGCACCGCCTCTAAAGGCTATGGTCATGCAATCAACCAAGAAGATCATGGCCACAATCCTTTGGGACATGAAGGATTACTCTTCATTGACTTCAAGAAGAGGAACACCATAGTATATGGGGAGTACTATGCTGGCCTACTTCATAGACTACGTGCTTCCATCAAAGAGAAAAGGCTAGGATAGCTGAGTTAAGGTGTGTGCCTTCTTCACGACAATGCACCTGTGCACACAGCTCTTGTTGTAAAGGAAGCTGTGAAGAAATGTGGCTTCAAGTAGGTTGACCATCCATCCTACAATCCAGATCTAGCTCCCAGTGACTATTTCCTCTTCTCAGAACTCAAGGAGGACCTTCAAGGAAGGAAGTTTAAGTGTGACGAAAAAGTAATGGATGCTGTTTATGCCCATTTTGCAGACGGACAAGACTTCTGACTATTTGGGGGGGGAATTGAAATGTTAATTCATTGTGAGAAGTGTATTGCAATAAAGGGTAACTATATTGAAAACTATATTTATCATATCTAGAAAATAGTTAGGCCAGAAACTTATGGACCTACCTTCGTATATGCATGTTTTTATGTTTATCTGTTTTCCTTTTTCTTCTTTAACTAGCACAATAAATGTTTTTATGCATCTAATGAATGATATTGCAGTAAGTATACAATGATTAATAAAAGTTTCTTTACATGACTGTGACTATCTAAATTACATCTTAGACTTCCATTTTGCAATACCAATAATCTAGTTATAATTTTTAGAGTTGTAATCCCCCAGATTTCTGTTTCAAATTACATAAATGGATAAATGATTCCATAGTATGCCATTCTTAAAACTTTTATTTTTAATTATTTTTGTAATTCAGTAATAATTCAGTAACATTTCTTTTACAATTACCGATCATGTATGCTTTATCTACATCTTAAAGCATAGTATACTATGAAGTATAAAGTAAAATACATTAAAGTATGAAATCTTCACAGCAATGGTAAAGAATCATGTTTCCATATTTATGCGTTTCTTGTATGCACTCTACAAAAGCAGCTTGCCATGCATGCACACTGGAATGCTGTAACCCCAACATTCATGGATTGTAAATGGTACCAACATTGAATGAAATTTACTAATTGAGTAAACAACTAAAATTGCTTCAAATGAAGAAAATACAAAAGTGTAATATATTCAAACATTCCTCCAAATGATCGTCTCCTTTGATATGTCCCGAAGAAATTCATTGTAATGGTTAAGTGCTCTTTTGTAATGTCATATTGGCAAATACACTTGCACATGTGATCAAATATTGTGTCCATTAAGTGAGAACACATTCAAATAATTTTACTCTCTGTGTCTTTAAAGGAGCTATTTAAGCTTTATTGATATCTTTTTAAAACCAAGATGACTGTAATGGGTGGCTGAGGTCATTAAGGTGCAGACTTGCAAGCAGGACATCTGGGGGTTCAAATCCTGCCAGGACTCTCCTCCTGACTGAGAGTTTTTCCAGGTTTTCCTCAGTCCTCATAAATGGCAAATGCTGAGGTCCCTAAACTTAAGCCTGGAATGTTTCCTTCTTTAAAAAAATCCTTTCCTCATCTCATGTATCATTTGTGTGCACTGTAGTAAAAACGGGCATTAAACACCATTAAAAAAAAAAAAAAAAAAGGAAAAGAAAGAAATAAAAATAAAACATGGTTATAAAGAATACAATTGCCTACATGAATTTTGCATGTTGCACTCAGTTATATTTCTTACTGCATTATGCTATGCGCAAGAAAATGTATGTACAGGACCACGATTCTTTATCATTGTCAAATAAATATAAAACCTGCATAAGTGAAAACTTATCACTTTTCATGAAGTTGAAGGGCCTGCTATTGGATTGGTCAAATTATTATACAATAATAACCAATACCAACAATGTGTTCTACACTTAAAAGACTGCTACTGAATTGATTCTCTAAAAAATGCAAGAACATGTACATGATTAAACTTTATTTTATTAGTTTCAATGACAGCAGCAAATCTATATTTATTATATATCACACAATTTTTAAATTTGTATATGTGTATGAGAACAGAGAAGAAGAAATGCTAAAATAAGTGCGAACTATTTGTATCACAGGATTATAATAATTTGGCCATGCACCAATCATTGTACTTCTATCAGTGCTTTTGTTTATGTTTTGCTGTTAACTTATAATGAATGGAGTTTAGAGAAGTTAATAAAGTAATTACCTATTTCATCTAACTTTACCAATGGGAATGGTTTTATAGTGTAGTTGATAAGAAAATGTTGATTATTGCAGAAAAGGAAAACAAATAATAGTGGACATGGTATAATTACGTCAGAATGTTATTTTGTAATTCTTTATGCATGTTTAATGTAATATAATAATGTTCTTAAATAAAAAATATAAAAAATAAATTTAAACTTTCAAAGTAAAAAAGTATAATATAAAAGTCAGGAAATATAGAACAGGAAAAAATAAAATAATTAGTACAATGGAATTCAAATATGTTTATAGAAAACAAAAGTTCTTTGAGAGCTGTACTTTGAACTATGTTGTCTCTGTGTACTTTTGAAATATCTGTATCAGATTGCTCAGTACCAATTGTCTGGCTGAAATTGTGTAATACTTGAGAAATAAAAATCTGTATGGTGCAATTGAAAATATTTCTAATTAAATTAGGTTTAAAACCTTTATAGAGCTTGAAAAAATGCTCCTCAGTATCATAGCACTACAGTTGAAATAATTCAAACTTATTATTGTACGTATGAACAGATATCAAAATCAAGTAAAAATTCACGCGTTTTATGTCTACTTTTGGGAAGTTCTGTGAAGTAAAGTCCCTAGATCTCTTTTGATTTAATTGTTCAAGAACACTGGGCACTCTGGTCTTCTATTTGTTCCTCCTTACTCAATTTTCTACCATCACAGTTGCACTGGGAATAATTCTCAAGAGCTTTTGCTTTGGTTTACAAGGTTCATAAAGGGAAGTGATTTAATTCTTCTTCCATTCACCAAATTAGTGTTAAAAACCCTCCCCATCAGTTCTACCATCCAATAACATTCAAGATTAAAATTAATGTAATCATCAGAGACAATAGTGTTAAAGGTTGTAATTGTGTCATCCAAAATGATAATGTTCACTTCAACAGGAAGTGAGTACATGTCTCCTGAAGTTCACTCTGGTGACAAAATGAACTATCTTGGCTGTTAAACCTATTTTCTGTAGTTTCCTAGCCACAGCTAGCAAGTAACAAAATCAAATTTTAAGCACGCTAACTTCTTTAAATTATTCACGAACTTATAATTACAAACATAAATTTCCATTATTAACTTGAAGTGCACACAAATAACCACTCAAAACTAACGGATTTAACACAAAAACACATAAACTTGCAGTAATCAACAGCTTAAAGCACAGTCTTATTAACCTACTCATTAACAAAAAAGAATACTCTAAAGAATATAAGCAAATAGAAAGAACAGCAATTAAAAATGGATTTAGCAAAGAATTGTTTTGCAAAAAGGTACCTAAGTTCAAGAGGCAATAAATTATTAAAGAAACCTCAATGCACAAGGTAATGTTTTAAAAATTCACATATCACCCTACACACAAATTTTAAAATACTGTAAAAGATTTAAATATCAGATTAGCGCCAAACAGATTTTATTAAAATCTCTAAACAGCAAAATTAATTAAAGTATTCCACTAGAGAAAAAATCAGGTATTTACCAAATTAATTGTGCAGAATGCAAAAAAATCAATATTTGGAAAACAAAGAGGATACAATAGGGATACAATTGAAAGAATTCAGGAACATTAAATATAAAAAATTGGAGAAATCAGTGGTGTCATCTCATTTGTGAAGGGAGAAAAAATGACAGTGAAAAGAGCAATATTATTATATACATAAATACAAAGGCAGATTATTGAACTTCAACACTTATGGGGATGAAAACAACCTGTAAAAGTTCATCATACCTCCATCAGAGCAGAATATGCATCTCCAAAGAAATGTTGTGAATCATTTGGCAGTTGACAATTAGCTGAGGATGCAGATGGCAGTCTGTGAAACATGTTCTAGATAAGCCACATTGGTGTGTAGTTTGACATAAATTAAATTATTTTACATTAAAGATATCTGTTGGATCTTTTCTATGTTTATGAAGCAGCTTTAACAGATTTTTTTAACATAGCATCTATGTAACAGTTTTGACTGTTGATGAATTGACTGAAATTGTGTTGGATCTGCTGCAGTTTATCAAATAAGGTCTTTACATTAAGGGTAATAATATTTCCTTAATACTGCATTAGTAAAGATTAAGATGATAAGCTAATGTAGCATAAATAGATCTCTACCGTATTGCCATTATTTTGGAACAAATTTTACTTTTAGGTTTAATTTTAAATGCAAATATACATGTGCTTTTAAATAAAAATGCCTAGACATATGGATTTGTGTTTCTTCTTTTTTCTTTTATAGCGAAAATGAAAAAGAAAAAGAATTAGTATGAGTACTTGTACCATTATTGGTCAATACAACAAATTTGAAGGCCATGTATCAAAATTGTAAAGTGTTATCTAATTGAAAATGTACCTCATATAGGGTAAAAATATTTCATCACGTAGAGTCAGTCTTGGTGCTCTAGTGGTAACCATACTTGCCTCGTAAACCCAAGATCATGGATTCAATCCTGGCCAGGATCAATGGATATTTTCAGATGTAATAATCTTAAGTATGGCTTCCTTCGGAAGGGAAATAAACCATGGGTTCCATGTCATTGATTTATGGCACATAACCTTAAGCCTGAAAGTAGAGGCCTCTGAGAAAAATGTATTTTTATGCCATGAATTGAATGGGAAGCTTATGACCGGAGATGTTAAAGAATGTCCATAAATAAACCAAATAAATAAATTTATTTTTACGGAATTTCGGAATCCACACAGTGAAACTTTTGTTAATCTTATTTTGATTTAAAGTAAAACACTAAAAATCATGTCGTCACATTAAAACTCTCTTTAAGTTTCACAAACACACTTATAAAGGTAATTTTGGTACATGTTTTGTGAGGTACATTCCTCACATTGTCAACCAAAACGACGATTTTGGTATATCAAAATTCATAAGTTTGTATTCATATTTTTTTATGTAAATTTTTTCCCATATATTAAGTTCTTTTGGATGTTGAATTGTTTTTAGTAATGTTATGTCCTTCTCTATTTCATGATTCTCATTCCCAAATAGTGCAGCCACTGCTGATTTTTCTACTTGCTTGTGTCTAATATTTCTCCAGTGTAGAACTTAATATATGGGAAAAAATTTACATAAAAAAATATGAATACAAACTTATGAATTTTGATATACCGGAAGCAGACAACATATTGTTTAAGTTCATTAACAGACCACCAGAGCAAGCATAGTAACATACATACTTTGCTGAAATTGGCTACTCAGTCGTCGTTTTGGTTGACAATGTGAGGAATGTACCTCACGAAACATGTACCAAAATTACTTTTATAAATGTGTTTGTGAAACTTAAAGAGAGTTTTAATGTGACGACATGATTTTTAGTGTTTTACTTTAAATCAAAATAAGATCAAATAAATAAAATTCATTGCCTAGTTATAGTGAAATGCCATAAATCATTGCTGTTCTGGCAGAAATCACTAAGTTCAAAATTGTGTTTTGGGAATACAATGATTTTAGTGATTTCTGTTTGACTAAAATATGCAAAATGTGGATTTACGAGAATATAAGGTATCTGTTACATAGGAACACACACGTATGTCATTTCATAAGTTTTGCCAGACTATAATGCTTAATACAAGTGTTCATAAATCATAAATACCAATTTTGGACATAGTCACTTCTACCAGAATAACATTGAAAAGTTCCTAGCATTATATATCCAAAGAAAATAGCTTAAATCTTACTATTAAGTTCAAACTTATAGCAACTTAAAATATAAAGCACCACCTTGTTAAATAAAATCTTTAAATGCTTGTAAAATGATGAAGAGAAACATATTTTTTTCAACTACACAAAGAAGTTTCTCCTATTTACAAGTTGCACTTCAAAAAAAAATATAGCATGTGATTAAGATTATTGTATAATTGAGTCAAACTGCACACTCTTATTGGCTCAATTTGTTTAAACAAGTAAATGGAGCCAATAAGAGGGTGTAGTTTAATTCAAATCATACAATGATCTTAATTATAAGATTAGCTTCACTCTACAAGTTTAATTTAGCATTTCAAGTTAACATAGCAAATATAATTTTTTGTTTAGAATGGTAACTAATGTAGTTGTATCATCTTACCCTGTTCATAAATATATCATTGTCTTCTTGTAGTTTACTCCTTTAGCAAACAAGTTAATTTTATGGTTTAGTATTCTCAAATCATTTATGGCAGGATTTTGTAATATTATATTGTGTCATGATCTTTTATACATATACATTTCTGATTATTTTGATAATAGTACTTTAAAGTGGACCAATGCTTTGTTTGTTTAGGAGAATTATATACTGCTGGCAACTGGAGAGATGACTAGTCAGAGGAATGTGTTGATAATGTTCAGCTGTTCATTATTAATATTCTGCTTTTGTTAATGCAAAGAGATGGACCAACTCTTAAGTATTTGATTAGATGATGATAAACCTGAAGTGTGTAGTTTTACTTGGCAGATAAAGCCCTCTCCCTCATAAGTTGCTCTCCAGCTCTCAGCAATAGTTATAAAAACATCTTTAATACAGTTAAATTATTTATTCAAAAATAAAATAGTTATTCATGAGATCCTTGTTTTCTTTTAGGAAGCCACAATATTGTCTTGCAAGTGAAATACCTCTTAATCTATTTCACTGCGAATTTTCTGACCTAGATGATCAATGGGTGATGGATGAAGAAGCTCTACAGGGAGTTGTAAGAACATTGCAGGTAGCTTGGACCCTGTCCTCTGTAAAGTAAGTATGAAAAGCATAAATTTCTGCCAAACTACAACTGATTACAATCTTTTTTGCATCTTGTTTTCACAGGCAATTTGTGAAAACTTTTTATAACAGTATGAAATATTGGCACTATAAGGTAAAATACTATACTATTCTTAATGTAATACATAATTTCTAACTTACATAGTAAAGCAAGTTATAAATAATTTTATGAATGTAGTCAACCTTATAGGTACATTAAATACATCCTTTTCCAACAAAGTAAGCTTTTATTCCTATTTTATTGTCAACACAACCCTATGGATTTCAGGTATCATTTTATAAGGTACTAACCTATCTAAAAGCAATATTACATTGTAAGCACTAAAAGCAGTTGATAGTTAACATTCATTTACTTGCATTTTATATAGTGAACAGATGGTAAGAAAATTTATTCATCATTGGGAACAACCACATCATATGCCAAACACAAATTGGCTATTTGCATGAAGAATGAGTCAATCAGCTAAACATTGAAATTATTATAATTCATTATTCTCAACTAAGATTCACAGTATTTATTGAAAAAGTTATTTTTGTTATGCATATTGCAAGCCACACAGGGTCATGGTCATGCCAGTTCCCAAATCTATCAATGAATAAGTTTTCATGAAGAGTACTAACATGTGTTATAGGAACTATTCAAAGCACTGTCTGTCTGCAATCAGTCATTTCTGACATCTTTTGATAAAACTTACATTCACCACCCTCCATAATTCTTCCAATTTCTGCTGTGGTATTTTTTAAGTGCCTTTGCATTAAGATTAATTTTGTATGTGTTATTTTTTTTAGCATTTCCCACAGATAAAAGCTGCACTTTGTAATGCCAGGGAAATATATGAGTCATAATCCTCTAAAATACATCTGTCATCTGAAATCTCTCTTATTCATTGCAAAAATACCAAGCAATGTTGCAGCTGCAACATTTTTACTGAAAATATGCTTATTGTCTTTTATTATTGGACAACCATTTGAAAGCAGTGAAAGTATTTGTATGTGGTAACTCTTAGAATTACAGTACCTTAACAGTATATTGGCCCTATTATTCTTCTTGCAGCTACAGCACACCTTATGCCAATTTTTATTTTATACAGTGGAACTTAATATATTAATTAGTAAATTCTTGCTCCAGTACCTGCTATTCTGTGGGTTAACACAACCATGTAAATGGAACATTCGAAAGCATTGTTTCAGAAAATTATTAATTGTGGATTGACAGTACTGTTAGCAATGTTCTACAAAATTCAGTTCAAAAATTCATTCATTGTGCATAGTTGTGCGTTTTTAATTCTTAGATTAAAGACAATCTTTAAGTCAATTAAAATATATCTTTTAAAAAAGGAATTATTTTAAAAAATATATAGAGAACTAACACAGTGAAGCGAAGTCATATGAATAAATTCATGTGACTTATATGTCGTACTAATCACTCTTATTGCTTCACTTGTGTGATATCACAATATTGGAATCGGTTTCGAAGACCTTTGTCTTCATCTTTGGCCAAGGGTATGGCTGATTGGAGAATCCAACGGCTCTGTAGAGATGAAGCGCCACCCTGGTGGTGTTTTAATGTACTTAAAATTGGTGTTTTCTATCTTTGGAATATCAAAGTTCTCGAATTGATCTCTGTATTTATGAATGTAAATGTTTTCCCAAGTATCCAGTTCTATATATCCCTGAGTCTCTTTTAATAAATCCACCTTCTTCACAATCTCATGGTTTTTAGTCCAAAAATGATATGCCACAGCTGATCTATCTGTCTGTTTATATTTTATGTTCCTGAAGTCTCTTCTAAATATGTGCCTATACTTCTCTTTGTTTTTCCAATATAGATCTTTTCACAATCTGCACATGTTATTCTGTAAATACCTGCTTTTTTCTCTTGTGGGGTCTTTACAGCCGTTTTACCTTTCAAAATGTTTCCTAAATTAAATCTGTTGATGGGCGCTAATTTTATATTGAAACCTTATTTTATATGTCATAATAAACACTCTTATATTATAAATTCACAGGAATTTATTCATAACCTTTAAAGTTCCAGTTTTAAAAGCCTAGTGCCGTTATAGGCTGAAATTTTAAGACACCTGTTTCATGAGCAAGACAATGCAGATTTTTCCTTGGAAAATGTTCTAGGGGCAGTTCCTGCTGATTTGCACTACCCCTAAAACTTTAATGTTTATTTTTCATATAACTATTGCATAATATGTTTTATGCATAAACAAAAAATGTCTCTAGGGAATTTATAGTGCACCTGATGTATTTGCAGCTATTATCTATGGAGGAATGGCTTGCAATCACAGTGCAAACTAATGTTTTGGTAGGCTTGTGGAATTTTTTAATCACAGGACATGAGAGAAAGTGCTAGGAGGAGTCTTTTGCCCATAAGAGTCATGTATGCACCACCTGAAACGTCAACTCCCATCATGTACGTTTCCAGGAATGTTTGCCTCCAGTTTTATACAGACTGGTTGTTATGTTACAAAATTGAATAAGATATTTTACAAGTCTATTAATTATAGTGATCCATTAGATTAATGGCAACTTCATCTAATGACTCATATTAAATATGAGAAAACTTGCAGTTATTTCACTATCAAACAGTTACATTTGAATTAATAATGCTCTCATGTAGACACTCTCTAAGCGCGTTCATGCTGCAATAATCAGTACTTTTGTTTGTAGTATTATAAACTGTTACTGAATGGCAGGAAAGTAAAATGTCATATGAATTCATAATAGCTGCTTTGTGTTAATTGAATGTAAAGAAAATGAACATGTATAAAGCTTCCATGACTTTTCCTTTGAGACCATTGGAAGAAAAAATTGAAATTAAAATACTTAGTAGATCAACTGCAAGTATTACTTTGAATCAAACTGTGATTACAAAACATGGGAAACTTGTAATCTATATTCTACAGTAGTAGCAAAGTTGTGCACCCTAACTCTGCCATGAACCACTGCTGGAATGTTCTAGTATTTCTGCAATTTTATGTTGTTTTTTATATTTTGTTTGTTAAAACATGATTGTTTTTCTTAGAAATGCTGTTGCTTAGAGTTCCCATTTGCCTAAATGTAAGAATAATTTTGTTGATTTGGTTTATTTATGGATGCTCTTTAACATCTCAGGTCATCAGCATCCCATTCAATTCAGGGCATGAAACAACCGATAAATCTTGCTCAGAGGCCTCTTCTTTCAGGCTTAAAGTTCTTTTACATGCCATAAATCTACATTATGGGATCCACAGCTTTACTTCCCTTCTGAAGGAAGTCATATATAGGATTTTTACACTCAAAAAAATCCATTGATCCTGGCTGAGATTGAACCTGTGATTTGGGTTTAAGAGGCAAGTAGCAAACTGTCTGTACCACTATTTACATGTACATAAAAATTCTTTGTTCTAATGGGTAACATTTCGATACTCTACAGTAAAATTTACTTCATTAACATACTCAAATTAATAACACTGGTGCACCAGTAGTCAATAATAGCTTGTAATAACACAAAAGACTTGGATTATACTAATCTCATACCTGCAAACTGAGTTATAATACAAAGACAGAAAAAAATCTTACTCTCACAACAGCAAATGGTTGCTAGCTCTGTACATGTAGTTGTCAGCATGAGAACTATGTGCTATTATTGACAAGCAACTGGCATAACCTGAATCCAGCACACATTGCATTCAGCTGCAGATGCAGGCTAAAACTAGCTGTTATTATCTATATTATGTAGAAACATCATAAATGAAGCAGAAATAAAGAGAACATATTTTCATTAGTTATTCACAACATTTTATTTAAGGAGTTAATTTTGTACAGTTTTTATTTGCAGAATAATTTGCTCTGATAATCTTATTTGCACTACTGAAATCACCTGTACATTGTCATGCAATTCAACATCTTGCGTAATAAATTATGAACCTATAAACATTACAATGATACTTCCTTGTGCAGTGTCTATTTGTCATAGGATTTTAAGAGATAACATGAAAATATTTCAGACTTCATTAATTTACCTCTTGCAATTTACTTGTCGCTAGTACTAACAGCATCCCAAATAACATCATCTTCACCGATATTGGTGCTACCAAAGACTAAACTTTAAGAAGTGCAACTATTGTTTTGCATTGTTGTGTAGTTCTTTCATGAAATATGTCATTTAAGCATTTGTCAGAATTATTTTGGAGAGATATATGCAGATTTTATAAAACTGTTGTTTCCATTATTCAGCAAATAAAATTACAATTAAAGTTACATAAACAAACAAAATATCAAATAATTTAACAGTATCAAAATTAAGGTTCTCCATCTGATTATATATATGGTAAATAAATTAACCATTTACATAACTGTGTGCTCCTATGCTCCTCCTTTATCAGGCTTTTCTCTTCCTTAATTATATTTAGGTATTTTTATTTAACACTTAATTTCTATTTAAATTTTCATAAAACACTTATCCCTTACTTTTCCTAAGAATTCCCCAATCTTATTTATTTTCTCCACCCTCGTGTCTCATAAAATTTTGATTGCTATTATATCTTGTAGTCCCATTTTTCATCGCAGATACTATCTCTCCACCTTTTTACTATTTCACATTCTGTAAGACAATGGAACACACTATTCACAAATAATTCTTCTTCATCTCAGGCACTACAGCCTGAGGTAAGCCTCAGCCTATGCGACCTCTGCTTCCTCTATCTCCGTCTTACAACTTCATTGATAGAGGGCAATTTTACAGGGGGATCTCATACATAATACATCTTTCTTTAAAATTTATTCTTAATAAGTTGGGGTATAATATGCAAGTAAATAGAGTATATAAAATATGGGAAGGAGTAATTTTGAAAGTTATTGATGCTTTAGGTTTTAATTTTGCTTACTATCAGTGCATATTTTCAATGTCACATTTTTAAAAGTTGAAAGGATTTAATAGTCTTTGGTTGAATGTGAACTTTTCTTTTTGTAAGTTTGAAGTTAAATATACTTAAATGAATGAATAGAATGAATGAACGAACGGTGTTTAACGCCCGTTTTTGCTACAGAGGCACCACAGGCGATGGACACTGATGATACATGAGATGAAATGATATATTGGGAAAGGATTTTATGGAAGGAATCGTTCCAGGCCTAAGTTTAGGGTACCTCACCGGCATTTGCCATTTATGAGGACTGAGGAAAACCTGGAAAAAACCTCAGTCAGGAAGGACGGTCCTGGCGGTATTCGAACCCAGACCTCCCGCTCACGAGTCCGAGACTTAACGACCTCGGCCACCCGTGGCGGTAATATATATATATATATAATATACTTAAAGACAGAGTTAGGCTATCCATTCCTCACTCTGAAACCTTAAAGGGCTGTCTTATTGTTTTTAAATGAACAGATGAACTAAACTATTCACTGTAATGAGGGCTGAGTTTCTTCACACGGCTTCTCTCTCTCTCTTATATAAAGGAAAATACTTCTTGAGATTAATAATATATCTCCTTCTAGATAAACATCAGTTGGAGACTACACAATATATTGTTTCCCCCTCTTCATTGCAAAATGCACTTTTCTGTAGGATTCGCATTATGTGCAGGTTTTTTTCTGGCTACAAAAACTCATTAGGAGTCATTATTAATCTCATTTTGAGTCTGTTGAGTCTCAAAAGATATAGATTAAATAAAGAAGGTGTTTCTTTCATCACCTGCTTATTCCTTCCACTTCAGTGCAATATTTATGATAGCTTACTGGTTTTAGGAATAACAAAGATTAATCTACATCCAGTAAAATTTCAGCAGATTCGTTGTCTCGGAATCTGATTTTCTCTTGTCTCTTGTTCCCATATGCTCACTGAATTCAGGGATACCCTCATTTTTTACATGCTTTTCTTTGTGTCCTCACTAACATTATATTACATTAAGAAAACAAATGAAAATGTTTTACAATCTGAGCATTTATCATTTTGATAAAATAAAGAACAGTTAAATGAAGCTAGAGAAAAACCTCTTCAGTCCAATAAGTGTATGTAAGCACTTAAGAAAGTAATGAAAAGGGGCGGAAAGAAAAGAGAACTAAATTAAACTTTGAATAGCCTCATATAATCTCTCCTCCTAAGCCAAGTTTATTTACTAAAGCTGTTCAGTAAAGTAATGCAACACATTTTTTTTTTCAAGTTTTGTTTTATTTCAGTTTCAAATATACAGGATTTACTTCAGTTCTTTGGCTATATCATGCTCTTTTTCAATATAATCTCCTTGATATCTATGGCTTTATGCTATCTAGATGTCAGAATCTTTATGCTGTCAAAGTAGTGTTCTACATTCTCTCAGCCATCTTTATACTGTGGATATGGTTTTCTTATATCTTTTTCCTTAGATTGCCATAATTTACAGGATTGAAGCAAGGTATCAAAAGATGCAAGATTCGGGCTCTATGGTGATTAGGAAGGACAGCCCACCAAAGTTTAGTGATCTGTTTTTGAATGCACAGACTTGTGTCTGCTTTCTGTTGTCATGAAAAAGAAGAAGAGCATTCTTTATAGGACTGATGTGCCAAATCTGTTTCTTAAACTTTTGAAGAGATTCCTTCAGAATCCAAGAGGAATATAGCCATCACTTTATTGTCTTGAACTTGTTTCCTAGGAGAAATTTTGTGTTGCCACTTTGTGGGTTGTTTTTTGGTTTCAGATTCAAAAGAATGAATCCATTATAATGCTGAACAAGAAATCTTCATCTTCAGCTTTGTAATGAACAAGCAACTCTGAATGGATGATGGGTATCTGTTCTTTATGACACCCATCATAAGGAACAGATAGGACCCATTTGGTAGAAATACTAGGTTTTTCATGGTTTTTGTCATCCATTTCAGGGCAGCTGGCAGTTGGCACTCAAAGCAGTAATACAGATGTAATATCAATAAAACTGATTTAAGATCCCACAATACAACTACAATTACAATGAAAATTAAGAGAGAACCTTATGACAGAATAAATTAGAAAAGTTGTCCTGTTACATCCATACCTTTTTGGTATCATTTTAGAATATTGTCATTCACAGATATCAGTTTATCTTTCATTTTAAGAACTTTTGAAAAATAAGACATTTTTAAAAAATTCTGTTGAAACTTGCACAGTGAAGCCAGTTAAATGTAAATTATAATTAATCTATCTAACACACTCTTATACTTCACTTACTTTTAAATACGGTGGGACCAGTTTCGAAGAGACATCCTCTCCATCTTCAACGAACTTGACGACTGGTATGAGAAACTATCATCTATGAGGACCTGTGGCTCCATCCTGGCAGTGTTCCCCCCTTTTTTTTTCTTTTCAAAAAAATTTCCAATTTATAAAGAAAAAAACACCACCAGGACGAAGCCACAGGTCCTCATAGATGTTAGTTTCTCATACCAGTCGTCAAGTTGGTTGAAGAGGGAGAGGATGTCTCCTCAAAATGGGTCCCACCATATTTAAAAGTAAGTGAAGTATAAGAGTGTGTTAGGTGACAGATTAATTATAATTTACATCACTTCATCTTTCGAAATTAAGTAGATTTAAACTTTCAAAGCATACAAGGCTATCCATGAGTTGCAGGCAGTTAATCCTGATATTTGGGTAAATTTCTGTAATTGGATGTTAGAATGCTAATGGTAGAGTAATTGATCCATGCTAAATATTTTCAAGTGATGAAGCACTTGTTCCATACCCTGATTTTCTCATCATACAAGGGGGTTTTGTGTATAGCAAATTTTTATACTCCAATACTTGTTATTCTGAGTAAGAACATAATCATATACTTAATAATCAGTAAAGGACCATAGCTTGGATCAATTATTCCATCATTAATGTTCCATAACACCCAGTACAGAAATTAACCCAAATATCAGGATCACCTGCTTTCTTGTTAAACTTTACACAATTTCAGGAGATGAACTATCATGTGAATGCCAATTTTCTAAAATGATGCCAGAAATGTGTGAATATAGTAGACACCTCTTTTCTTAAGGTATTTGCTTATTTTTGTTGTAATTGTCAGAACTTGAATCAGTACACAGATATTACATCCATTTTGCTCTGACTGTCAACCTGCGAACTACTATGAAATGAGTGACAAAACCATGAAAAAGCCGGTATTTGAATATTAGTACTGGTGGTGATTGTGTTGGCACAGCAGTAGGGATATCAAGCTGAACAGCAAGTTGTTTGTATGTTGCTGATCATCTCAAATAAGGATGATGGCACATACCATCATTGCACCTAAGAGAATGTTGATGGTCAGTGAGATGCCTGAACTTCTTCAAATTATGACTGCCTTTTTGCCCAAAGACTGACAGGGCTTTTTATCCACTGCCATATCGCCATACAATTGTCTTAAATGCTTCTGCAAGTTGATGATGCTCTCATTTTTTACCAAAAAAGAAATTTAATTACTTCTTTTTGTTTACAAAGATTCAATTTTGAAAGCTAAATGCATCAATGGAAGAATATAAAACTACGTGATATTAATGTGCAAAGGTTCAAAGGTACTGCACAAAGATATTATACTTTTCTATGATAAACTGGCTAAGGAAATAAGCGTTCCCTTAATTATTGTACTTTTAACGTAACAAATTAAAAGAAAGGACATCCACAGTGTGGGATATTTTTAGCAGTAGAACATAAATTCATATATTTACTCTAGTAATTTAGCAACTACTTCTGATGATGGTTCTGGTGGTATAGTGGTAACCATACTTTCTTCCTAAACCAAAGATCGCAGGTTCAATTCGGCATAAAAATTTGAAGTATGATTTCCCTCAAAAGGAAGTAAAGCCGTAAAAGAACCTCAAGCCTGAAAGAAGAGACTTCTGAGCAAAATTTATTTCACACCGTGAATTGAATATTGATGACCTGAGATGTCAAAGAGTGTCCATAAATAAACTGAAATCAACAATTTCTGATGATAAAAAAAGGTTAATTAAAATTATAACATTAGTATGTCTCATGAGTGATAAAATCCACAATATATTATTTCAGGACAGCAATGATCAGATCAGCTTTGCAGGCATCTGTGGGTATGCTCCCTAATGGCATAAAAGTGACAGAGCAAACTGCTTGTTTACTTCATGGAGTGAAACCAAAGGTGTACCAGCCATTACTGCAGAGATCTACATGTGGTAAGGTATTTAATGTGTTTTACAGTACAATAAATGATTAAGACAGCTAGCTACTTGGTGAAGTAATGAAGAGTGCAAAACAGTTTTTTTCTCTTTTATAGTCATTTTCATCTACAAACGGATTATGTATTCAAATCCATTTTTTTTTTTCTGAGTCTGTACCACATTTCCCTATAGGGTGGTAGGATGGTCTTTAATTTTAGTGCTAAGTGGCATACAAAGGGTATCTAAGGGTTCTGGCTCAAGCCATTTTCCCTGAAGAATGCCAAATATTTACACAATATAAAATAAAACATCCAGTATTATACATCAAACTATCAATGTTCTATTACAGTGTATAATTTCCACTATTTACAATTCTAAAGACCTTTTATCCATTTCCAATTATTCAAATCCCTTCTTCTTATTCTCATTTCTTTTCCTTCTTTGGTGCTGCAACCTGAGATCAGGCCATGGCTCGTCTCAGCTATCTCTGCTTCCTCTACCTCCATCTTATAACTTTATGGATAGAGGAAAGTATTGCAGGGGGCATGTGATCAGCATGCTGGCATTCTGTCTGTTGCCTATCATGCAGCCTTCAAGGATCAAAGAATGTCACTTCTTTATCAGGTAGCTCCCCAATTATCCTCAAGAGGCTGGATGGACTGCCTACCAGACCTCCCTAACTTATAAAAATTCTAAGCAGATACTGGGAATCAAATCATCATCCCAGCCAACAGTCAGCAACGCTAACCACTAGGGTTAGTAGCAGGCAGTCCATTTTTTCATCCTGTTCCAAATCTCTCCACATGATCGTAATTGACTATTATCCTCAAAAAATTTTTTAAATACCACCATTGTTCTTCTTTTTAATCATTTTTGTTTAATTATTTCTCTCCTCCATGAATTAGTAATATTACAGTGAAATAAAATATGTATAGCATCTTCAGATTCACAAATACGGTATACATAATTGACATGTTTTTTAACTTTTTTTTCCCATGCTTTAATCTTTTTAAAATACCGAAGGACTTATTTTATAGAGTGGAAAAATAGCATTTCAGATGTTATCATTTTTCTGTCATTTATCATCATACACTTTTTTTAATCAAGTTTTGTGACCCATAAAGTCCAGCAGATTGCTATAATTTTGTAGAACATTTATTATTTATTTTTACTGAATGTTTCTTTTGTAGTGTCACATGCATGACTGTATTTTACTATGTTTAGCTGGATTAAAAGTAGATTTTGCATTCTAAGTGATTGAAACTTTTTAATTGTTCTGTAATTTTTTTATTAATTACTGTTTTTTATCTTTTTCTTCTTCTTTGGAATGCCATCACTCTGTAATTTTTTCAGCTGAAATTTCAAAATTGTATTTTGTTTTGTTTTAAAAATGTTCATCTGTATTTCTCTTCAATCTTGCTACTACGCTTTTATCACCTGCATTTAGTAATATTTTGATATAGAGTCTCATCCACGTATAAATTAAAAAATATGAGTGATTAACTGCATTATTCTTTAACCTCAAAATTAATTCCTATAAAATTATTACTTTGTAAAACTATTTTGGAATTTCTACAGAAATTTTTAATAGCTCTATTAAATTAAAATTATTACATATACTATGTCAAGTGCTTTAATGTAGTCAATAAGGCTAAATATGTTTGTTAAGTTAAACTCTCTTCTTTTTTGATTGATAATTTTAAAATGAGCAATTATCTATATAAGATCTCTCTGGTTGGAATCCTCTCTATTCCTCATGTTATTTTATTTCAACTATTATTTTCATTCATGCCCTAGGATCTTTGAATATATCCTACTCATCTTATTCCTTCGTAATACTTATAGTATTTCAAAGCAGGTTTATTGAAGGGTGAGCGTACAATAATATTGTACAATTATCAAGGATAATGCCTTGATTTTATCAGTGGTTCATAGATATAGAATTCTTAGTTTTAAAAGAGTACCACTATATTTTAATAATACAACATTTATAACAGTTAATTTTCTAAAAGAGTTCTACAATATTTATTGGATTTATTTAACTAATTCTCTGCTTTTTAAGGTTTTTTTTTTTTTTTTATCTGTTTAGACTTTACAAGTTCATTTACTGAAAACTTTGGCTTTATCTAATATTTTTTTGCCATTCTTTCTTGTCCTACATATATATCCTCCAGCTTTTAATTTTCATTTTCATAAGGTAATTTATTACATCATTCTGCTGTCCATTTTTTGGTTTTCCTTGTGCCCTTGGTTTCCATTTGTATATTTCATTCGGCATTCTCATTATGTGGCCAAAATATCTAAAAATCTCAAAGATTTAATAAAGTTTATTATACTTTCTCCTGGATTCCATTTCTATATGCTGTTCATCCCATCCCTTCTTGTGCTTTAGAATTCTAACATTGATTGCTTCATTTATTGAAAATCATTCTTGATTATATCTCCATATTCTCCAGTACCATCTGCTCATAAATTCTTCTAATTTGTTCCTTTGATTGAGAGGAGATGTGACACCAATACATTCAACCTTCTTGGTAGTCTTTCTCCATCTGATTAATTGCTAGCATTCTCTACTTCCTTAAGGTGGAAAGTCTCCAAACCACTAACAGGTATAAAACCATTTTTTTTTTCACAAATTTTTAATAATGAAATTTTTCCCCAATAACACTAAATAGCTTTATAGGTTAGGATGATAATGAGAAGTTGAAACTAATAAGTCAATATAAATGATTATCCAATACTGTTATCTCATACACTCTAGCGCTTCACTTACTTTTAAATTATAGTGGGACAGGTTTCAAAGAGAATCCTCTCCATCCTCGACCAACTTGGCGACTGGTTGGAGAGGATTCTCTTCGAAACCTGTCCCACTATAATTTAAAAGTAAGTGAAGCACTAGAGTGTATGAGATAACAGTATTGGATAATCATTTATATTTTATCTAGCTTCACTGCATTGGTTCCAACAGAATTCTAAAAAATTTGTTATAAGTTAATAAGTCAATATCTTGAAAACCTGTTTTATGCTCTCCGTAAGCTACAAGGGCATACTAAGCATAGATTTGTCTGTTTGACATACTTGACAATGTCTCTTATGTTCTGTAAGTCAGTATTAGTGCTGCACTGTGATCCAAGAAGATCACGAGTACATTACTGATAATGTCCACCACAGTCTTGGACAAAATGTCTGGGAAGATGAAGGAGAAGAATCCCATGGACCATGGCCTTACACCCCAGAAGACTCAGTTCACATAATTGATACTGGCTGTGAAAGCCTATGTTATACAAAGAATATTATTCCTTTATATTTTCTGGCAAACTGGATACGAATTAAAACATATGTTTCATTTTCACTCTCATAAGAGACAGTGTACACCATTGCACAGTATATTCCATTAGGCTTAAAGCAAACCTCTCCTTCATCCAACTTTGGGAATGCACTTTACCTTGTTGCATAAAAAGAGGTCAATGAACTAACAGTGACTTAAGTGCATTCATGTTTAAAGGAAATAAAGCTGACGATTATATTGTTTTCTATTTACATCATTAACAAAGTATTAAATCAGCAAAGTTCATAAAATCCACAGCCTTGTTATCTTGAGATTCAACTTCTTAGGGGGAGGACATTTAATAAATTAGTAACATTTTCTGAGGGAATATTTTGTACTTTTATTTCAGAATTTTAAAAATGTTACTTCTTACAAGAGAAACTTGTTATGTAAAGACATTTCATCTAACCATGGCTCTATCTGTTGCAGAAAGTTTAGAGGAACGCATTGAACATTATGTAAAGAAGCAGCGCCTCACAGAAACATCAGTTAATGAATAAGAAGAATCACCATTTCTGCACACCTAGGTGTCTACATGATTCTAAAAGTGCTTTGCAGTAAAAAAATAGTTTTATTTGCCAGTTTATTGCATCTGGTTTATGGTTGTTGACTGCAAATAATTTGTATAATTTTGGCATAAATGTACAGTATTCCCTTTTGATTGTATTTCCATAAATAAAATAAAACCTAATCAAACCTTCTTTATTAATTAAAAACTTAAGCTTTCACTTCCTTGTTCAGAGATACTTGGAGATTAGTAAAGCAAAGATAAGTCACCCAATTGCTACTGCATATATGACCTGAGTTATGAAAAAATATTAATTGAAAAAAGTTTTAGCCTGCTGTCAAACCCCCTCCTCCCCCCCCCCCCCAAAATGGTAAGCTTAACTGATATTTTGCTAAATCATAGGTTCCATTTTGGAAGAATTCAATGCCTTCAAATATGTCTCAAGTTGCTATTTGGATTCCTGTGATGTTAATTCAATAAAATTGTAGCTGTGGTTCTAATTCAGGGGGTAATTTTGAATTAATCAAGGCTGGGCTAAAACAATTTTTGCCAATCTTTGTGTTCTAAGATCTTCCAAACTGGTTCAGCCAATTTTGTTTATCATTGCCTTAAATGAATTAAGGAGTTTTGCCACCCTCCTCCCAAACTAGGATCAGCCTATTTTTGCATTCTAAGGAGGGTTTTTAGCCTATTTTTGCCTCTCTCTGCATTCAAAAATCATTTCTCAGCCTATTTTAACATATCTTATCCTTGCTTTGCATTCTAATGAGTTCTTGTAAAGCTAAATATGCATATATTAACACTGTTTTCAGCTTAATGTACTTTTGTTTAAGAGGCAAAGATAAGATATGGCAAAATTTGGAAAAGAATTTGTTTTAGAGAGAAATATAGGCTGAAATAGGCAAGAATTTGCTCAAAGTAATTTCTCCAGGAGGCTAATATAGGCTAAAGTTTGCAGATAATTTGATAATTTTTTAAGAAGGCAAAGATAGCCTAAATTTTCAACATAATTTTTTCTGAAGGCTAATATAAGTAAAGATACACTAAATTTTGCAGATAATTTTTTCGGAATATAGACAAAGATAGGCTAAATCTTGGAGATGACTATTTTGGGAGGCTAAGATAGGCTAAGTTTGGCAGATAATTTTTTTCAGGAGGATAACATAGGTAAGGAAATGCTAAATTTTGGAGATAACTGCTTCGGAAGGCTAAGATAGGCTAAATTTTCCAGATAATTTTTTCAGAGGGCAAAGGCAAAGGCAAAGATAGACTAAATTTTGGAGATAATTTATTGGAAAGGCTAATATAGACAAAGATAGGGTAAATTTTGGAGATAACTATTTCGGGAGGCTAAGATAGGGTAAATTTAGCAGATAATCTTTTCGGAAGGCTAATATAGATAGGCTAAATTTTGGAGGTAACTACTTCCGAAGGCAAAGATAGGCTAAATTTTGCAGGTAATTTTTTTCGGAAGGCAAAGATAGGGCAATTTTTTTTAGGTAATTATTCTGGTGTCTAAGGCCTAAGATATGCTAAATATTACAGATAATTTACAAATAAATTTTTCATTGTAAGGAGTTTTTGTCAGCCTATTTGTGCATATCATAGCTTATCATTGTATTCTACCTGCTTCTTCAGTGCAAGATACCCTATTTTTGCCTATCTTTTCATTCTAGGATATTATCTCATGTTTTTGCATATTTTGCTTATCTTTACATTCTATGAGCTTCTGAATTTTTCCCCTTTTGAAGACAAAGATATGCAAAAATTTCCACCTGAAAGCATAGGAAAATGTTTTCTCTCACTCTGTCTTGTCAGGGCAAATATAAGCTAAGATAGGCAAAAATGTGCTGTTGAAGGCAAAGATAAAGCATTTCTGAGTTTATATTATAATGAAGTGACACACAGAAGTATTTATAAAATCATTTAATAACAAAATATTTTACAAAATACCTATGACAAAAAATATACAAGAAATTAACTCAATATGAGTCAGCTGAAAATAAGCTGTACAGTAAAATGACATAGCAGTTATTTTCATTGTGTGGCACAAGTTTAGTGATAATGCAGTTTTCTTTTCAAATGGAATTACTTTGCTTATTTATAACTAGTATTCACAAGAACATGGCAGATATTGCTGGTAAGCAAATTGTTATTTACTGTAAATGAAAGCAAAGTACTTGAGTCCTTTAACATGGAAAGACTCATTTAAGAAATGCTGTAAAAACATCAGATACTTATGAACAATATTTTTAGCCACATTCACATTTTTTTAATTACAAAAATCAGGAACTTAAACACTAACATTGCTAATGATATAAGTTACTTATATGAAACGGCACTGTTACTTTATCAAGCAAAATGCATACACCAGCCTTAAAATTTTACCAAAGTAGAATTTGAAACAAATGCCTTCATCATTATTTAAAAAAAAAAATTATCTTCATACTATATTACCTCAGCAATTTAAATAAAAGTAGGTATAGGCACTGCCTAAAGTTGACCATATTTTATTAAGTCTAAGATGCAGCGACAAAAATGCCAATTTCTTTCCAGGACCCTGAGCTGAAGAGGAATCCTTGGCTTACATATTCAGTACCTATGTATATTCCCAGTACCTAAACCAAAATGTACAAAAAGTTTTCCAGAATTCCTTACTGCTTTTTACATAAAGAATTATTTACTATTTGGTTTATCATTATTTATAGAACTAAACCATTAAAAACAAGCATTCATATTACACTAATTTGCAGAATTTGCATATTTAAATTCAAGTTTGTTTTTATTTTTATTTAGCCATTTACACATGGACAACAATGGCACATACAAGTTTAATAAGAGATTTCTATTACTTAGTATAGTATTTGGTTTTAATATTAATTATGTGCAGAATAAGTTCAGATCTATACTGCCAGTTTAATTAAATGGAACAACAATGGAGCTTGTGAATTCCCTTTACCACAGTCATGTCAGCCATGAAGTCAGACACACATACTGTAGCTCCTACCAGATCACACTTTGTCATACATAGTTCAGGTTCAGTCTCTTATCTTGAATTTGGCAATACATTAAAAAAATTTCAAATAAAATGTCCCGAGGAGCTGTACCATGTAAAGATTACTTTTACTTCTTAAATGTAAATTGGAACTTGCACAGTGAAGCTAATCATATTAATTGATATCATTGTATGATTCAGTTGAACTACAAGAGCTTTAAGAGTGTGTAGTTCAACTGAATCATACAATGATATCAATTAATAAGATTACTTTTACTTAAATGTAAATTGGAGTAAGAGTGTGTAGTTCAACTGAATCATACAATGATATCAATTAATAAGATTACTTTTAACCAAGCCCTTTTTGTTAAAAAGAACAAAGTTTACTGTATGCTGACAAAAGAGACAGGTACTTTGGAGCTGTGCTAGAGAAAATGTCTAAAACAGAAGAGTAGTCAGACAAAAGTATATATTTTCAACAGTTAAGGTAAGAGTTAAAACTCATATACTCTCATATTTTTTGTTTAATCAATGTGCAAGTCTTCATGACAATCACAGTTCATGCACCACATCACTGACAGTACTGTGATAAAAAGAATTTACAAATGCCCATTTTTTTTCCCCTCAGATGGTAAACAACATGCTATATATTATTTCATAAAGTTTTTCTTTGCATAATTTCAAGCTTTAAGCATAAATATATAGCAAAGGAAATTTTTAAATGTTTTTCTTTTAATATAATTTGCTCGTGTTTATAGGTATAAAAGCATATATGTATCCTAAATGCAATACTGGAAAGCAACTAGATATAAGTAGCTGATTTGTCTTATTTTGCACTTCTGAATTCTTAGTCTACCATTGTATAAAATAGGTTTTCCATAATTTTTACAATTTTATTTTCCCTTTGACTCTCCATTTTTACCATTTTCTGACACTTACCATACTACCATGGCATGCTTATTTTACCTAAATAATTTAGCCCTTGAAAACTTAAATGTGCACATTAATCTGACCATATCTTCATTCTAATAAAATTACTGCCAAAGGTGGCCAAAGTCATTATGGTGCAGACTCATGAGCAGGTCTGGGGTTCGATTCCCACCAGAACCATTCTCCCCAACTGATGTTTTTTTCCAGGTTTTCCTCAGTCCTCATAATAATTTGCATATGTCCTTTAAAATAGAAATAAGCCTTTCCCAGTATATCATTTCATCTCATGCACCATCGGTATCTACCTCCTGTGATGCCTCAGTTGAAACAGAAGGGTGTTAAACACTATTTAAAAAAAAATTAAATTATGTTTAGAAACCATTGCTTCTTCTATTTGAACATTTCTACTCACCTAATTATGTTATAATGTGTAGCAAACTGGTGTCTCTTACAATTATAACTTGTTCAAGGCCATTCCCTGCCTCTCTCTCATGCTATCTGAACTGTTATACATTTTGCAAAACAACTCATAATCCTACAACATATTCCTCAATAATTATAAATGAATGTTATAATTATGCTTTTAATTGTAACATTCAATGCTCACTAATCTCTATGTTGAAAAATGGGTGCAAAAATGCAGAGATAAGCTATTATCATCTTGTTGGCACAAGTTATCCAAACTACCATTAAATAAAATGTCATGAATTATACAATGAATACTAGAAAGAAAAAAAAGGGGGGGAGAATATGCATTCCTTGTACTTTAATATATAACAAGGCAAAGATCTGGTATTTTAAGAACAAACTTTAGTGGTAATTTTGAATTAATAACTATATATCCATGGGACATTCATCAATTTGAATACACTTTCCATAAGCAGCCATCTTCACAACTATTTCAACATGTATTAAGACATATCTGGATTTGGAGAACAAAATAATTGAAAGTTTTTCATGCTGGTGAACGTGTGTATACCGAGTAATGCAATGTATCCAAGCCTCAATAAGAAACAATGGCTAGACTTAGTTGACTTTAAGTGAATAATAATTAATAGTAATGGAGTTGGTCACCACAAATTTTAATCAGGTACTTTAATGTAACTCCACTTTTAAGGTTTTTTCTGCATGTCCTCCCCCAATTAAAAATGCTCACGAGACAACTAATACCTATGAAACTTCAATATAGTACCTGCATACAAAATATTTGAAGTAGTTACATCTAATTGCACTATTTTCACTACTTGGTATAGGATTTAGCATGAAAACAACATATACTGAATCTCCCATGATATATCCAACACACAAAGTTTATTAAATTCATTGAATTCCCATGGAAACATGGTTCATTTAAAGTACATAAAGCAAATATAGTATAAGCTACTTATATACCTGTTATCTCTCCAGTATTGTTTCTACACTTCCCCTGATATATTCAGCACACAAAGTTTATTCAAATTGATTGAATTTCCCATGGAAATATAGTTAATATAAGATGCATAAAAGCAATATGGTATCAAGCTACTTACATACCTGTTATCTCTCCATATCGTTCCTACACTAAGTTTTAGTCTTGCAATAATAAAATTGGCTTTAGCTTTGGACTAATGTGATAAACTTTGGATAAGAAGTGTGGACACTAAGAGCTATACCCTACATTAGAACTAAGTAATGTCAAACGGGCATGTTTGCCATAGCTTATATTAAAAGAACGCACACACAGTTTGGCACTGGAATGACAACCTTAGAATATATTTAAGCACAAATATAGAAAACCAAACAAAAGAAATTATAAATGAAACCCTACCCGATTGGGTTATAATGAAAAAAGAAAGTTCATTAAACTTTATCCCTATTTCACATTTAGGCTATATTTTCTCCTTTTTAAAGGAATTCCCTTCCCCAACTTTAGTTTCCTGTACTATGAAATAGCTCAGCATAATTTCCCAAAAATTAATGAAAAGATTCCCAGCTTATGTAATTATTATTTTAAGGAGAAAGTCCTAATATTTGGAAGTATTTCATCTGTCATCAAAGAAACTAGAAGCATGATAAACTTAAGAATATATAATAAAATCTCTAACTGCATTTTTCAAAAGAAAACACGTTAAGGAACATTCAACATCAATATAAACTCAAAAGTATAAAATGTGAGTACAATTAAACATATTTTCTTAACAATAGATATATCATGGGCATATGGTGAATTTAAATGTCAGGGATTTCTTTCAAGGTAGCACACAAATACACATTTCTAACTTTTATAGCAATGCTATATATCATAAATACCCCTATAAGTTTGAACCCAAAAACTGGATGCAATTAAAACCAATATCATAAGGCTATTTATTGTAGTATCATATAATTTATGGAGGTTTAAGTCTATCAACCCCTCTAAAAATAAATAAAAGATAAAAATAAAAATAAATCTTAGAAGAAGGAAGCAAAGAAAACCAATTTTACTTTAAAAGCATGGGATAGAAAAATACATCTGAGTGCTGTTACAACTTGAGATTAGTGTTAGGAAACTGGAGGAGTGCATAAACATCCTTAATCAGGAAGACTCATCACTGAAATCTGTTTGTCATAGAAGGTACAAATTTCCAAAAGATTTCTGCCTTATACAATAAAAAAGAGTTAAGTATGAAGCTTGTAAAACATCCATTAGGAAATTGCTCAATGCTGAACTGAAGAAAAACAGCATGAAATTAAAAGCACTTTTGGAAAAATTCATTAATAAGTTCTCTGTTGCAAAAAATATCATGATAAAAGAACTGCACAACAATGTAGGTTCATTCAATTTCATAAAGCCACCTTTGTGCATCTGTTTCAGTTTGGTGGAGAATTTCCTACAGTAAGACTTCTGATACCTTCATTTGAATAAAAATAAGAGTCAAAACTTCATCTAAGTGTTAAATGTTGGTATAATGAAGATTTCAATAGGTTTGGACACCCAAAGTCAAAATCATGCAAAAGTTACTCAAATCACAATACCCCTACTTTATCTAGGCTGAAGATTGGCTTTCTGGCAAATTGACCTTAATCCTTTGGATAATAAATTATGGTCATTTAGATATGGGCTCCTGTAAAAAGAATCCTAATAATTCCAGTATACCAGGTGAATGCTATAACAGCACCTGGCCAGATCATCTCAGGACCTGAGTGGAAGTCAAAGGCAGCCATTCTCACAAATATTTGTTAATGTATAGATTGTTTAATAAATAATCATTAAAACATTCTTGCATTTTTGCTTCTGTTCTTTATTTATGCGCTGTAGTGTTTATAGCACCAATTCTCCCAATATGACCCATTGCACTTTAATACAGTAGTTTCAAACCATAGTGGAGAAATATTCTGTAATGTTTATACTCCAAAGAAAATTTTTGGATATAAACACTAGTAAATGTACAATATATAAAGATCTGACTGCAACGATAGCATATTCTGATTTATGGCAAAGGTAAATTTTTGAAGACTTCAGTATAGGAAGTCTAATCCTCAAAACATCTTAACACCAAATGCCCATTGTTTATATATATATATCTTTCTTTTTTGTTTTGTAACAATAAAGTATATTAGCACCAAAGAAAACTGATGGTGCAACTGTATACAAATTATATTTACTTTTGTACATGTCACTTTCTAAAACTTGAATTCTAGTATCTAATTACACATTATATTTGTACAAAAATATACATGTTCTATAACAATAGAGTTCTATTCAAGCTGTAGGGCTATATTATTACTGGATGCTAAAAATGCTTGTTGCAATGTTCAACAACCCTATTAGTTTTGCATCCCCCAATTTAACATCAGTCTTTATCATTTTTGTTTCAGCCATCCACTTCAGCTCACTTATTTATTAAAGCAATTATTTTATTCTTTGAAGTTCTATCTGCTTAAAACCTCTATTTTCATTTAAACACTCATTATTTAAAGGTATATTAGGTTTCCAATAGTCTCACCCATTATTTTTGACATTAACTTGTCTGAACGATGATACCAGTTTAAAAGCTTACCATTCCTTGTAACCTGGATGTTATTTCCTTTGGTTAAATCACACCAAGTTAGCTGAAAATTGGCTACAAATGGTATTTACAGGAAGTAGCCTCTTAGCAAAATCTTACTTCTTGAAGCACATTTTTGTTTTGTTACATCTGAGACACAAAACTCATTTAGATGGTGTTCCAAATAATCACTCTCCTTGTAATACTGACTAGCCATTGTATGTCAATACAAAGTTTAGCTGCCACTTCCACATCATACTTTAAAAGAACTTATCTTGATCCAAATCTGCTCTGATGTGGCCATTTGCTAAGCTATGACTGTTTCTCTTTATAGTAGCTGTCTCATATTCAACAAGTGGCTTAGCAAAAAGTTTAGGTGTCCCTATACCAGGACCTCCATTAGAAGCTTTATGCGAGCCTGGTGTAGAACCATTACTGCTGCTTGCAGATGATGAGAATGAAGGTGCTCGTTTGGCATGATGTGAAGAGCCCACTTCTTTCAGTGGTACGGTGACATAAGGATTTTGTTTAGAAGTGATGTAGTGTGGGCTACCAGGTATGCGAGGCTTTCGACGTCTAAGGTAGTAATACAATAGGACTGCAGCTAATGCTGATCCAATGCAAAATCCTACCACACAAGATCCAAGTGCCACAGCCACAGATATTGAGCCTCCAGCTTCTGATCTGCTTTCTCCCCATGTTGGATCAAGAGCTGCAATCACAATAATGACACTCAGTTTAATAGATTGATTCTAAATAGGTTCTAAACAGTAGTATCCTCCTTATTTTATATTACATGAGATCATTTCATTTTAAAATATGTTTATACTATACAAACATAATGCCATTTTTGTCAAAACATTATTTCTATCATATTTTTTAATCTGATTATGTTAATTTTTAAAAGTTAATACATTCTCTAACAAAATGCTTGTATCTTTTACAATTTTTTACAAATAAAATTGTATTCACAGTGTTAATGAACTACACCACATCATTTCGGGGAATGCAGGGAATGCAAAGGTATCTTACACAAGCAATTTGAGATAAGGAATCTATTATTTGCTTGTTAAAATTTCAAAGTTATAACACAAAGTTTCTAAAGGATCAGTACACTAGTTACTAATGAAGCATTCATTCAAAATGATATCACTAATAAATGGAAGCTATGAAGCATGTTTATTTGGTACAATGATGTGATATTGGCAATGAGTAAAAGTGGATCAATGTTATCAAGTTTGAGTCTCGATCACAGTTTGTATTTTATATTTTATATATGACCATGCTTCATAATAAAAAACTAAATAACATACTCTACAGGAACTGAACCTATAATCTTCAAATCCACAGCCTTGCCCATTGGATCACCAGTCAGCTAGATAGCTCCCTCTAGACCCAACCATTGTTCAATACAGAACTGCCATATATTTTATACATTTTTATAGCACTAAATCTTGAAAATGCTGTTGCTTTGGAATTTCATAGACCACGAAACATGTTTGAAGACATTCTAAGACAAATTTTTACCCCGCTTTGTTTTAACATTGACTTATCAACATCTAATTCAACATCTTTATCATATTATTATTTTTATCATGGACTCTAGATTCCCTATCTTAAATTGTTTGTGTAAGGCAGATCTATATTCTCCGAAACTATTGCCTTGTAATTCATTAATAGGTGGTACAGAGGATTGTTCACAATCTTTGGGAATTAATTTCAATTGCATTTTATCTTAAGAAAATCTCTGTCTTCATCACTTATCATGCTCTATTTTATGTCTCTTCATGTATACTATAGCTTGTACATTGTACAGCAATTCATACTTCTCCATTCCATTTGTCATCAATAGTACTAAGATGTCTGTTTTCCAGTACTCTGAAGGTGTAACAATCCACCAGAGAAGCATCAGGAAATATTGATGAAATATTCTTCCTGCTGATTTTTCTCAATGATTTTGAAGGTCAAACCACAGATAGACATGATGCCTTATTCTGATGTACCCAAACCACTGTGTCTGTGGTTCCAATTGAGGATATCATTATGGTAAATTAACATTTTGATAGTATAGGGGGTTCATTTTTACTTTTTTAGTAACTAGACAAATTAACAGTTAAACTTTCTATAATAACCGTATCCTGAGATAATCATTAATTCCTTGGAAAAAGTTCTCTGTATCCACAGTGCCATTTTTCAAAAATGCTTTTACCTCTTGGATGGTAGTAAATTGCATTATAAGTTACTGTAGTTATTAAGATAGACATGACTCATCTAAAGTGACCATTATTTTCCATTTTCTCCTTCCAGGTGATTTTCATACAGCCTCTTGCTGTTGTGTGATTTTCAGAAATACGGCAAGACAATAAAATTTTTTCTTCTGTTTTTGTGACATTTTTCGAACTTAAAATTTCAGTTGATGACAGAATTGACAAATATAAAAAAGGTCCTCACTTACATGGGAGAATTCTGTATGGCCAGCTTATTAATAGAGACCAAGGACTTGATATTTTTCAAAATGTCCACAGTTAAGTTAGTTGCAGCTTCTGTCTAAAAGTAATTCCTTACAGAATTTTCAATGCACAGTAACAAGGGGAATTCAATAAATTATCTACTCTGGTATATCATGCTGTAGAGCTGAGCTTGTACATATAGATTGGGAATGTCTAGGTTTGAAACAAACACAGTTACAAATCAGTCTGCAGTAAGCACTGGAATGAGATGATGGCAAGTGCTTTGCCATGTGGGTTTAGTGATTTGGAGCTTTGTTATGCAAATAAATTCCTCACAAAGGAAGGGGAAGAAGTCTAAAGAAATCCAATGAAGGATGAATGCTCTATCTGATAATGATTCACCTTCCAACTATCAAGAAAACTTAGCAATTCAAAGAGGGTCAGCAGTCTGTTGAATATGACCTGCACACAAGGCATTCAGTAAAAGCATCTTTTACAGTAATGTGCCACAAATTAGAAGTTGTGATTATGCAAGATGGTCACGTCAAGGATACTGTAATAATCTGTGAATTAAGCATTTCAATTGGCAAGATTTCATAATTATTCCATACCCCATACCCATATGATGTCAAAGATCCCAATAGGTAGCCCAAATTCTGACATCAGAGCAGAATGTATATTGCCAGAAATTCAGTTAGGATAATTTGGACCTCCTCCAAAAATCGTGATTACTTTTTCTCAAAGATTGTTGTTGAAGATGAAGCCCTCCAGAAACCAAACAAGAGTTTATGCAATGGAAGCATAAGAGCTCCCTAATACCCAAATAATTCCATGTCTTGGCAACCATTTTTTGTAATACAGAGCATGTTCTGCTGTTGAAAATTGTCCAATAAATCCACCATCACTGCAAAAATAGTACAGTAAAGTAGTTATATAAAGTCATCAAGGAGGAAAAGTGACAGCAGGCTTGTTGCTACTTCATGACAATGCATTTTGCCACAAAACTAAAAAAGCAAGAGTTATTATCAACGATTGTGGGTACTTCGAGCTTTACCATCCATTCTACAGCCCAGGCCTGGCCCCAGTAATTATTTTTTCTTTCAAAATCTGAAGAAATTTCTTTTTCATTCCGAGATGCTCCAATGATGATGTCATTAGGAGGGAGTAATGGTTAGTTGGAAGACCAATACATATCTAAAATTTTAAAAGAATTAAATTATTGGAGGCAAAGTGGACTAATTGTGTAGAATTCAAGTGAGGTGACAATGGAAAATCATGAGGTGAGTATACTAATCAGGTTATATTTTCACATTCAGGTAGATTACTTACTGAATGCACCTTATAATACCATACTTTGACACAGTAAAATTTCACCCCTTGCATGCTTATATAATAGCAAAACAACTATAGTTTGCATTGTAAAGGGTTGTAATGTAGTCCTCCCACATTGACTCACTTTTCTTAGGCATCGATTGCATCTTTAACAATTGAACAATACCTTTTGCAAGAGCAGAGCTGCAATACTATCATTGTTACAAATCATTCCCAGAGAAAGTGAGCAACCTTCTTTTTATATATATATATATATATATATATATATATATATATATATATATGCACAGTAACAAGGAAAATATATTGGGTGATCAAATTTATTTGTACTTTACTGCAAGTAATTTTAAATGAATGACATTACTACTGCAGAGCAAGTTTCTATCATATAACTGTTAATGTAGTTCTGAGAATTTGCTGTGAGACAGGAGTACATTTTGGAGAGTGAATAAGAGACAAACATGATAGGGAGAATCATAATTTGTTGCATTTAGAAAATGCAATCATGTTAGTTCTTTAACCACTTGCTAGGTAGTTACCCTTAGTGCCAATTCCCTTCAAGGAAAGGTGCACTGACTAGCAATTATATCATCCTTTCAAACTAACTCATATAAAATCTGAATATCAGTATATTTATGTTCGTAAAATTAGATTTGACATCATTCAGTTAACAAAAAGTCTAAGTTTGTCATATCAGCTCAGATATTAACAAACATAATTGTACTATTTATGCAAAGTAATTATGACAGTGGATTAAATGCAAATGTGATCATGAGAGTTAGAGGAGGAGGGAGAGTCACCTGCATTTACCGAATGTTTGCAGTAGTTACAATTAAGCAGTGTTGCCACATGAATTTGATAAAATAATTTATTTCTCTACAGTTGTAGGAAATATGAAATGTCAAACTGTCCATTTAAGGGTTTTCGAAAAACAAGAAATTTTTAAAAAATTCTGCTTCAGCACAGTGAAGCTTGTTAAAAGTAAATTCTATCTAATCCATCATCTACCACACTCTTATGCTTCACTTTTAAATAAGGTGGGACCGGTTTCGAAAAGACATCCTCTCCATCTTCAACTAACTTGACAACTGGTAGGAGAAACTAACATCTATGAGGACCTATGACTACGCCCTGATGGTGTTTTTTATAAACTGGAAATTTGTATTACATTTCCCTGTAATGTCAAAATTCATAAGATGATCCCTATGCTTATGAATGTAAATCTTCTCCCATGTGTCCAATTCCGTACATCCATGTGCTTCTTTACGTAACTTTATTTCTCTTTTTATGTCGTGATTATCTATCCAAAAATGATGTGCCACTGCTGACCTATCTATCTGTTTGTACTTAATGTTCCTGAGATATTTCTTTAACCGTATTCCTATGTTCCTTTTAGTTTTTTTTAACATATACCTTATCACATTCTTTACATGTTATTTTGTAGATTCTAGATTCATTTTCTTCTGTGGAATGTTATTAAAAGTGTTATCCACTAAATCATTTTTAGAGTATATCTGTTAACAGGTGCCAATTTAATGTTAATATCTTTAAAAATTTTTGAAAATTTATTCGTAACTACTGGATAGTAGGTGAATTTTTTAAAAACCAGTCTCTTTTTTTCAGTCAATAGTATGGTAGTATTCTTGATCCATTACTTCTTTATGAATCTATTAAGTTTTTTGTTTACTAAATTTTTGTTAAAACCATTTATAATAGCAATCTCCTGTATCTTCTCAAAATTTTTTTTGTACTCCTCTTTACTGATTGGTAAATTCACCAGTCTATATGTTAAGCTGTTGAAAATTGTGTGCTTGTGAGCTATGGAGTCGAACCCATTTGGTTTTATATAGTTATCTGTGTGAGTATTCTTTCTATAAATTCCAAATTCTAAATTTAATTCTTATTAATTTTTATATCTAAAAACAGCAACATTCCCTTTGTTTCCATTTCCAGTGTGAAGGATATATTCCTGTATTGTATATTTAAAAGCTTCAAAGCATCTTCAACTAAATCTTTTTTTACTATAATAAAAATGTCGTCTATGTATCTGTACCAACATTTAAAATAACGTGCAAAGGTGGAAATTATGTGAGTTTCAAATGTACTCATGAATTAATCTGCCAGAAAGGGGGACAAAGGATTTCCCATTGTCTGTGTTTTTGCACTCTGGTATTGGCTCTTTTTATTGTTTTATGAGAGCTGTGTTTTATTCTGTACTGCATATATCTTACCCCTGTATTAATTTGTAATCAAATGTGCATTGTTATAAATATTAAAAGCATATTAATAAATAACTCACTCTGTCACTACACTAAAAATATGAACTTAAAAATATTAAATTTAAAAAATCTACACTACACTACACAAAACATATGAACTTAAAATATTAAATTTAAAAAAAAAATCTATGTCATTTTAGATTCATATACAGACTTCAGAGAACTTTTGAAAAGTTCAAATTCATTTTAACACCACTATGCAAATAGTAGTACAAATAATGGATGTGCCAATTACATAAAATACTTCATGCACACCAAAATGGACAAATTATACTGCATTCTGAAATTATTTTAGAAAAGATGGCTTTTTCCCTCCACCATAGATACACTTTGAAGCATAAGTGCAATGAAGACTGGGGACAGCATGTTCAAAATATAGGCATATGTTTGCAAAGTTTGTAAACTTTTAAAGCCATATTGGAATAACGGCAACATCAGTGAAGGAACTATTTCCCTTTTTGATGGTAAAAAGGAAATAGTGTCATTCAACCTTATTAATGAGTAAGAATTTTATCAGTTGGTAAAGTAGCTAACATTTTTATGCAGTGTTTAGAAAATCAGGTCAGCACTTCAAAAAGTTGTAACTACATTGAGCTCAACTTTAATACATTTATAATTATTTTAAATTCAAATTTTCAAATATAAATTGTTGAAGTTGCAATACCTAAAAACTTTTCATATCTTCAGACATACATGTGGCCCACATATACTGGCATTTTTTAAAGTTGGAGATATTTTACTTTTAACGAATATTTAGATGACTCTTAACATTTCCTGAATGTATCTTCAGTCGGAAGTTTTACATTCAATCCCAATTGCAAATTTACATAAATTTATGGCTAAAATCCGTTGGTTTCAAAATAACCATTAAATGGGTGACAAATTCGCTGACAATATTTATATTGCAGAAAGACTCACAATTTGAGCTCAGCTGTACACACATTCGTGTTTCCTGATCATGGCCCTGACAAAACTGCCCTCCAGGATTTGTTGTCAGACATTTCCTTCGACGGTGTTGTTCATCATTCGTATCACAGAGAGACCAAACTGACCATGGTTCCCATCCTAACAGTGCTGAAACAGTCAAGCAAACTTGGTTATGGAAAAGTTACAGACTTGCTCAAATGGTTTTTAATTAAAGTGTCAGAATTCTAAAATACACTATAAAAAAATCAATCTATTATCAGAGTCTATCAGTAGTGTTTGTGCTTCAGACATGGTGGGTCAGTTTCAATTTCCACAAGAGAGCTTCTTTTTAGGGGTTTTTCCTCAGTTCTTAAGGTGAATGTTTGGGAAACTTCAAGGGATTTTGTGAATAGGTTAGTGAACCTGCACAAGTATTTTAATTTGACTCATCACAACATATTTATTCACTTCACTGTGGCAGTTCCAATTATGTGTGTATTAAGAATAAAACATGTGTGTATATCCAAGTTAGTGGATATTTTGAAAGAAGTTAGTGTCCTTGGAGAAGTTGCACCACTCACAAGCTGTGGATAGAAAATTACAGAAAATAAATTTGCATCAGAGGTAGTATATTTAGCTTCCATTGGTAACCAAAATGAACCCACTTCCTGTTGCATAATGCATTTAAATTTTCTTTTTCCCTCCCCTTAATGGGTACTTTCTAGCTTTTATAATGAATAACAGAATTTATACATTTATTTTAACAATTATTAGTCTCTGAGGACAAGTTTATAAAATTCTTTGGCTTAGCATTTCAAAAAAATAAACAAATAAATATATAAAAATAAATAAAAAAAATATAGAAATAAATACATGAGCTTTTCTACAACTCTCTTCTTTTCTATGGACAGCATTCTCATCATCTGTAGACAATAGGATTTTTGCACTTTTTTTCCAAAATGTTTTGATTCCAGATTTGAGCAGACATACATCCAAAGCTGATGCAGTGTAAAGAATTTTGCAGGGCTATAAACATAATCTTGTTTTCATGTGTGAGATATTGTATTCTCATCTTAAATGGTTTTCACTTTCCAAATTTTCTTTCCTCCGTTTTCATAAGATGACTTCCCTGGGAAATAAAATATTCCTGCAATAAGAGACAGTCTGTTCTTGGGCAAACCTGAACTGCCTGGAAATGTGAAATACAGATTGGTAAATAAACATATTTTTTCTGATGTTGTATTTTATTCTGATATATTGTTTTCCTTTATAATTTTCTTACTTAACCTTTCATCGTTTAGGTGAATATGTACTCATGAATTTAACCAGAAACTCACCTTGACCTTTCTTATTTTGAATTTTATGATGCAAAGCAAGCAATATCTTCATATGTCAGTCACTCTGCATTCTTTATTTTCTGTCTTTTTTTAATGTGGATGAAAAATGTAGAAGTCCTTGATTATATTTTATGAACATTTCCTTTGGCCTTTTATTTAGCTCTTTACTTTATACATTTTCCTCTATTTTTCCATCCACACTGATATTCCTTAATAGGAGGATCAAACTTTGTGCCTTCATCCCTTTCTTGCTATACTTGTGTGAAGAAACAACTCAGTTTCTCATTACACAGTACAAAGAAGTGAGTGAGAGAAAAAGTATTTTCTATTATACATGCATGCAAAATAAAAAGCCACGTGTCACCTACAATGAACATTAAGGAAAATATCACATAATATTTTATTGAAAGTTCTTGTAAAACAATACGGGTGTATTATGTTTAGGTGCTCACAGGAGGTAAATCTGCATGTATACTCTATCTCATTCTGTTTTTAAGTTGGGAGCATGTGCTGTATTGTGTTTTGGAAAATCCAGTTTTTTTAATACTCTATTCACATGATAAATGCAAATTTTTGTGAAATCTTGACTTCATAGAATAATGAATAGCATAAACAAAGAGACAGATCCTATACATAACTTATTTTTTGGTCTCCATTGATTTTGTAAAAAAATGCTCATTAATTGCACTCCTTTGTTTTCAACTGCATACCCATGCCAAAAGCGGGCAAAAGAGCTTCAAGCTAAACTTTAGGTATTACCAATTTTATGGCCATGATCTCTACATTACTGTTGATACAGCTGCAAATATGAGCAGCCCTATGCTATTAAATACAATGAAATGGAACAAATAGATATTACCACATTAGTAGAAAATATAAATAAACACCCCATTTATGTTTCATACATATATAACAATTAAAAAATTTAGTTAATTTTTTGTAAACCAACCAAAGCATCCAACAGATAAAAGTGAAAAATTCTGAACTTTCAAAATTATAAATGGTTGCAACATGACCACATATAAACCTGAATGAGTAATCAGGAAATTTAGAAACAAATGTGAACTTAATATATACTAAATTTAGTGTTTGCTTCTATACTGGCTTTTGAACCTGATTTATGTACTTTCTGTATCCATTGGTTTCCCCACATTCATTGTTTTCTAATCTGTTCCTTCCAAAACGATGAATTGAGGCTCTACTGTAACCGACTTATTAACTAAAATAGCTCATATTTATAAATTAAGTAATTTATAAATATGAGGTTGCTGATTCAGAGAAATCATGAGGAAAAAACACAACAGATTGTTTTACTAGCTTGAATTGATTTGGAAAGGTTTCTCTTCTTTAATATAAAATTCAAACTTGGAAGAATACATTAGAAAAAGTCAATGTCAGTATTAATCCATTAACTGGGATATCAAGTACTGAGGATGCAAATAATATTTATGTAAAATAAACAACAAAACTATTGTATAGATCTGTTATATATAATCTACGTAAAATCTTTTAAAACATTTATGAAACTGTAATTGACAAAACTGCCATAATATCTATTGAAATTTAATCAGGATGTTCAGGCATCATAGGCATGGACATTGTGCATGAGATGAAATGACAGAGGGAAAGGAGTTTTTTTTTGGAATGTCAGCATCAAGACCTAAGTTTAGGATACTCCTCTGACATTTTGATGAGGGCAAAGGAAAACTTGGAAAAAACCTCAGTCAGGAAGGACGAATGGTTCTGGTAGGAATCAACAACATTCACCTTAGTGACCTTGGCCATTCGTGTCGCTTCCAGAGGTTCCTATGTCAGATATGAATATTTCTGTTTGGTTGGTCTATAATTAACAACAGTCATGTTTTTGTTTAAAATATTATGAATGCTCAGAAACCCATTTCTATAGCTGCAGTTTTACAAGTGTTTTTCTCACTTACATTCACAAGTAATGATCTCACACGGTTCCTCTCCAACAGAAGGACCTTCACAACCAGAGCCCACAGTTCCATGGTTACTGATGCTAAGACAATGACGTGTTCGCTGCCTGACTCCTTGTCCACAAGTTGTGGAGCATCCTGACCATTCTGACCAACAGCTCCATTCTCCTACAACAATGGCCATAATAATTAACACATTTTTCAAGTAACATATTCTATTTATGCTTCAAAAATAGCACTTTTGGAACATTAGAACTTGCTGTTTATTTATCTCACAGCTAATTCATTGAATTATAAATAATTAAATTAAACTATGCAATGAGAAAGGAAGATAAAATGACGAGTTGTATGAAACAGTAAATAAGAAACTGTTATAATTTTAAGTACATATAAGTGTGCTATAAGAATCATAATTACAATACAGGATATATATAAAAATACAGGAAAAATGTATTTATTATAATGAAATTTAATATAAACCAAGAAATTCTGGTTTAGACAGTCATGTAAGAATACAATGCGTGATTAAAAAATATTAAGAGTTGGAGATAACATGATGGGAGAGAGATGAAAAGAAAGCTTCATTTCTCCATTCTCGCTTTGCTTAGTCCAGGGCTACAGCCAAATGTGTGAACAAATGTGTTAGGGCTGTTGGTGAATTTTTGTGTGTATAAAAATGGAACAACATATTTGCATAAAATGCTGCTATAAAACAGGGAATTCAGTTTCCGAGAACTGCAAATTGTCAAAATTTGGCTTCGAGAATAAGTGTCTAACTAGATCCAATGTTTTTCTCTGGTCAACATATTTAAAGATGACTGAGAATTTGTTGAGGATTATGTCCAGTCCAGTTGACTTTCTACTTCAATCAAATAATTTTAATAGATGATTTAAACATGTACTTTGTCTCTTCAAAATTAATTCTGAAATTACTGTCAAGAAGGGGCACACCAGGAATCAATCAATAGGGCTAAAAATGGTCCAGATTTGTTAAATAGGGTGATTACAGGTGATGAATCAAGAGCTTATGGCTATGACCCAGAAACTAAAGCAAAGTCTTGGCAGTGAAACAGGCAAAAAGAGAGAGAGCAAAAAAAGGGAGAAAAATAGAAAGGGGGAGGAGGAGAAGGAGAAGGAGGAGGAGAAGTAGGAGGAGAAGGAGGAGAAGAAGAAGGAGGAGAAGGAGAAGAAGGAGGAGAAGGAGAAGAAGGAGGAGAAGGAGAAGAAGGAGGAGAAGGAGGAGAAGAAGAAGGAGGAGAGTAGAAGGAGAAGGGGGAGGAGGAGGAGGAGGAGGAGAAGGAGGAGAAGGAGGAGAAGGAAGAGGAGGAGGAGGAGGAGGAGGAGAAGAAGAAGAAGAAGAAGAAGAAGAAGAAGAAGAAGAAGAAGAAGAAGAAGGGGGAGAAGTAGAAGTAGAAGCAGGAGGTGGAGAAGAAGGGGGGAGGAGGAAGAAGAAGAAGAAGAAGAAGAAGAAGAAGAAGAAGAAGAAGAAGAAGAAGAAGAAGAAGAAAAGTCAATAAAAAGTGAAGACTATGCTTCCCTCCTCAAGTATTGTGTGCACTGTGAATATGCTCCTATGGGACAAACAATAAACAAGGAGTATTATTAAAACATTCTTGAGCAGTTAAATGATAATGTACCTTCTCATACAGCTCTGCAATTATAGAAATTCTGTCCAAGTGCCAAATTCCTGCATTTCTCCAACCCCATATCATCCAGGTTTTGCCCATGCCAACTTCTACCTATGTCCAAAATTAAAATTACTACTTAAAAGGACACCATACAGGCAAATACGGAGAAGGCTCTTCATACCCTAAAGGAGGAGGACTTCCTGGAAACACCCATTGGAATTGATGTGTTTATTCAGAAAATGACTATTCTGAAGTACATTCATCAAAATAGCTTGTAAGTATTATGAGGGTAGGTCCATAAGTTTACAGCCTAACCATTTTCTAGGTATGATAAAGGCAAAAACTATATTTCACATTTCAATTTATTTATCCTTTATTGCAATACACTTCTCACATTTTTTAATTAACATTTCAATCCCCCCCCCAAATAGTCAGTCTAGTTTGCAAAATGGGTATAAACAGCATCCATCAATTCTTCATCACACTTAAATTTCCTTCCTCGAATACCCTTCTTGAGTTTTGAGAAGAGGAAATAAGTCACTGGGAGCTAAATCTTAGCTGTAGGGTGGATGGTCCATCTCCTTGAAGCCACATTTCTTCACAGCTTCCTTTGCAATAAGAGCTGTGTGTACACCACTACTCAGCTTTTCCCATTTTTTCTCTTTGATGCAAGCACGTAGTCTATACAGTAGGCCAACATAGTATTCCCCATTTACTTGGTGTTCCTCTCCTTGAAGTCAATGAAGAGCATTCTTTCACAATCCCAAAAGACTGTGGCCATGATCTTCTTGGTTGACTGAGTGACTCTGGCTTTTAGAGGCGGTGCTTTGCCAGGTTTATGCCACTCCATTGATTCTCTTTTGGACAAAGGATCATAGTAGAGGACCATAGTTCCATCTCCTGTAACAATGGTTTACAGAACTTCTCTCTTGTTGCCACGGGATAGCTCCAAAAATGCCTGACAACAGATGAATTGTTACTGCTTTTGGACTGAGGAAAGAAGTCTAGGTACCCATCTTGCACTAATCTCATGTTTTTATGTTTAAATGTTCATGAATAATTCAAAGGATTGTTGTGTTAGAAAGGCCCAGCCTTGCTGCTATTTCTGTAACTTCGAGCCACCGGTCTTCCATAATTTCTCCTTGCACAAGAGCAATGTTTTCAGGAGTGAGTACCTCCAAGGGCCAACCTACATGCTCTTCATCTTCAATGCTTTTTTGACTTATTTTAAAAAGTTTGGCCCCTTTTATGGTAGAATATGAGGGGGAAGTTCCTCCATATACATTGTCCAGTCACTGTTTAATTTCATTACAGATAAAATAAACTAATTAACTTTAATTAGTTTAATTGCTAATCTTCTTACAACAGTAAATCCTTCTTTTGCTTACAACTTAATAACAGTTTGGTACTCCATTTTGAACATGTCACACAGAGCCTTCTTTATGCAACTATATCTGAACAACTGAGCACAGTGGAGCAGAAGTTACAGCTGCAATTATTTACTTAACAGATAAGGGTTTTGTGAAGGCAATAACCCTTATCGGCAAGGTCGGAAACTTATGCAGCAATCCTCGTACATTTAAATATTTTAAGATCAGTCTTAAGACTTTTTAATCACAAGTATTTAATTAAATTAATGTTAGTTCTAAGTACTATATCATACAGGTATCAGGATAAGGCCTAAAGCACAAACAGAGATAGGTTTATCAAATAAAAATATTTGTTTACAGAAGATGCAATGCAGATGAGCTGAAAGAGCTACACTTAAATACATTAAGAACATACAGAAATTATTAAGATACAAAAAAAAAAATCTCAAAGTACATTCTTATAAATGAGCTCAGATCTTGACAAATCATTTGACCCATAAGGAATATTCTACAAGAGATGTCATTGATAGTTGTTAAATGTTATCCTTTAGATAGTGCACTGTAACTTTTTAGATGCATAAGTGTAGTCACTTGTTTGTGATGATCATGTAAACAAATTAATGTTAACATTTTCTACAAAATGGATAAAACTGAATGACAAGATGTTGATAAAGATTTCATGTTGAAGGGTTTACCTTCAACAGAAATACAAAAGAAGTTCTATTTGACATTATGTGTTGCTGAATATAAGTGTGATTGTACATCCATTCAAGATGATTATCACTTAGGGCATCCCAAAACTGCTATGACCGATGAGAATGTGACAAAAATTCACAATGCCATATTCAATGATCACCAATTGAAGGTGTCGAGTTGGCTGACATTGCAAAGATCGCAATTGGCCATGTTTACTACATTTTACACAAAGTTTTGTGTATTGGAAAGTTTTCCACTCAATGGGCGCTGTATTTGTTAACAATGAACTAAAAACACTTTGCAAGAGTGTCAACACTTATTTAAATGCAGTTCCAGTGAGTTTTTGTAATGTTACATAACGTAAATGAATCATGGATTTGTCACTACATGCCAGAGATGAAGGAGCAGTCCAAACAATGGGTGGCAACAGGTGAAAGTACATCAAAGAAAGCAAAAATGATTCCATCTGCAGGAAAAGTTATGGCTACGGTTTTCTGGGATTCTTGTGGTGTGTGCTCATAGACTATCTCCATATGGGCAGAACCATAACCATTGAGTATTAAGCTTCACTAATGAACCAACTGAAGGATACTATTCAGGCTAAATGTCCACACCTTGTGAGAAAGAAAGTATCTCTCTCATCACAATAATGCTCCATCACACAAGTTTGGGATTGTTGCTGCAAAACTGGATGACTTTTGCTTCCAAGTGCTTCCACATCTGGCATATTTACCGGATTTGGCTCCCACCTATTACTTTTTGTTTCCAAACCTGAAAAAATGTCTAGGTGAACAATTCAAGGTTGATGATGAGGTTGAGGCTGAGACAGACACTTATTTTTCACATTTGGACAAATCTTACTTTACTGCAGGTATTAAAAAGTTGGAAAGTCATTGAACTAAATGTATTGATTTACAAGCTGACAATGTTGCGGCGGGGGGGGGGGGGGGGGGGAAGAAATTCTTAAATCTTATACTTTCTTGGTCAAACTGGGAACTTTTAGAATGCCCCTCGTAATATATAAATTGATAATGTAGGATAAACGTGAAGCACTGGAAGCATTTAAAATTGTGCTTATAGCTCTTATAATAATATCTAATAGAAAATACAATCTTTAAGAGAAGGTGACATATTAAAATGTTTTTGTTTAGCAGATATTGAAACTATGAAACATTTTCTAATACCACTAAGGCAACAATGAAGTGAACTATCTAATTTATACAATTTTAAGATATTTATTTGAAATGTATTCTATATTTAAGCAAAATTATTTAAAGTCTCTCTGCAAAAGTTCAAGCAATTATTTTATAATATTGTCAAAAAAAATTGTTGTCCTGTATATTTTTGAATCTACATAACAAAAATGCTTCTTGCTGAAAAGCTTATTTGTTCTTACATTCTCACATTTTCTGAATATTCGGACTGCTACCAAAAAAAAGTGGCAGTTTTTAAACATAGAAGAATAATTATTGACAATAAATGAATGAATGAATAAATAAATAAATAAATAAATAAATTTATTACATATAAGCCTGAAAATATATTATTTTTGTTTAATTTTAATTTTATAAAATTGTTTACATAGAAAGTTTAGAGCTTATGGACATTAACATGTGTCAATTTATTTATTCATGTGTTGTGAATAAATAGTCAATTTTTCTGTATGAAAATATTTTATAAAGTTAAACGAATTGCAAAAAATTAAAAGCAAAAGTTAGTTTTGGAAGGATCTAAAAGTTCTCTGTTGCATAAGTTGGACCCTCTGCTTTCTGTTTAACCCCCTTAGCTACAGACTTGGGAAATTTTCAGCCTCTTCCTAGCATGTATGGATGTTGCTGTGCTAGTTGAAGTACTTTCTCACAGTCATGATTTTGTCACAGGCACTTCGCAGTTTCTCTGCTGATGGCGATATGTTGAATCTGTAAAACAGCTTCATTTCATTTTAGTGATTTAAAGGTACCTTGTATTAAATTAAGCAACTGCAGACACCATGGCAATACTTAATTTTGTTTCAGAAATGAATGTCTACTTTGGACACTTGTTCCAAGAATGTTGTTATACTCATAAGTATTTTGGTTTTCCAGTTGTGCATCACTTCAGGAATTAATCTAAATCAAATAAAACTGTTTATTCTCTTTATTATCCCATAGTTCAGAACTGTTTTCATTATTATTATCCTGTTGTATTTTGGCACTTCTTCACCTTTGGCTATTGCTGTATTATACAAGCACCAAAGATTCTCTTGTAGGGTAGTAAACATGAACAGCTTGCTGCCTGTTCATGTTCAGTGCCAAAGGGTTGCATATATTGCTTTTTTTTAACTTCACCAATATTGGGGATGATGTTTTTAATAGCATTCCTGTAATAATTAGATCATTTTATGATCATACTTTCTTTGATTGCCTATGTTTTTTCCCACAAAATGTAGCACCCTTTTATTTTCTTTTCTTTTATGTATTTGGAATAACAGTGCCCAATCTTTTAGATACATGGTTTAAACATTCTTCTTTAAAGAATCAACATTAGGATCGTAAATATGTAAATCTTTGAGCTACTTGTAAGTTACTATCACTCACTTAGTGTCGGTCCTGGTACTCGGTCTAGTGGCAACCATGCTTGCCTTGTAGACCCAATATTGTGGGTTCAATCACGGCAAGGATCAATGGATTTTTTTCAGGATAAAAATCCTAAATGTGGCTTCCTTTGGAAGGAAAGTAAAGCAATGGGTCCCATGTCGTAGATTTATGGCACATAAAAGAACCTCAAGCCAGAAAGAAGAGGCCTCTGAGTAATTTTATCGGCCATTTCACACCCAGAATTGAATTAGGGACACTGATGACCTAAGATGTTAAAGAGCATCTGTAAATAAACCAAACAAACAAAAACTTGCTTAGTTCTGTATCTGAAGTTCAACAGATCATTTTCATGGAATTCCTGCTATTGCTGCTTTCATAGCATAGTGTTGATGAACCTGTGTTTTTTTTTTCCTTTCTTTTTCCTTTTTTCCCTTCTTTCTTTCTTCTCCCCCATAAGTGCCATTTTCATTCACTCAGTCATAGTATTGATTCTTAATATCTGCACTGATTTCTTTTCTCACACATGTAGCACAATATTTAGATAATATTTTAAATCAATGACTACTCCAGCTAGTATGTCAATAGCCACTCCCAAGTCTAAATTAGTTCTGTACACTCTGGTGGTCCAAGAACCCATAATAAGAAACTGTAATAATAATTACAACAATTTTCTATAGAGATGATCATCTTTCCTATAATCTTGTTGTACACCAGCATGAACCCTAGAGTTAGTCCTGGTGGTGTAGTGGTAACCATACTTACCCCTAAACACAAGATCGCAGGTTCAACCCTGGCTAGGGTAGATGGATTTTTTCAGGAGTAAAAATCATAAGTATGGCTTCTTTCAAAAGAGAAATAAAGCCTGGGTCCCATGTTGTAGATTTACAGTGTGTAAAGAACCTCAAGCCTGAAAGAAGAAGCCTCTGAGCAAAATTTATCAGTCATTTCATGCCCTGAATTGAATGGGACACTGATAACCTGAGATGTTAAAGAGCATCCATAAATAAACCAAATCAACAAAAGAACCCTAGAGCATCCAGTTGAAATTCTGTATTTCTTTCTCCAACTTTCTTCTTATGGTGTTTGAAAGATTCCAGTCATTCATTCCACCCAAAAAGTGCATCTACTTTTATAGCTGAAATTGCATCAAAAAGGATAAAATGGTAACTTATTGTGATGATGTCACGATTGTATCAACAGTAAGAAATGCATTATGTGAACAAAACCCACAGTCATCATCATTGAGATTCCAATATTGATTGTAACCACAGCCCATGAGACCAATCAATATAAACTTTCTGATTGTATGATAACATACATTACATAGCACTGCTGAGAAGCAGAGATAAAGGGTAAAACTGAATAAGGAAAATTTCTTAAAACAAACTTAAACAAACATATAACCTAACCTAATTAACTCTGAACATAAGTGAATATTAATTTTACAAGGAATCACATGAAATTCAAACCTAACTTATGGGTTAAATTTTAAGATTATGATTGCATGTATTAAATCTATTACAATCTTAAAATGTAACTTATAATGTTCATAATAAGTTATATTTATGTTTAAGTATACAAGTGATATTAGAGGACTTAACAATATTTTTATATTTGTATTTCTAAAATTCCATTGCCATTGCACCACAAATGGTATATGGGAAAGTGATATAACAATTACTATCCTGAAAAATAAACAAAGAATCTACAAAGATGATGCATACAGCTGCCCTGGTGGGGAAATAGGAAGACTCAGGCAAATGTGTTGATGGAAAATTTTGCTATATTAATAACACACTGTCTAAGCATAAACTTCAAACTTCACTGCTTTATTAATGTCTCCACTTACTCTATTATTTTAAGAAGCTAAAGCTTTAAACTTGTGGTTTTAGTGCATGCATGTATCTAAATTTCAATAATTGCTCTAATCTTGCAACCATTTCTCAATAGATATAAATCTATTCACTTATTTGGTCACAGTAATGTCTCACTTTTCACTCAATAATTAGTTTATACACCAGAAGTGACTTTCCCACATCTCCATAATTAACCACACATTTTCCTGCAAAGCCCACATTATGATGATATGTCCTTCAATCTTCTGTTCTCCACAAAGACAACTCAATCCTTTGAAAATATACCTGATTCAATGTATTCCCATTAATTAGTAAATATGTTTTCAGATAAATATTTAGAAGGACTGGTACTCAGTTTGTGATTCTTCTGGTGTTGATGTGGAGACAAACATTTACAACCTTCTCTCACTAGCAGTTGGTCTGGGTTGCTTATGTGTAAATGTTTCCCAAACTGTGCCTGAGATGGATGGGCTTTAGTTTGAATCTTGCAAGACATTTCTTTTTATTTTCTCTCACAGATTCAGTAACTTCATTTTTCTGTCACCTCAGGCAGCTAAATTTGTTTATTTACATTTTTGAAAACACATTTCTTAGTTACATTATAGTCAGATCAATGTGCATATTTACAATCCAATGTTCTAGTTACTATGAAATATAAAAGTAAGAGATGAAAGATGTCTACTACTATAACCTTATATCCTACATGATGTACACAAATTCTGGGTACCTAAAACATAAATTAATAACTTTACTTTAAAAAATGGAATTTGGAAAGAAAACACTGACAATGAAGTAACAGCTGAACTAACAACCTAGAAGTCAATATGCACCATGAAAACAGCACTGCCCTTCTTTACCTTGTTTACCTTTACATGTGAGTTCAACTGTCTCAGCATATTGGCCACATACTAGTATGCCTTCAGCCAATTCAATGTGGCCAACACAATTTCCACAATTTCAGTTTCAGATGAGTTTTCCTGTGTCCTAAGACATGTAAAGTGCCACACCATCCACACCAGGGGATTTAAATGGTCACATGATGGCTTTTGAATGTAAAAATGACAATAATTTGATAAGCATTAGGATAAATTATGCTCTGAAGATTACAGATATACACAAAACATTTTTTTAATTTTTGGTAATTTGTTGCCCAAATTTCACCTCACTGTTGCTTTGAGCACAATAACTTCTGACTTACAACAGAGAAATAAATGTCAACTATTAGGCAGTTCTGAGAATCATCTTTTTAATAAAGGCTTAAAGTATTTCAAACAAATGAAGAACTTTTATTAGTCTCCCATTGGCAAGATCCTCTTACAGACCTTGCTTATTAACTGGACTGCTGCCACTCTTACCTTTACATTTGTGGGTGTTACACATCCTAGACATTCGTGAAGGACCTTCACAATCTTCTGTCCTTCCTTCACATGTTCTAGTGCGATGCTGGTGTCCTCCTGCACATTCAACACTGCATGTAGACCAGTTAGACCATTCAGACCACACATCATCAGCTTCTCCTCTACCTGTGTGCAAATTAACAGGAATAACTATCTCATTCTACTTCATTTGCAGCCCATGTGTTAGGGCCTGAAATTTATTTGCATACTTTTTCCCAGGATTTGCAACTAAACACATTATCACTATGAATTATTAATTTTTGATTAAATATAATATGGTTTTATGTTGCACATAACTGTATTTTCTGTCACCATTATAAATGCATCATATTTCAAAATAATTTAATGCATATGCAGCTTTTTATAACTTTTAAATATCTTTTCTTCTTTTCAATCATAATTTTTATCAGCACATCAACACTTGAATTGAAACAGCTGGCAGCATATATTTATGGTGAATGAAATATGTGCATCACCATAGCCATATTAATAAGTATAATTTTCATTGAGAGTTCAGATATTTGGATTAATAGCATCTATTACTCTTTTTACCTGCACCAGTATTAACACAATAAGAAATATAGCTTGCTATGGCTTTATATTATGCTCAGCACCTAAAACCAAATGAAGGAGTGATTAAATCTAGACTTCAGTGATGTTCCACCTAGGGTTGAGCAAGTAAATTACCTATACATATTTTTATGCTTAATTTACACCTTAAATTCATAATGTAGAAAACTGTTTTCCACAAAAAGTTTACGATTTAAGCTTAAATTATTTCATTCCTATTTAGTTTATTAATATTCTGACATACAAAAAGTCTATTCAGACATGCAAAAGTTTTTCAAGATACAAAAACTTTTGAGGGACAACAGTTTCTAAATTGAACACTCTGGTCAAGCATTTCATTTTAGATGACTGAACTATTACTGCTTCAGCCTCTAAGAAATAATATAAATTATTTTTCACTTAGCATTTGTATGAGAAGAATACATGGTATATTCTTTATGAAATATGAAAGATATTTGCTTAACATGTAGTGGTCAGGGGAATGAAACATATATTTTGTTCAGATGCCAAGGACAATGAAATGAATAAAAGAAAGATTAAGAGAAAAGGCTTAAGATCAGGTCAGAGAATATAAGGAAATATTTAAAGTTAAGGCATAAATTAAATGTTTATTTCAGTTTTTAGGTAAATTTAAAAGCAAATAGATGTGATCAGTAAATAGAAAAAACTGATATCAACTGAAGTTAATAATGGGAAGGCCTTTGCTTATGGCTATCTGAAAACAAAGATTTTGTCACCTATCTAGATGATGGTGGGGTAAAATACCTTCTGGACTGCCAAAGACCTCACTTGCAGTTGGAATGTGACGCGTATGTGCAGGCTTGAAGAGGAAGTGTGTGACATAATCACTGCATGTTTGTGTGTTGTGGGGATAAAACCATAGCTTTGATGGACCTACAGAATTAGCAACATGGGTGAAAATCTACATTTACAAATACAGAGACAGTTTAATGAACTTCCATACTTCTGGGGATGAAAACATAAGCTTTAAGTTCATTACACTTCCACCAGAGCAGAATACACATTTCCCACAGCAAAATGAATTATCCAGCAGTCAACAGTTAGCTGATGATACAAACAAAGGGTTCATGAAACTAGTTCTACATTTTATAAACAAGTAAGTGGAGAAAAAGAGTGTGTAGTTTAACTCAATCCATACAATGATCTTGACTGTATGATTAGATTCATTGTACAAGTTCCAATTACATTTCTAGTTAATAGTCAGACAATTCACTTGAGTACATAAATATCTGAAATTCTTAAAAACTTCTCTATCTAAAATAATACACTGCATTTACTAGATTTCTGCATTATTTAACCTAAATAAATTAAAAGATAATGAGAATCAATGTGTTTAAAAAATGAAATATGGAAGATGAATAACTCCCAGAAATCTGATGTAAACATTTAGTGTACTTTTTAAAGCTCAAGACACAAAAGCATTAATTCAAATATTTAGTTTAAAATTTATGACCTTATAAAAGTTGATGACTTAAAATGCAGCAATTTAAACAATATTTGTCCTACCTGTTCGAAGACAGCTTCCATCATGATGACAGAATCTCTCTTCTTCTTTTGCCTGTGCTATTTTTATGAGTGCAGGATCAACTACAGGTGCACGACATGAGAAGCGGAATCTGCGCTCTGTGTATCCATTTCCACCTGATGAACTGGAAAGGTTGGCAGCAAGCCATGGAGTCCATGACGACAGACGCTTGGCTTCAGAGCATGCATGTGTATTGCATGTTTCATAATCTAAATGACAGCCTTGACATTCCTGTCCACCATCTTCTGGGGCAGGATTGTCACATCGTCGTCTCCTAACTCTGAAGCCACCTCCACATGGTGCAGAGCATTCATCCCAAGGCCCCCACTGTCCCCATTGACCATCTCGTGGAGGGGGTGTAACAGCTGCCAAAACAATCAAAGCCTTGCTGTAATAATTTTACTTTGACTCTTCACCTGCAAACACAACTCCCATATCAAAAAGTAAATCCTAATAACTAATTTATGCATTTATTTTTAAGAAACAAGTTCTTCATTTCATGGCCCTAAGTTGCTCAATTTCAGTTTATCTAGAATATCATTAAATAAAGTTTTTATAGTATTTCTTCTGCAAGATTTGAATTATTTCTAGTGCATATGCAGCAAATGTAAGTGACTGACTTGCATAACAAAAGATATAAAATAAAAATATAATTTACAGAAAGAATGCTTTTTATTTTGTACATTTAATTTTGGAGAATATACTTATACATTAATTTCCATGCACTCATAGGAGTCAACAAAATGTAAAAGTAAACTTTGTAAAGGGAGGCAATAACACAACCTTGTTGCAGGATGGGATAATCTATGTCAGTTTGCTTACTGACAATTGGTGTCTTACTGTGCATGGATTATTAGCACAAAGAATCAATTTTAGGTTAATTCAAAACCACTAAACTTCATGACAAAAAATATAATGACAATGTGATAGCTATTCATGCTACCTCACTTATCCAACCAACAGCATACTTGCCAAACATCCTGTAAAATACATGATGTATCGTATTTGAGGAGAAAAAAATTGTGTCCCATTTGAAAATCAAACAGGACATCAAAAATTCTGTGTTTTGTCTCTTGAAAATTTTTGCATTTTGGAATCATGCAGGACTTATGAAATGTTCTTCTAAATATGGAAATTGGAATCAAGAGCTAATGCTAGTAGCCTGCTGGTGGGCATAGCCTGGCATGGATGAATCAAGAAGCATACGTGCTTGGACAGTGAATATGTGCAATTACCTCATATCATAGTGTTATTTGTCTGTTTGATACTGTACATTGTCTGTTATAGAGGAATTTGAGCAATTTGTGATGGTATAAGGTTATTTGGTACAGAAAAATTTCATCATTAAAAGAAAAATGGTTTTAAATTTTTTGGTATTCACCTTCCTATAGATGTGCCCAACATGAACATACTAATTTCCTACTTTTTAAGCATTTCATGCTCTAGTGCATTTGTAGAGAGAGTGTTTTCAATATTAAATAAGAAATGGAGCAATAAATGAAGCAAAAATTCTTTAAATTTAATTAAGAATGACATTCAAATAAATGTAAAAGTTAATGCTAGTTAACAAGGTTTATGTAACCTAATTATCAATGATAAAGCATTACTAAACCATGTCAAGAAGAATTTCACTTGTGATGATCCGCCATGAATATATTGTATTAACTTGATTGGTTGTCATTTCTGTGATTAGAGACCTTTACCGACCTTTGAGAGAAAGAATTTATGTATCCCTTATTGAAATGCTTAAAATCTGGTCTCTTAAAATGTAGAATTAGCAACTACACTGTATAGGTGATGAAGATGATTATGTGCCAATGGTGACAGAGCAATTGATGGAATTAGCAGCAGAAAAACCTATAGCATCTATGGCAAACCTACCCCACTACCTGTTGCCAATAATTCTACATCTGGCTACGTGCAATACAGATATTGCTTGGGAACATATGAGTGTACCATTCAGCTGCAGTGCAATCTCAAGATTAAAAAAAAGTTTTCGTACTTCATATTTAGACTATGTTACAAGTTTAACATATAACGTATCTTTAAATTTACTTAGACATATTCAAAATTTAGAAAACAATTATGTCTTACCTGGACATGGAGGGTTAGATGTGCAATATATCTCATTTCGATCCTGTCCCACACATACTCTGCCCCCATGAGCTGGTGCAGGATTGCCACATGTTCGTCTTTGTGTCTTTACAGCCATCCCACAACTCTGAGAGCAAGCAGACCAACTTGACCAAGTAGTCCAACCTCCATGCACTGTACAGTTTGTGACTGCAACTGCTATACCAGCACATGGTGCTCCTCCATTTTGTGGGGGTGGGTTGTTACATTGCCGTGTCTTGCACCGACATTGATCCTCTCCAGAACCAGATCCTGTGATGGCACCACTGCTGTCACTTTGATGTGCACAGGGGAACCAGTTAGACCAACTGCTCCAACCTCCATCCACTAAAACAAATAAATTTAAATGTTGAATTGTAATGCTTAAATGCATGAGTATGTAAGTGAAGCTACTGTAATGAGTTTTTCAGACGAACTTCTATTTCAGCTTCAAATCATAGCTAATGTATCCATTTTTTGACTGGCTTCTCTTGAGATCTTATATATCTATATTTACCTATTGCAATATTTTAATCTAATTTTAATTTGTTTTGCTAACACGATTGTATAAATTTCTACAACATTCCCTCATCTATTCATGTCAAATTCTATATTAACAACTTTATTGCCTAATAAAGATTTCTACACTATTCTTACAAACCTGATTCATACCACTTTAATGCCAACAAATGTTTAACTATGTTCTAACACTCTGAGCTAGCTGTTACAGTTTTATAAAACTGTGTTTCTTTTCTAACCTTTTTATACATGACACTTTTATTATATATCTAAAGCAAAACTAATCTAATTTAAGCGGATAGATAAAATTGAAACTGCAAAAAAAATTAGATAATCAGAACCACTAATTTTATGAAGCTATGTGGACTGATGATGATTCGGATATCAAATAACACTTTCTCTTTAATACTGATAGTTTCAATCTTCCCTGTTTTAAGCAACACTGTCCAATCATTAACACTGTATCATGTTGAAATAAATGTTGAACAGTATGGCTTTTTCTGCACAATAGAAATTCTGAAATAGCCAAAGTAAGGATGTACTTGAGTCATTTGCATTGTTAACTGCTATAATTGCTAGGCATCTTTGGTTTAATAACAATAGTTGTTGCAACCACAAAACAACTTCAAGCCAGCAATCAATGGAGCAGAATTGCAATTGAAAAACTTCTGTGGAAGAGCAATAAACATATACAATTATAATGGGCGAAAGATAATAAAAATTTGACTCTAGATGATTGGCAACATGAGCTTTGAACCTATTAATCTAAGTAAGAATTTTTTGGGCAAAGACATTAAGTCTATGCTTATCGCTTAATATGAGAAAATATACATACAGACTGCATAACTACAACAGTGAAATATGGAGAGAAGTTGCTAATCTGAATAGAATATAAGAAATTTGATACAAAAATATTTACCTTCAGGGAACAGTCTGATCAAATAAGGATTCAATACATAGAAAGATAATTATCCCTAGCAAACTTTCAAGGTGTGTAAGGATTTGAGTGTTAAAATAATATGTTTCTGGGCTTTGAGGCTGTTCATTTGGACCTAACATTTCATTATGCACTGCGGTGCACATCATTAGAGGAATAAAATTATATGGCTATCTGTCTGCTTGACTCTCTTCGACTGTTTCTTGGCAATAGGCTCTCCTGTCAACCTCTACTGCTGAGACCCCTTCTGGGCCAGAATGACAATATTTTCAACATCTTTTTAAGTTAAGTTAAGATTCATAGTTAGTATTTTTACTCTTTAACCTATGCAGTAAATATCAGTTGCTGAAAGATCTATTGGCAGTTTACATAGAAACTGGATTCACTGTCTATGTACATTATTACTCACCTGGATCAGTGAGAACAGGGCATTGTGTCACACTCTGTTTCCAAAAGCTTTCCAAGGGATTGTGATTTGGTGCAGGTGTGCACTGCTCCTTTAGCTCATTCCAGCCACAGTAAGGATCCATGGCATTCTGGCAAGCCATGCGACTATGCAAACGACTACAG